>JADRCH010000222.1:126805-215361 GCA_019843965.1 Rhynchomys soricoides | reverse complement strand
CAGGGCTGAAATGCAGCCACCTATTCACTTGGAGTCTGTGGATGGTAAGTGTCGCAGGGCCAGGAGCCATTATGACTGAAATAGACTCCTGTCTCAGAGGTCAGAGACTGGGGTAGACCCCAAGGATCTACCAACCTGTACTGACCACTGGGTCTTGACCCCGAATCACCTGCACCTGTGTTGACTAGCGGCTCAAGTCTCCTCACTTCAACCAAGTGTTTTAGGACTCCCACGGGTGGGTGATCTCCATCACCTGACCTCTCTAGTAACCCCATCTCTCCCCACAGCCCACTGAATTGGTTTGGTCACCAGGTTGGGTCAGGTAGGTTGACATATAGGACCATCAATTCAGTTCTGGGTCCCTCAGAATGGTGGGTGGTCAGAGATGCTCCTCGGAATCCTCAGGCTCTGGGTCAGCACAACAGGCGGTCCTGGACACAGCCTCACTGTCCAGCTTGGAGAGTAGCCGGGCTGTCTCCTGGGTGATCTCAAAGTGCTTGGGCAGAGGATTCCGGCGCAGGGTGCTGCCTTCAGGGGAGGCAGCAGCAGGGCCCAGACCTCGTCTCCTTAAACTACCTCGGTGCACTGCGGAGACAGTGACGGGAGTCTCCTCACACAGCTTGGAGGCCACCAGAGCCAGGCTGGAGAGTTGATGAGTAACTGGTCTCACACCTCCCCGGGAATACTTCACTGGCTGGCGGCTGAAGTGGCCCCGGGATTGTGCTCCCAGGAGCATGTCCTCAGGGCAGTGGCTGGACCCTGTAGAGTGATAAGTGCTGAGCATCCCCAAGTTCTTTGGATGTACCCCCAGGAGTGACCCGTTAGCCCTGGTACACTCACCATCCCCTGCCCCGTCTCTGGTATCTTCCACCTCCTCCTCCCTTTGGTCCCTCTGCAGAGTTGCAAGCTGCAAGAAGAAACCCAGAATGTGACTCCCAGTAGTAAAGTCCCTGTTTAGGGATTTCTGGAGGAAGCTCAGTGAAGCATGAAGACCCAAGCCTGAATTTTCTAGTATCCTTGTGAAATGCCAAGCATGTCTGGATGCAACTTCTATTGTGGGGAGGAGACAGGGGGTCCTGAGAGCTCTTTGGATGCCAGTTCAGCTTCAAGTTCAATGAGTGATCCTGTCTCAATACACAGTCTGTACACAGCCAGTACTCATCTGTGGCTCACTCTGTGCTCATGGGAACTAGCCGAGCCACACCTTCTTTTCTGGTGCTGAGAACCAAACCCAAAGCCTCCCGCGTGCTAACAAACACTTTGCCACTGAGACTCATTTGCAGGTTGGTTCTTGATTCCTTCCCGCTTCTCTTACCCACGCAGTACAATACAGGAGGACTGCAGATGGCTCCCACCCCAGAGCCTTAGCACTGGGCTGTTCTTACTGCCTGGTACAGCTTTCCCCAGATTTGACCATGCCTCATTCTGCCCCTGTGTCACGCCAGTCTTTGCTGAAACCCACCTGTCCTAAAAGACTTGCCCATATTACATTTCCTCCTGCAAACTCCTCCAGACCTCACCATCTTCCTTTCCTCACGGGACCTCGTAATGTTGATTAGTTTTGGTCTTTTCCCTCTTGGATTCAGACACCAAAAGAGGGAGGCGTTTGAATATCTATCTAGCTCACTCATGTACCTGCAAGGCCTAGTTCTTGACACTTCTAACAATGGGTGCTGAGCTGGCCCAGCTGTTTATTATAAACCTGCATTTATCTCTTACAGTCAGCACACATCAAAAGTCGGAGCTGGGGAAATGGCTCAGTGGGGAAAGGTAACTGCCACTGAATTTGGCAATATGAGTTCGATCTCCAAACTGTACAAAGTAGACAGAGAGAACTGATTCCTGCAAATTGTCTTTGGACCCCCACACCTATGCCTGTGTGCCCCTTCCACTAAATAATTAAGTTAAGAACCCCTAGAGTTTGGGAGGTAAATACCCATAGTATCAGCTCTTCTATGGCAAGATGGAAAGCACTCAGGAGACTCACCAGACACCTCAGGGTCAGCCAGCCTGGAGTGTGAAGCACGGCAGAAGCAAGAGTGGAAAGAGAGAGCTGATTCTGAAAACTCTCCTCTGACCTCCACAATGTCATGGTGCCCATGCACTCTCACGCACTAAGAAAATTCTTTCTTTCTTCCTTTCTTTCTGGTTTTTCAAGACAGAGTTTCTCTGTGTAGCCCTGGCTGTCCTGGAACTCACTCTGTAGACCAGACAGGCTTTGAACTCCCAGAGATCTACCTGCCTTTGCCTCTGCCTCCCAAGTGCTGGGATTAAAGTTATCACCATGCTTAGCCTAACTCATTTTGAAGAGAAAAGAAGATGCCTAGAAAGGAGGTGCCCACTAACTGCAAGCCTAGCACTCAAAGCACTAAGGCAGGAAGATCACAGAGAAAGACCGGATTCAAAGTCATATAAAACAACAGAATAAACAGGCAAGTAAGTCAGTAAGTTAAGCCTGGAAAGATGGCTCAATAGTTAAGAACACTGGCTGCTCTTCCAGAGGAACGGGGTTCAATTCCCAGCACCTCCATGGCAGCTCACAAACTGTAACTCCAGTTCCAGGGGACCTCACATCCTCAGAGATACATATGCAGGCAAAACACCAATGTACATTAAAAAAAAAAAAAGACAAGTGTGTCACCCCAGCGATTTGATAGGTCGAGGCAGGATGGTCACTAAATTCAAGGCCACCCTTGCTTACAGAGTAAGTTCAAGGCCAAGCTGGCAATTTAAGGAGACTCTGTCCCAAGATTTAAAAAAAAAAAATTAAATAAATAAATAAATAAATAAAAGGCTGGGTAGTTGAAGGCATCTCCCACGAAGCTTGGCCAACACCAGGCACTCAGGGCAGAAGGGAAACTACTCTCACAAGTTGTCTCTGACTTCCACATGACCCTCCCCTCCCACACAAAATAAATAAATTAAAGTGAAATAAAAGAAATCTGGTCTGGCTCAGTGGCTAGAGGTAGTAAGTCTAAGGGCCTGAATTCGGTCCCCGGGATCCAGGGAGTGGAAGGACAGGTTGTCAACTGGCCTTCATCCTCATGCCATGACATGTGTGTGCCCGCATACTCTCTAAATAAATGTTTCTTAAAAATCCAAAAGAAACTTAAAGAGAGTGCTGGGGGTGTGACATAGGGTGAGCACATGCCTAAGGCACGAAGTTGTGCAAAAGAAGGGGAATTAAACACAGACAGGGCCCTCCCCACATCTGAGGGGCAAGCTGGCTCCTACCTCAGGAGGTGTGACCTCGGGACCCTTCTCCAGGGCACTGTGGTGTTTGGGGTCTGGGCTGGAATCTGAGGCTATGGTCAGGGGCTGTGTGTCTTGGGCAAGAAGTGAGGCTGGGTGCTGGCTACTGGATTCAAGGAGTGCAGGAGCCAAGCCAGGGTCTTGGGTCAGGGGCTCAGAGGCCAGAGGGAGCTCATCCATCCCGAAGATCTGCTCATAGTGCACAATGAGGAACTCAACAAGCTGAGCCTGGTGACCGGAGTCCAGCAGACAGGCTGCAGGGCTGGCACCGGCCGCCCCGGGTCCATCCGGTGACCGCAGCAGTGTAGGCCCAAACACGATTCCCAGATTGTTGGCCGACATCTTGTTTTCTTCAAACCGAGCGGCCACCCTGAGGATGCGTAAGGCAAAGAGTCAGGCATGGAGTTGGAAACATCAGTGGGGGATAAGCGTGGAACCAGTAAGCTAGACTGGTGACTGGGCCAGGCCACAGGAAAAGTCTCTGGTCACTGCTTGAAACCAGCTAGTCACATGGACAGTGTTGGAGTTAGGTGTGGGCATCCACAGTTCAGAGCTCAGAAGAAATATGAAAGGTCAGAGGTTAATATGAACCACACAGGTAAGCAGTTACCTGTTCAGGGAAAGAGGGCCATGGTTCAAAGCTCAGGGCCCCATGCACACCTGAACAGATGGGCCACCAGGTGCCGCAGGGTGCTGTAGTTAGAGTCAGGCAGCTGCACCAAGAGGGTCTTCAGCGAGCGGATAATCTCAGGGCTGGGGCTGGGGGTCCCAGGGTCGTCCCCAGGGTCTGCATGCAGGGTCTTTGCCAGAGAGATGAAGGCGTCGTACAAGTGGAAGGGGACCACGGGATCAGTGAGCTGGTGGGGACAGGAGTGTGGGTGGGCTGCTGAGGGTCCTCAACCAGAGGCTGTATGGCTCTGCCCACCACCTCTGGCCTGGAGCCACCTACCTCCTGAAGAAATCGCTTGAGGACGCTGGTGATATCGTGGGGAGAGTTTCCTGACAGCTCTACCAGTGCTCGGCCATTCTCAAAGGCCTGGCACAGACGCTCCACACGCACCCGAGACCCACTGACCCGATAGATACCCTGAAGGGTAAGGGAGACCTGGCTTGTGATCTGGCCATCAGTTGGGACAGGTCACTTGTGGGGACAATCAAGAATAAGGATGTCACCTACCTGCAAGCCCAGGGCGCGGTGCTCTATCTCAGCTGTACATCTGGTAACCACAAAGGGCACCTCCTCAGGGAAATCTCTGGGGAGTTGTAGGAAGTCAACCCCAAAGAGAGACATCCTGGGTGGAAGCCTCCGGTGTCCACAAAGGATCAGGAGAGTCTCCAGGCAGCGCTTGTGACAGGTCAAAAAGCACTGGGGGAAGGGGGAGGTCACAGGGTTAGGAGTTCAGCTGGAGACAAGGTTATCTGGAGGTCAGCAAGAAAGCCAGAGAATAGAGGATGCTTAAGAGACCAGTGAGACGGTTCAGCAGGTAAAGGTGTTTGCTGCCAACCTGATGACCTGAGTTTGATTCCCAGAGCTCCCATGGAGGAGGGAGAGAAATGACTCCTCTTAACACTCATTCATATAGTGACATTAATGCACCCTGCCCCTGCCACAGACACACACAAATGAACACTGGGAGGGAGGGAGGGAGGGGGGAGAGAGAGCACGAGCTTCAGACAAAGGTAGGCCCTAGAGCAACAAGGCTGTAGGAACCTTAGGTCAGGGTGTCTAGTGAAAGTCAGCAGAGGTCATTAGGTCCCCAGTCTAGACCACACCTCTTCACACTCTGTCCCGCTGACCATGAAGGCTTCACATTCTCTGCACTTGGCTGGGCCCCGTAGCCGCCGTAGTCGGTGGCTTTGAGCAGCTGTGGACAGTGTCCACTTCCTGAAGGGGCTGCCTACTCCATTCTCCATCCCATCTCCCAGATCTGCAAGGAGGAAGGTCAAGGCTGTCAGGATCACCCTGTTGTCCCTGCAAGCCCACCTGCCCACTTATGTCCAGCCTTACCAGGGTCTCGCTCCTCAAAGTCATCTGAGGACTCTGTTCCTGTGGAAGATGCCTTTACGAGCCGGCGTGCCCCAGCACCTGGGGTCAGAGGAGCACAGTGGTAGGATTATGGTGGTCATGGGACAGGCTAGGTCTAAAGAGACAGATTTGGTTTTCTGGGCTTTCAAAACCTCCCAGAGATAACCTTGGGAGAAAGGGTCAGGGACCAGAGGTTAAGAGTTTTAGAAACGGGCAGGCCTTTGTCTGGTGGTTGAGAGGAAATTCCCACCAAGACAAGTGAGTAGATCCACACTTGAGGATCAGGGTGTAGGGTAGATCAGAGGCCACGAGGTAGGTTCGAGATTAAAGGTCAGAGCTTGGCTCGGAGCTGGAGAGCAGAGGGTGGGAGGTAAAGGGCACAGGTGTGTATGCAGGTGTCAGATCCTGCCCTCACCTGGGCTGGAAGTGGGAGAATCCAAGGACCGGGACTCACTGCCACCACCGACACTGTCCACATCACTGCCTGGGATCCCTGTGTGAGCACAGGTCAATCAGGCTGGCCCAAGCCCAGGCCCTTTACCCACAGGCCTCAAAGCACTTACCCTGGCTGCCTAAGCTGGCATCCTCCCAAGAGCCAGGCTCAGAGGAACCCTCCTCCAGCCTCGTAGGTAGAGGCCCCGAAAACTTCTTTTTTGGGTCCTGAGGGAAACTGGGAGAAGAGAGGGTTGAGGGCTTGATCCCCAGGAACTGGCCTGGGTAATAGCAAGTGGGCATGATGTCTGGGTCCCAACTCCAAGGAGATAGGTCTGAAAGCTCTGGTGTCCAGGACCATCTTGGTCTCTTAAGTGTCCTAGCCCCACATCCTAGGACTGGGATAACTCATCAAAAGTCTCCCATGATCTTGTAAGCACTCCTAATGAAAGCCATTGAGCCATTTAAAAGCAAGGGAACAAACAAACACATGAGGGGCTGGACAGGTGGCTCAGTGGTCATGAGCTCTTGGCTGTTCTTCCAGGGCCCAGGTTCAGTTCCCAGGATCCACACTGGTGGCTCACATCACAACTGCCTGTAACTCGTCCCACAGGATCTGATGCCCTCTTCTGGCCTCTGAGAGTACCTGCACACAGTTGGCACACACACATACTCGTCAATAAAAATAATTCTTAAAATAAACAGATACTAAGCGAGTTGCAGGACAGCCAGGGTTACCTAGAGATACCCTGTTTCAAATATATCCCAGGTCAGGCCGTCATGGTGCATGTCTTTGATCCCAGCACTCGGGAGGCAGAGACAGGAGGATCTCCCTGAGTTTGAGGCCAGCCTGGTCAACAGATCGAGTTCCAGGACAGCCAGGGCTACACAGAGAAACCCTGTCTCACAAACAAACAAACAAACCGACTGACATCTCCAAAACTTTGACGACTAGTTAGGAAAGTAGGGGATTCAGCTGGGGAGGGAATGTGACAAGAGAGGGTGACGGAGGTGAAGTATAGTATATTCATATATTAAAACCTGGCGCGGGGTTTCTGGGCTTACTCCAAGCCCAGCCCTAGGGCCCACCTGTGCACCACAGGTGTGAACTCCTGGAAGCAGAAGGCAGGAGATGGCGGTGGTGGGGCCCCAGGTTGCAGTCCCCGAACAAACTCCTGGTAGCGCCGGCCAGGTTCAAAGGGCACACAGCACTCAGCCAGAGCAGAGAAGGAGCGGGGTCCTCGCTCTGCCTGCGCCCCTCGCAGCTCAAACAGGCCCAGCGTCACCTGCAAGGATGGATATGTGACCTAGATTCCAGGGGGCTGAGCCTAACCCTTACCTATAAGCAAAGCCAATGTTTGAGGGCGGAGCTTGTCACTGGCAGGCTGCAGGACTAGGTTTGGGTTGTCGGCATGGTATAGGGCCTGCGGTAAAGATGGCGTTCTGGGGCCTCAGGGCGGAGTTAGGAACAGAGGAGTATACACCGGTGCCCAAGGACGATGAACCAAGGGTGACCGTGGAGGAGGGCCTTACCCGCCTAAGCACTTCGTCTCCTTGCAACACCAGCTTGCGTACATGCGAAATTATCCGCCGCTTGGTGGTCTCCAGATCCTGCTGGCGTGCATTGGCTTCCCGGACACAGGCCTGGTACAGAGCCTCCGCCTCCTGTGCCTGGGGAAATCGAGGCAGAGAGGGCTTAAGTGGACGGGAGTTGGAGAGAGGGGAGTGACCAGGCGTTAGGGAATCTTGGTACTGTGTTTCCGACCTTGGCCTGTGCCTCCTCTCGGGAGCGCCGTTTGCGCTCCTGTTGCTTGTTGGATCCGGGAGATGCCTGGGGAGGAGGGTCCTCAGGGGACCCCTGGGAGCGTGCCCTCAGGTCCTCTTTTCTTTGAATATATTGGAGCTGGGAGCGCCGCAGTGCCTGCACCGCCTCATTCTTGGAGGCAATAAGAAGACCATAAGCCCTTGGCCTGCAGAGGACTCCATTCTTTGGTGCAGGGCCCACCTGCGCCTGGCCTTACCATGCGCTTCTGCTCCTTCAGCCACTGGTCCTTGAATTCCTTCCTCCACTTCTCAATTTCTATCCTTTTGGCCGCCAGAGGCTGTGGAGTGGAGGATGGGCATGGGAAAGCAGCTTCAGGAGTCCCTATCGTTCTGTTTCCTGTCCAACCCCCTAAGATACCCCAGACGAACCCTATTCTGATTCTGTTTTTGTTTTTGTTTTTCCTAACCAACCTTTTCTACCCTAGGTTCAAGTACCTGAGCAGAAAGTTGTGTGATCACCCCATTTTTTCTTCAGGAACCCAGACCCTGAGGTTTCCATTCCTGAGAAACACCCATCCTGACAATCCTTTTGGCATACTTTTTCCAACTGAAATTTTTATTATCTTAAATTGTGTATATGTGTGCAGGCATGTGCACATGAGTGTGGGTCCCTATGAAAAGTAGAAGCATCGGATTCCCAGTCATGGGTGGTAGGAAGCAAACCCAGACCCTCTGCAAGAGCAGTGTGTTCTCTTACTACTGAGTCTCTCAAGCTTCCGGTTTTTATTTATTTATTTTGTATTTGTGTATGTGTGGAGATACATTCATGGAGGACAGAAGACAAGTGGGAGTTAGTTCTCTCTTTCCTCCATGTGGGTTCCAGAGATCAAACTTAGGTACTTGGTGGCATTCACTGAATGAGCTCACTCGATGGGTTCTTTTTTTTTTTTTTTTTTTTTTGTTACTGGGGATTTGAACCCATGGCCTTGCTAGCTAAGCATTCTACTATGTGCTGTATTTCCAGCCCTTCCTTTAAAAAAAAAAATCTATTTATTATTATAATGTGAGTACAAGGGCATACACGCCGTGATCTGCATGTAGAGGTCAGAGGACGGCATTACAAAGCTGGATCGCTCCTTCTATCTTTATGTGGGTTTCAGAATCAGGTCTTCAGACTTGTGCAGCAGGCACCTATAGTGAGAATTCTAGAATCTTGGTTTCTTTAAAAAACACAGAAATATTACAAGAATGTGGTTTCATTTTATCCCCAGGTGTGAGAAGATGTGGGGCTGCTTCAGACTGTCCCCAGCAGCTGACTGTGATTTGCCTTGTGCTCAAGCAGAGGCGTGGCTCTGTCAGCTGCAGATAGTTTCTGTGACTGCGTGATGTTTGGAATCCTGGGAACTTTTCAGATGGTATATAAATGATAGCACCCCAAAAGGTGAGATCTGTGGCTGTTGGTCGTTCTGGGGGGTCAGTTGTGGTTTGTTAGTAGTTGTGCTCAAAGAAGAAACAAAAAGAAAGGGGGCTGGAGAGATGGCTCAGCGGTTAAGAGCACCGACTGCTCTTCCAGAGGTCCTGAGTTCAATTCCCAGCACCCACATGGTGGCTTACAACCATCTGTAATGGGATCCGATGCCCTCTTCTGGGGTGTCTAAAGTCAGCTATAGCAAGCGGAGCCATAGTGAGCGAGGCCGGAGAGAGAAGAAAAAGTGTCTTAAGACAGCTACAGTGTACTTACATATAATAAATAAATAAATCTTTTTAAAAAAAGAAACAAAAGGAAAGAAATAAGATTCAGGGATCTGCATCTGTCTTTCCCCTCTGTCCTTCTTTCTTTCCTAACTAGTGTTAGGAGGAAGAAATGGGGTGGGGTGCGAGGGTGCTGGGAGTCAAGGATGGGAAAAAGAACCCACAAAGCAGCAAAGACCAGCTATGAGCATCTTTACCTTCTGAGCTATCTGCTCTCCCTGAAACCAATCTTTGTGTTTGTTTGTTTGCTTTTAAGATAAGTCTTACTATATGACCTTGGCTGGGTCGCCACCTCAAGAGATTCTTGCCTTCCTCAGACTCCACAGTGTTGGAATCATGGTACCACCATGCTAGGCTTGAAAATCAGTGTTTCATGTTTGTTCAAGACAGGGTCTCAGGCTGTCCTGGAACTTACCATATAGACCAGGCTGGCCTTGAGCTCAGAGATTCACCTACCTCTGCTTCTCCAGTGCTGGGATTAAAGGCATGCGCCACTCTGCCCCGTGAAACTGGTATTTCTAAGTTGAAGAACTTTAAGATTTGGGACTGGGGATGTAATTCTTCCAGCAGAGAGTTCTCTAATACACTCACAAATGAAATATCTTCCCTAATACCCTCTCAAATGAAAACACCATTCTCTGTTTTGCAGTTTCGCAGAAAGCTGGGCTTGAATCTCAGTGAAGAAACAAGATCCTGAGCATCTCTGAGCAGTGGAGCTTCCACCTGAGTGGCAGGGGGAGGGCTTACCTGGTAGTAGTCTCTCTTCTGCTGGGCCACTGTTTCCATGGCCAGGGCTCCCAAGCTGAGGTCATGCTCCAGAAACAAGGTGTAGATGTACTGGAGTGGCATTTGGCTCTGGGGTGGAGTGCAGGGCTAGCTCAGGAACTGAACGAATAGGGGTGGAGGATCTGGGGGTTGGGCTCTGGGGAGGACTGTTACCTGCTGGAGAATAGACACCTTGCCAGCCTCAGCGATCTTCATGACACTCTTAGCAAACTCAAGTTCTAGGGGAGGAGAGACAGTGGTCTACAGACAGCTGGGGTTTGGGTCCTGCCTGCCATCAGGGGCTGGGCAGAAGGAAGCCTCACCATAGTTGGCTCTCTTGTCTGTCCAGGCCAGTAGCTCCTTGGCATAGCGGCTCCATGCCTTGGCATACTCCAGGGCAGCGTCCACACCACCCTTGGTCCGAATGAGTCGCAAATCCAGTTCTTCCTCTGGGACAAATAGGGCAACCCCTGAGCCCAGCCCCCCGTGGAAGCCTTCCCTGAACCCTGAGACCAGACCCGGCTTCTGTTCCACACTTTCATGGCTCCCTAAAGCTTCCTTTGGAATCATTGTCTGCATCATAATTTACAAATTCTCTACTAAGACTGGGGAATCCTTTAGGACAGGGGCATGGATGCACTGTGGGTTCTGCTCTGTTCCCTGCATCTGGCACAGAACCCTCTCCTACCTGTGAGGGGTGCAGGACCTTCTGGGGAGGGATCGCTCCAACAACTGGCTTCACTGTTCTAAGAGCAGGAGAGACAGCATTCGGGAGTAAACAAAACAGCAAGCAGACTTCCTCACCAAGCACCCTGATCCTGTCCCCTACCTCCTCAGTCAGCACTGGGGCTGTGTCAGCCTTGTCAGGCTCCAGGTCTTCTCTGAGTACAGGGTCTCCAGCCAGGGGATCGAAAGTCCTGGGGGTGGGAAAGACAATGGTGTCAGGAAGGCATTTCTGTCTAGGCTGTCCTTTATTGGGGAAAAGTCCTGGGGTACTAGGACAGTTGAGGGTGAAGGAAGAGATGGGCTTTGATATTATCTGTGATTTAGAAGGGGTGATCTGAAGATTTAAGGGGAGGCAAGTGAAGTTGAGGTTTGCTTTGAAGCAGAAGCTCTTGTCTTCTGCCAGGCCTTCAACTCAGTGCTGGCCTAATTGTTCACCTCTACTTCCTAAGTGCTGGAATTACATTCAGGCCACACCACCCCGTTGGTTTATGCAGTACTATGGATGGAATCCAGGGCTTTGTGTACGCCAGACACCACTGAACCTCCCTCCCCCCCCTTCGTGGTACAGGCAGGATTAAATCCTGGCCCTTGTGAATGCTATGCACCTGCTACATCCCCATTCCCAGGTGAGGTCCTTTTCTGAAAATAAGACTTGAGAAAGGGTTGGAAGGGCCATAGGCAATTTAGGGGTTCACAGAATTCCCCCTCGTAGCTATTATAACCATTTTTTTAAGGGATCATGAGGTTGTGTGTGTTCAAGTGTCAGGATCACTTTTGAGATAAACCCCAAATACCTGTGTATCTAGAATACCAGAGGGCCCAGGCGTTTGGGAGGGGGGGGAGGGTCCTGTCTTAGGCTCAGGAGGTTGGAAGTCAGGGTGTCTGGATATGGGGCAGCATGATACCCAAATAATTAGGGAGCTCAGCCCAAGGTGGTGACACAGGCTCAGACTCACACGTTCCCCAGTGATATCTCGAGGTTGTCCAGGCTCTGGAAGATGTCACTGTATCTCTTCCTGCCCTCAGGAGCTGGGGTTAGCTCTGGGGGAGGGAAGTGTAAGAAAACATGAGCCAACCAGTGTCTCCCTCCACCCACAGCAGTGGCAAAGCAATCTGAATGTACCTCAAACCACTCTCAAGCAGAGGTGGGAAGGAGAGAGAGGGAGAGAGAGAGAGAGAGAGAGAGAGAGAGAGAGAGAGAGAGAGAACGAGAGAACATACATAGACAATAGAGTGAGTCCAAGACTAGTGAGGGATGAGAGAGAGTGAGCTTTGGTGGGGTCATTTCTGATCCCACAGATGGATCCAGGCAAAATCAGAGAAGCCGTTGCTCACAGCCACAGAGACACCACACAGGAGAGGACCCGTAAAGCAAAGGAAGGAAACAGATGCCGCTGCCACATGAATGTTGGAGTAGAGAGCTGGCTTGACAATGGAGCCACATGGACCCCAGGCCAGACAGATGGAAAAGCACGTGGGACACACAGGCACTTAGCCTGCGGTATAAACACACGCGAGTACGGCTGAAACCACGAGGGACAGGGCTGAATGACACTCGACACACAAAGACAGCCGGAAACATAACCCAGTTCTAGTCTCAATTCTGCCGCCGCCCCCTGGCCTGATGCCTCGGGGCTACCTGCAGGGATACTGGCCACGACACCCTGCCCCCATCCATCGTACAATCAGAAGCAGAAGCGGCCACTTCCCCTTCCTGGGCCCCTTCCCCCAGGCATCCGGGGTGCCCGCTCTGCCGGGCAATCCGAGGGTCGGAGGCTAGCGTCGTGAGCACTGTGCGCTTCGGGGGTCTCCAAGGTGCTCGGGGATGCCCTCGTTCCTTCCCCTGCCAGTACTCCTTTCCCGGCTGTCAGATAGCTCAGGGGTGAGTTGGGCTCTCTGGCTTAGGAGCTGAGGAGCGGTGGTGGGAGGCTCCCCTCGGTCCCCACCCCCATACCTGTCTCCGCTGAGTCCATGGCGAGGCCTGGGGGGAGGGGGTGGGGTGGGGAACGCGCGGTGGAGCCGAGATATGGACAGGGCTGCGCGCCGCCCGGGACCAGCCCCGATTTCCTGCCTCTGCCGACCTAGTAGTGTCGCCCCGCCCCACTTCAGCCACGCCTCGAGACGACCACGCCCCTCCCGGAAGCCGCCATCGCATTTCGGACTAGCCTCTAGATTTCATCCCAGTCTCGGTGTAGCGGAGCCCCAGCGAGCCAGGGGTCCCTTCTGCAGACTTCTGTGGCACCCCAATCCCCTGCAGCACTCTTCCAGCAAGCCCGGGGTGCCTGCCCCAGAACCTTCCACACCCAGCAAGTAGACTTAACTCCCGGCTTAGGCTTTTAGATCTAGGGCGCCCCCTGTGAAGAACTGATGTTATGAGGACTGCAGTGAATCCCAAGTCCCCAGTAGGGCAGGCTTTTTGTTTTTGGAGACAAGTGTCTATTTGGCCTGGCTTGGTCTGAATTCGATGTGTACGCCCGATTAGTCTCCAGCTCAGAGATCCCCTGCCTCTGCCTGCTGAATGCTGGGATTAATGATACACATCACCGGAGCTGGAGAGATGGCTCAGTGAAGAACACTGCTCTTCCAGAGGTCCTGAGTTCAGTCTCCAACAACCACATGGTGGCTCACAACCATCTCTAATGGGATCTCCTGCTCCCTCTTCTGGTACAGCATGAAGACAGAGAACTCATACATAAAATAAATCTTTAGAAAAAAGTGCAAACCACTGTCTGGTTGGGTGAGGCTCCTAAGGTGGTTGGCTCCCTTTCAAAGCAGTGTTTTTAGGGGCAGGCAGGGCCACAAACACCTTGCACTGTGACCTCCATGCGTGTAAGACTATCCTGGGTGGCTAGTGACAGCCATATCTGTGGTATGAGATGGTGGCTACATCCTGAGTGAGATCTGTGCCTTCAGGAACAGTACTCTGGCAGCACTTCGAAAGGCAGCTAGCCTCTCAGGGCCCGACATGTTAAAAACCCCAACAAATACAAGATGTGCATGACACTAGAAAACCCGAGATCCTAGGTCCAGGCTTGGCCTACAAAGTGCTGAATGCCCACAGAAGATGGGTGTCTCTCTCCTCTGGGCCTGTGATGATGCCAGGCCCTTCTTGAGTGAACACCTGGCCCCTCCAATTCCCAGGGGCCCTGTATGGCACAGATAAGTGGAAGCAAGCTTTATAAAATTGCAGACGCCGATTTATTTACCAAAGGTGCTAGCCAGGACTCTTCTACTAGCCCGGCCAGCAGATGCCCACAAGGGTCCCAACTCAGTCTTCCAAGAGCAAGGCAGGGCTGCCTCGCTGTGATGATGGGAGTAGTGTTCCCTCCTGGGGCAACAGCGGTTTTCCTGCTCAGTGGCAGCCAGGGTAGGCAGTGGATACCAGCACCATCTTCTCAGGAAGGCACTCTCAGCTTCGGAGTCCCCAAAAAGAACTGTAGGACACGGTCAGCCAGGAGTGCCAGGCAGAAGTCCAGGGCCAGGACCTGGCCGATGACCAGCTTGAACTGTCAAGGAGGAAGCAGGCTGAGCTGGGCTGTGGCTGAGCTGGGCCGTGGCTGAGCTGGGCCAGGCTGAGCCAGGGTCATTGCTCAGAGCCACTCACCTCTACAGGGATGTCCACAAGGCCAAACTGGCTGTTGAAGTCAGGTGAGGAACCAAGGAGCAAGCCAATGATGGCCAGCAGTGACACTGCCAGACTCCACACCAAGGGCTTGTTTTCAGGCAGGCTCTCCATGAAGGGGGGGCCCTGTAATGAAAAGACACAGCTGCTTGGGGAGGGTTGAGCAGAGTTAGGCTAGGTGGGAACAGACAGGCATGCAAGGCCTCACCTTGTAGTTGATGGCGAAGGTAGCCATCTGCATGGCCATGGCCATGATGTACACAGTGCTGTTGACCAGGCTTGGCTCAAACTCCTTGTATAGGTCTACAAACTGTTCCTGTCTGCAGGGGTACATGGGTGTCAGTACCCTTCTGCTCAGGCACTCACTGTAGCTTCCTGCTGCCTCTTCTCTTCCTGGAACCCCACTTACTTCTCAGGGCTGCGTGCCTGGGCCTCACGGTACAGGTAGAGCAGGCTCAGGAAGTGGACAGAGAACTGCAGCATCACCGTAAGGATGGTGTACAGGTTGAAGATGTTGGGCAGGGGCCGCTCTCGGGAAAGAGTCTTGAGAGGCTGTGGGGCAGGACCGACAGTTTACTCTCTCAACAGTGAGGTGATGCTCCTGCCTCAGGCTTCTTGTTTGGTCCTGACCCAGGGTCTGTCTATATCCAAAATAGTCTGTATTCCATGGTAGCAATGAAAGGCTCTGTCAGGAAACAGATTTACTCTCTACTCCCAAGAACGCAGTCAGAGCCTTGGGCCTGGAGGTGTGCCTGGTCTATCCAGCCTGCTGCTTCCCTCCTTATTAGGGTGGGATCTGAAATGTCCCCAGAAGACCCCAGGAACATGTTACGGTAGGGCTCTGGAAAGTGACCTAAGGCTCTGACCTCATGCCCAGCCATCTAAACTGAGATGGTGGGGCCCGAGTAAAGGGAGTACAGCCTTGGGGACAATCCCGGGCTTTTCTCTTTTAGCTACCGTGAGGTGAAGAACTCCAAATATGGTCCGAAACTTCTGGAAACCTGAGCCAAGAAGACAGACCTTTTTGTTTCAAGTTGTTCTGAGCCTTTCCTCACCTTGATGGGAAGTTGACACACACCCTCTGTCCCCTGGGACCTCTATTTCGCCACCTCAGCGACCAGTGCAGACTCCTGGTTGTGGCAGTACCTGCCCTTTCCTCGGGAGGCCTCCCTGGCTGTCCCTGAGGCCAGTCCCTGAAGACTGTGACACACTCTCTCCTCACAGTACCGCTTTATGTCCCTGTGTTTGCTTTCATTCTTCACTTCCTTTGCCCTAGGGCTGTGACCTGCTTGAACCCCAAGCTCAGACCGTGGTATACCCCAAGCTGTATCACTGGCAGCTAACCAGGCCTGACCCTGTCAGTATGCTCTCCACTATCTCAGGGACATTCCTGCCTCTGGGTTCTAGGTCTCTGCCTGTAATTTGGGGAATGACAATTCCAATCCACAAGAGTTCTTGAAATGCCCTATGGCCAGCCCTAGGTGGTCCAGGGCCCACCTTGGAGCGGGAGATGAAGAGGAAGCAGCCGGCCAGCAGCAGCCCCTGCAGGGTGGCCTGGAAGTCGCTGAACTTGACACCTTCCAGGTAGAGGACACTCTGGCTGTATGCCAGGATGAGGGCATTGAGGGCTAGGATCTTGAACATCTGCAGCGTTGTCACCAATGTGCAACGGCCCTGCTTGATCACGTGGCAGACTGTGGGGAAGCAGGGAATGAGTGGGTGGGGTGCTGGTAGGTATGGGTGTTGGTTCTGGGCACAACTGGGCAGGGTGCTGAGCAAGCATGGCTCCCGGCAGGGGCGGGGCTAGGAGCCTGGGACTCACTGCACTGGATGGAGGAGAGCTTGGAGGTGAAGGGTGCTGCAATGCTGGCATCCCCCAGCTTCACAATGGGGGTGCTTTCGTCCTCCAGGTCCCGCAGCACCTGGCTCAGGCGGTCCTGTGGGGTGGGCAGCAGGGGTCAGCCCTGGCTAGCAAGGGTTATGGGTATTTCTGATCAGAACACTCACCCTGTGGGCGGCTGGTGGCTCCTCAGGAGAGAGGAGTGCCGACTTCTGTTTGGTTGACCTGGAGACCCTGGGGCCACTGTTGCTCAGGACCGGGCTGTCCCTCGGCCGCCTCCGTCGTTCTACAGCCCTCTCCGGGGCGTTGGCCAGGAGGGCTACGCCTGAGAGCGCATGGGGAAGGGGTGGGGAAAGAGCCCGGTCAGGGACCAGGTCAGTGCAAAGCTAGACCCCAGGCTGCCCACCTGCCACCAGTCCCAAGGTACTCTCATTTCACCTGACTACCCTATGGGCCCCAGAGACTGGTCACCTTGTTTTGCTGGTGAATGGCTTGACAGATTAAAGCATTTCCCACACGCGCCTGGCTTTCATGTGAATGTAAACCAATTCCATAAAGCTGTCCTCTGACCTTTGGAGCTACATGGTGGTAGGCATGTGCCTTGACTAGCACGCACACACATCAGACGATACTAAGAAACGGATTTTAACGCACTGGATCAAAGAAGCAGGACTGGGGATGAAGCTCAGTGGCAGTGTCTGCCTACCTATGCTCAAGTCCCCAAGGTCAACCCAAGAATCAAAACTTTATCCTCTTGAGACAGGGTTTCTCTGTGTAGCCCTGTCTGTCCTGGAACTTACTCTGTAGGCCAGGCTGGCCTCAGACTCAGAGGTCTATCTGCCTCTGCCTCCCAAGAACTGGTATTTGAAGGCATAAACCGCCACTGCCCAGCCAGAACCATTAAAAAAAAAAAAGGCAATAATTTCAGTTTGTAGAAAGAGAATTAGCATTGCTCACATAAAATTGTAAGCACTTGTTATTTTAAAAAGGAGAAAAAACAAAACAAAAAAGTAAAAGCCACAAGAAGAAAACACCAGTTCAGATGTGTCAAAATCATGCTATCCCAACCCTCTGGAGTTTCAGGCAAGAGGATCTTGAGTTCTAGGCCATGTAACACATACAGATCCAGGTTCAAACGAGCACAAAAACCTCATCAGAACCTTAGACAGGCAGTGCTGGCGCACGCCTTTAATCCCAGCACTTGGGAGGCCGAGGCAGGTGGATCTCTGAGTGCAAGGCCAGTCTAGTCTACAGAACAAGTCCCAGACCAGCCAGGGCAACACAGAGAAACCTTGTCATGAAAGGGGAGGGGGAGTCTCATCAGTCTCTAAAACGAGCCACTGAAAACTGCTGGCCTCCAAAGAAACGAATTACTGGAGAGAAGAGTCTATGAGGCGAGAATTCCAGACAATGCAGGGAGGATGGAGAAAGGCAGAAGGAGCAAAGCTTAGCTTCGGGGTCCAGGACTGTCAACATCTGTCCTGACAGTGACCTGTGCCAACCAAACCTGCTGGTGGGATTCCCAAAACAATGTCCCCAACTCCCTCTTCCCTCCTACCCCTGCTCCTCATGCCTTCTCTGACCCTGTAGCCCCTCAGAGATTTCTTTTTTAAAGACAGGGGCTTCCATGTAACTAGGCTAGCCTTGGACTTACTGCGCAAGAACAAACTTGAATCTGATTCCCTTGAGCTCTGGGATGACAAATCTTTGCCTGGATGAGCACCACCACCCAGGAAGGTTATTAATTAAAATTACTCACTTTTTCAGTGTTTGGGAGGAAACCCAGGACTTTGTACACATAAGGAAGACATCTACTGCTAAGCCACATCCCCTGCCTCTCATTGGAGGATTCTAGGCAGGAGCCACACACAAAGCCACACCACCAGCTCCCATCATATGCGCCAGTCTCTGAGCAACAGGGCCAGGTGAGATGTCCCCACACAAGTGGTGATGGAGACAAAGCTCCCAGCTATTGGAGCTCACCCACATCAGCATGCTTCAGTGCGCCCACATCGTTGGTGCCATCTCCACACATAAGGGTCACATAGCCCAGCTCCTTCAGGCTAGTGATGACAAATTCCTGCATGGCAGACATGACATAGATGGGGCTGCAGCCATCCCCAAGGACCCCAGTACCAACCCCAGGGTCTTGCACATACCTTCTGCTTGGGGGCCACACGGGCAAACACCTGCACATGAGGGATGATGCGGAGCAGCTGCTGGGGGTCCACAGCCTGCAGGTGAGCCAAGCCATCACCTGTGAGGCATAGCGCGTGCTCCAGGGCCAGTGCCTTGGGGGAGCCCAGGGTCAAAGGCAGTACAATGCTGCCATCAATGGAGCGCCACTCACACGGCTGGCCTGTGGGTCACATCTATGGTTAGAGTTGTGACTCTTGGGACAACACCACAGCCTCACCCAGCATCTGGCCCTGCTTTGGACACTTCACAGGGAACACACACAGGACCCTCAGATGCCCTCAGGTGAGGAACTTGAGCATTGCTTCAGTGGCTGCATGACGACACTGCACGCAAACACAGAAGGCTGGGGGTCAGGTGGCAAGCCACCTTCTCCCGACGCTGGTCCCTCACCTAACAGATCTCTCCACTGCCAGCACTCTAGGAACCAGACCCCCCAGGCTAAGCCTCATGGGACCCACTTTTATTTCTGAAGCTCAGATCCAGGACCAGGCTGCGGGAGGGAGCTCATCAGTGCACCCTACACTGACTTCCCAGCCTAGACCAACTCAGATGGGAGGTTTCTTTAATCAACCTGCAGGGCCTGCCCATAAAACAATAGTTACAATCATCACGTTAGGGTCACCTACACACAATCCTTAGGTCCAGGGACATGTCTGGAATTCCATACATGAGACTGGAATGGAGGGAGACCTGGGGCCAACAATTGAGAGAGGTGACCAAGTTCTCTGAGAGGCAGTGGAAGGTTCTAGAAGCCTTTATAGCTCTATGCACCTACCACCCTGTGTGCATCCTGCCACCCTGTGTTGGGGTACCCAGTGCTCCTCACGTAGGTCCCACTCTGAGAGACATCAAGAGACCTGAGCAAGAAGTGGGTTCAGGCCGGGCAGTGGTGGCACACGCCTTTAATCCCAGCACTTGGGAGGCAGAGACAAGCGGATTTCTGAGTTCGAGGCCTGCCTGGTCTACAGAGTGAGTTCCAGGACAGCCAGGGCTACACAGAGAAACCCTGTCTCGAAAAACCAAAAAAAAAAAAAAAAGTGGGTTCATTTACTTATGCAGCAAGGGTTCTAAGGGTCTTGGAAGCCACCTTGTAGCCCAGGCTGGTCAGGAACGAACAGCTGTCTTCCTGCTGGGCTAGCAGGACTGCACCCTCACATCTAGCTAAGTGGACTCACTTTTAAGTCCCCAGCCTCCTCACTTAAAGCAAGACGCCGCCAACAGCAAGTTTAACAGTTTAACTCTTCTACAGCGTGCATAGAAGCTGCCTGCCCATGGTGCAGGGCTGGGCAGACAGATATGCTAACAACATGCCATGCCTTTTACCCAGGATCTGCTACCTTCAGCATGGGCAACTGGTGCCCTAATCAGGTGTTGGGAACCTGGCACTCCCTGGATAATGGCATAGGAGTGACCTGCCAAGCACAAGGTGGGCAAGGATGAGGCATGAGTCCTCTTATGAATAGTGTCCATGAGGCCTGTTGTAAACAAACATGGCAGACTCAGGAACCATGACTGCCTTCATAGCCTCATACAGCACACTGCCCATGCTCTGAGGCCCCCTCAGAGTGGGGCTGGCATCAATTCTGATCAGCAGTAGGTAGTACTAAACACTGATCTGGGCCCAAGGCCCCGGCTACCCGGCCTTACCTTTCTCTGAGGGAGGGTGCAAGATGAGGGTGTGGGCCTTGTCAGTGAAGTGCAGCTCCTGAGCCACATGGCACGCAGTGAGTGGGTTGTCTCCTGTGATCATGACCACCTACAGGGCAGGGACAGGGACAGGGCTTAGCAGGGAAGACCTGCTGGGCAGAACTCTTACCTTAGCCTCACAGCTCCTCCTAAGAAAGTGTGAGGGAGAAGGCTGTCTCTATGGGAAACCACAGCCTACAAACCCAGGAGAGCATCCAAATGGCTGGGCTGGCACCTAGGGCTGCTTACACACCAAGCACATGTTGAGTCACAGTTCAGTCCCAATGCACTGCTTCTTAAAATAATTTACTTTTTGATATGTATGCCTTTAAATATGAAGGCAGAAAAGATGTCAGGTCCCTCACAGCTGAGGTTATAGGTATTTTGTGGGTGCTGGGATCCAAACTCTAGACCTCGTAACTTAGTGGCAAGTTCTCTTAATTTGCTTTTACTTAAAACACAAGTTAAATATTAGCCCTTGGTGTCAGCGCCCAGAGCCTGTACCTGTTTGAACAAGGAACATTCTAGGGACAGAGAAGGAAGGTAGGACAAGACCTATGAGGACGCAGTGGGGACCAGTTGTCATCTGCCTCTTGCTGGGACTACTCATGAGAACAGGCATGGCCTCAAGATCGCTTACCTCAAGCTTCTACCTCCTTCTCATCACAGAGTCTGAGGAGGAGATAGGTGATGTGTGCTGCAGGAGGCGCCATGCTAAAGAGCACACTCTGAGAGTGCCACCTATACCCACTCCCAGCTTAAAATCTGTGGTTTCCTCACTGTTGAGACTCAGAGGGTGGCACAGTTCTCTGTGGCCACCCTCCTCCCCTACCTCTCAGTTTGCTCATACCCTGTGGGATGCATTCTGGATCTCTCGGATCACAGCCTTTGAGTCAGCTTTGAGCGGACAGGAGACCACGATGAAGCCCACAAACTTGAGGCTGCACTCCAGTGCCTCCCGCTTGACCTCCCGGGCCTGTTGACAGATACGGGACAGCTTTACCATCTGTCCCTCCAACCAGCCTCTTCACACCTCCCAGAGTGGGACACGGTGAGGAAGGCAAGCTAAAGTGCCTCAGAACTAGAGCCACTGTGTGTGTGTGTTGGTGCCGAGGGGGTGGGGGTGGGGTGTTGTCCTCCAAGAAGAGAAATGTCAAGAGTCAGGAGGGGAGGGCAAGGCAGGTGCAAAGTGGGGTGCAGCTACTGATGGGGTGTAGACCCATGACTGTGGACACGGACCATGCAAGGCCACCACCCTTGGGATGAAGATCACAGAGAAGGGAAGGTGGGGCTCAGGGTACACAGGTCCAGGGGGACAGACGGGCTTGGGAAAAACAGTGTTCTCCAGAACAGCAGCAAGGCAAGCACAACACAGGAGGACAGAGGCTGAGTCCTGGCTCGAACGGCCTCCATAGTCAAGGCTGTCAGCTGACAGTAAGTTCTAGAGGGATGGGTGGCTGTGGGGGTGAGCAGACTGGACCAGGACCAAGTAGCAGGTGAGAGAGCAGTGCGGTAGATGGAGATCTGGAGTGGATGGGTACGGATCCACCAAGGCCTCCGAACACCAGGTGGCAGGGACAAGAATGGTGGGATCTGGGATGCCTCAGGCCTTCCCTGGGGAGGTGCCCAGGATATTCCAGGGCAGAGGAGGAAGGTGCCAAGAAAGATGTGGTGGACTGTTGAGTGTGGCAGGCTCTCTTACCTGCTGATGTGTGAGATGCCCTAGCTCCTTGTATCCCAGAGCCAGTACACGGGCTCCCTCTCGAGAGATCTCAGTGTGGATGTGGTGGTAGTCAGGTGGGCACTGGGAAAACTGCAGGGAACAGAGGGGAACGTCACTGCTTGATCCCTACTTGCCCCCTAACCCCAGGGTTGGGGCTGGCTCACCATAGAGTGCAGGGTTTCAGGGGCCCCCTTCACAGCCGCGATGTAGCAGAGGTCAGTGGAGCCAAGCTTCTCGTAGGAGGCGAGCACAGACATTCGCTTTAGGGCACTGGCAAAATGAAAGCGCTGGTGAATTTTCAGCCCCTGAGTTTTAATACTTCGGGGGAATACTTTCTCATCTGGAAACAAATAAGTACGAGTCCTGAGGGGCTTCGCTCCAGAGAGGTAGCCAAGCCCCCCACCCTCCTGCCCCAGCTTTCCCATCCCAGCACCCCCAGAATCCTGCTGGTCACAGCAGGTACAGTGGATCAGGAAGGGAAGGCTGGACACCAACAGACCCAAGAAGATACCGATGTAAAGCTAGCCTGGACACTAGCCTGGAGGAATGTCACCATCATGGGCCTGCCTGCCCAGGACAAGAGGCCACCCATGCCAGACCTTGGATGCCAGCCCCTCACCTTTGGTCAATGTCCAGTCTACAGCTGTCAGCATGGCCTTTTCCAGAGGGTCACCCACTAGGGTGCCATCATCCAGCTGCATGAGAGAGTGGCAGGAGGCTAGGGCCCGGTGTGTTTCTATGGGAATGCTGGACACTGGGGTCACCTCTTTCCCATCTCTGCAAAGACAAGGACAGTTGGTTACAAGGTGGTTAGAGGTGGGTGGGTGATGTGTACCTCCACCAGGGGCCCTGGGAGCCTTCAGTGAATACTACCAGAGACCTCCCCAAGCTGCTAGTATTCAGTGTGCTACTCACTAAGGATACCTTGGTGAGAGGAGTGGTCCTTTTGAGACTACTGGCCTCAAGGATGACTCCTGAGGTCCTAACAGATGAGGCAACAGGTCTGTGGCTGGCTGTTCCGGGACTGAACCAATTTCCTACTTACCTCTGATGTCACGCATACTGATCATCACATAGGACTCTCTGTAATGGAACCTCGGAGGAAGGGTTTCAATGGAGGCTCACACCAAGCTTGGGTCTGTTTGCTGGGGAGTTTAGACAGAGTTCTTTTATGCTCACCTCAGCCCTGCCACGCCTCGAACCACCAGGCTGTCACTGGTCAAGGTACCCGTCTTGTCAAAGCAACACACTTCGACCTTGCCAGCGAAGGGGATCCGGAAAGGCTCTGTGCAGTACATGTCTGGGGGTGGAGGGTGGGACCTGGGGTCAGGGGGTCCCTCCAGGCTCCTGTCTGTTCTATGCAATGCCCCACCAATCTCAGCACTCACAGAGCTTGGCCAAGGCGATGAGGGAGGTGTTGACAGCCAGGGACAGCTCAATGGGCAGCTCAGGGGGAACAACTGAGGTGAGGATGAGGGTGCACTCCAGAAAGAGCTTGTAACGGTTCCGGCTGGGATCCTTGGTTCCTGTGGAAACAGGGCCTGGCAGCCTGGGGCAGGGATAAGGCTGCAGGGCAGGAGCTTTCAGGATGCTTACCTTCAATCCACACATATGCAGCTGCAGCAATGGCGAACACCAGGAGGAAGAGGATGAAGATAAAGGTCTCCAAGTTGTTTGCAGTGACCCTCTTTACCCCAAAGAGAATTGTTCGCAGTAGCTTGCCCTGCAAGGATAGGCAGGACACAGTCTTTCCTGAGGTCTGTGGGGAACAGTGGCCTCTGCTCCCTGAAAGTATCGAGGCTGGCTTCTCTTTCTAGGAAATAGCAAGGCCCGCCTAAGACCATGAAGTAGGCAGACAAGGAATTAGGCTTCCACCTAGAGACCAGCCACAGGGCCACAGGGGAGGGCAGGGAAGCCAGGCTTCCATCACCTCTTCAGGCAGAACCCTGAAGCATTTACCAAAGCACCTTACTTAACACCCATCTCCAGGGAATGGACCCTGGGAAGGGCCACAGGGGAGGGCAGGGAAACCAGACTCCCTTGGGCATACCCACTGCTATCTCAGCCCAGGGAAAGCAGGTCTGCATCAGCCTTAGGGTGAGAGCTCTGCGAGGAGCCGGCACACACTCCTACATGGAATTAAACACCATACCTGGGATGTGTTGAATCCAGTCCTCAGGACAAAGGCCACACACCCATTGTCAACCGCTGAGGAGGGAACAAGCAAATGCTGTTAGCACCCCATCCCACCACCTCCATACTATAGCAGGTGCAGGGTACCCAAGACACCCTTGAGGCACCTACGCTTCAGGCCCGAGGTGGCCTTCTGTGGAGGGATGTGCTGTACCACCTTGGTGCCCCCAAAGATGACATGCAGCCGAGCGTCAGCCTGCAGGTCTAGGACATGGTCTGGGCTCAAGTCTTCAATGGGCTCCTGAGAAAGGAAACATCAGATTGGGATGACAGCCTCACTTAGTCTCCCCCAAGGACTTGCCTGACTCCCATGAGTGCCCCTACCTAGGCCAGCAAGTCCCATCCACCTTAGCAGGTGGAGTTAATGCCTTGTGATCTGCATTAGGCCTCCTCCATGAGTCCTCCTGGATTCTCTCTGCCTACCCTGGTTTCTTTCCACCTGGCTCCAGCAATGACTCCAGCCCACCTGCCTCTGCCACCCGTGTATGGCAGGGACTGCCTGGTCACTGGCCTCTCCTACCCTTTGTTGTTCTTCATGAACTGGGGAGTGAACTATAGATCCCATCAATCACCTTCATTTGCGGCACAGATTCCCCAGTGAGCATGGCCTCGTCCACAATGCAGCGGCCCCGAAGCAGTAGTACATCGCACGGCACCAGGTTCTCCTGGGGGGAGCGGCCTACAAGGTGCAGGCAGGAGAATCAGCCACTGGTTAAGGTCAGGACTTCTGCCTGAGGAGGGGAATCCTGCCTCACCTATGGACACGATGTCCCCAGGAACAATGTCATCACTGGCGATGGGTCTCCACTTTCGGCTGCGGTAGACCTGGGAATGAGCAGAGGAAGTCGGTCAGCATAGCATATGCATGGTGTCACTGGGGTGGGCAGGGTTACCACCCACCTGTCCCAACAGTCACACCTGTATCATGTGGGGCTTGTTGCCCATCTTTCGGATCTCTGACATGTTCCTCATCTGCTGCTGCACTAGGGAAGCCTCGAAAGCCACCAGCATGGACAGAGTGAAGACACTGTAGTACCAATACTCGTCCAGGCACCAGAGCCCAACGCAGAACACCTGTGAACCAGCAGCCTGTCAGGTCTTGCCTACCTGTCCTGGGACCAGAAACCCTGGCAAATACCAATGATCCCGGAAGACAGGGATTATCAGCCACAGTTCTGGCTGTGATAATCCCAAAGAAGGAGCGGGCACAAGGGCTAGAGCTGGTTACCTGAAACACGAAGAAAGGGGCTGTAGCTCTCTCCTTGAAAAGCTCGGAGAAGTCGGGTACCACCATCTCGGCCCTACAAAACCATACCCAAATTCCTGGGTGAGGCTAAAGATGTGGAGGCCCTGGCCCTGTCACTTCCACCTAGAAACCTCTGTAGTTTTCTAAAGACACAGGACACCCAAGATGGAGGTGGGGGTGGGGGTGGGGGGTGAGGGGGAGGGCGGGCTGCACTTGACTTTGTTCCTCCTCGCCAGCTTACCAGGCAGGCACAGACTGGCCGGCAGTCTTTCCACACTGACACCCTGCTCTGCTGAGCCCCATGTCCACACTGACACCCTACTCTGCTGAGCCCCGTGTCCACACTGACACCCTGCTCTGCTGAGCCCCGTGTCCACACTGACACCCTGCTCTGCTGAGCCTGTGACCATACTGACACCCTGCTCTGCTGAGCCTGTGACCACACTGACACCCTGCTCTGCTGAGCCCTGTGTCCACACTGACACCCTGCTCTGCTGAGCCTATGACCACACTGACACCCTGCTCTGCTGAGCCCTGTGACCACACTGACACCCTGCTCTGCTGAGCCCTGTGTCCACACTGACACCCTGCTCTGCTGAGCCTGTGACAGGCTCTTTCCAATAACACCCACCCTGCAGCAAGATGGTAACAGCAGGATAGGGGTGTCTGCGAGAAGGGGACCTTGGTGACACAGCCCATTCCCCATTGGAACTGGATGTTCTTTTTCTGAGACAGATTTTCAAGTAGCCCAGGCTAGCCTCAAACTCCTTACAGGGCAGAGGAGGAGCTCTGAACTCCTTATATCCCTGCCTCCGTCTTTGAGTGCTGGGAAGACAACAGTGTGCCACCATGGCCAGCCCCCACACCTAGAACTGCATTTTCTTTTCCTCTTTTCTTTTCTGAAAGAGGTTCCCACTGTGTATCTTTAGCTGGCCTGGAATTCACAGAGATCTAATTGTTTCTGCTTCCCAAGTATTGGGATTAAAGATGTATACTGCAATTCATGGCTCTCTTTAAAAAATACTTTCCAACATTCAGGAGCCGTATTTTAGGGATTGGACATGATCTGTGTCTAAAGGGATGTGTGTTGGGCTGTAGTTCCTGATGCGGCAAGATGGGGGGGGGGACGTTTGAGAGTCTGAGGGAGGGGGAGAATGGGGGGTGGGGTGTGAGAGTCTGAGGGAGGGGAAGGACGGGGGGGGGGGACGTTTGAGAGTCTGAGGGAGGGGAGGACATAAGAACAAAAAGTAGTTCCCTTATGTACGTAAGAGGGCAGCAGCCTGCGACAGTCTGCGTGTGGCAGCCAGAGAACAAACTTGCTGGAGCTGGTGCTCTCCTTACACTGTTCGCCCTGGGATCGAACTCAGGTTGTCAGACTTGATGACAATGGCCCATACCGATTGAGCATCTTGCTGGCCTTGGAAATGTTGTATTTTCTATGAATAAGCCCTAGGGTTCAAACAGCTTGACCCTAGGGTGTCTCCTGCAGCAGCATGTGGTCACCTAGTCTGACTCGGACCTTCTCTGCTCTACTCTCAAAATTCAAGGATGCTCACAGGCTTCCCACAACTGGTGGGATCTGAGAAGAAACCAAAGTATCCCATAGTTTAAAAACAAAACGCCCACAGTGACAGCATAAAATCTGTCCCAGGCCATTAATGTGGTATCAGGGTTGCAGAGACAAAAAAATTATGCTTCTGATTCATTCAGACTGGATGTGGTAACATTTACATTTACTGAAAAGCAACTGAGTCATGAAAGAACCTCAGGAGCAGCTAGGGGTGTGGCTCAGTGGCAGGGCTCCTATCTGCCATGTTCCAGGCACCAGGTTCCATGTACAGCCCGAGAGAGAGAAAACGATCTGCTAAGATCTCCCAAGTTCCCTGATTACACACTGTCAAGGGCGAACACCATGGGGCCATGATGCTAAATCACAGTGCTTGGTGCCCAGCCTTGAACCCTCCTGCAGCTGCACACTGGCACCTTTGTTTTAGTAAAAGGTTGATGGAGAAAGCATCTGTTGTCCTACCCAGGATCAAAGAGGCACCAATGCGTTTTGGTTTGTTTTCTTTTGCAGTGTTGCTGGTAGAATCATTCTAGCCCATTAGGCAAGCACTCTCCCACTGAGCTGGACCCCAGTGTGTCATCACTATTTCTAACGTGCTGAGATGCACATAAGCATAAAGAGTTGGACAGAAATTTCAAGTTAGAATCTCATTCTATCTTGGCTGGTGATAGTACATGCTTTTAATCCCAACAATCAGGAGGCGGAGGCAGAGGCAGAGATATGTGGATCTCTGTGAGTTCAAGACCAGCCTGGTCTACAGAGTGAGTTCCAGAACAGTCAGGGCTACACAGAGAAACCCTGTCTCAAGGTAGGGGAAGGAAGGGAGAAAAATAAAGAAAAACATTTCTAATTCCATGATTGTGGGGGAGGACGGGCCAAAGAGATGGCTTATTTGGTAAAGTGCTTGCCTTAAAAGCATGAGGACCTACGTTCAAGTACCAGAATCCATGTAAAAAGCCAAGCATAGCGGCATGGACTTAACATCCCAGCACTGAGAAGATAGGGACAGGAGCATCAATGGTGCTGCTACTTAGCACGCCTGTTTAGTGAGCTCCAGTTCAGACCCTGTCTTAGGAAACAAAGCTGGCTCCTGGGGATGACACCCGAAGTCGACCTCCGCCTCCACATGTATTTTCAGACACATGCACAACCCTCTTACCCCCAATCAAGAGGGGAATTACAAAAGCCAGGAAATAGACGACCCTCCCAACCAAGGTCTCACAGCACAAGGCAGAGGGTTCTAGCTCCTGGCTCTCTGAGGGCTCCTGGCTCTCTGAGGCCTGTTGGCAAACAAGTTTGAAGGAAACCAGAGCAGAGCAGGTTTGTCCAATGGGGCCACAGTCACTTAGCATTCTGGGTTAAAAAGCAGAGCTTTCAGCCCTATTGCCAGGGCTCCGTGACCAGGAACACAGTAGGGCAGCAGTGCACAGTGGGCCACGGGGAAGACAGGGACTCACTTGTTGCTCCCAAACTTCTTCTCTGCAGCTCGGATCTCTGAGTCTTCCTGGAAGCCTCTGTTGCTTTGATAGTAAGAGAAGGCATTTGCCACTGGGAAGGCCACTGGGAGGAACTGCTTTTTCTCCAGGGCATCATAGGAATATTTGATCTTCTGGAATTCAAATGACAGCACCTCCAGCCCATCTTCACCCTGGGGTGAAAGGTGTATTTGTGGCAGAAGTCCACTGACCTGGGGAACATTGGTGTTCAGGACTACCACAGGAATGCCTGTTCCAGCTTTCCTGCAGGATATATATTCCTTCCTACCTTGTCACGGTGCAGGGCCACCAGCTCAGTGGAGCCATTGTTGGGGGTTGGCACCACCTTCACGAAGGTTACTTTGTTGGGATCATACTCCTGTCAAAAACCAAAGATTGTTACTGAGCCCTTCTTAACTCAAAAGTACATGCCCCTCATAGGGTCAGAGGAGTGCTAGGCTCTTAGTGCTGGTTGGGCCATACCCGACTTGATCACTATTTTGTATTATAAGGCTGAAGTCACAGGGCAAACTCACCACCTAGGATTCTGGACCTGAGCTCGAGTCCATAGGAAACATCTGGTCTGCTCTCCATTCCCACGACCCATATCTTGTTGCCACCACACTCCCCAGTACACTGGACACTCAGCTTGCCTGTGTCTGAGCTAAGAGTCTTGGTATCTGAGCATGTCCCACCTACAGCCTGTGGGCACATGTAGCCAAAGTCAGCTAAGGATGTGATGCCAAACCATAAGCATGAAATCTTTTCCTTGGTAACTTAATGGTGAGTTTCCTCAAAGGTAATCACGTTATGACTCCATGGTGTTGTGAGATCGGGGGTCATGCCTCCTTCCTCTACAACAGCACAAAGCACATGCACTGACACAGCTAGCTCTCCTGATCTGTTCAGGCTTTTGCTTAAATGACACCTACTCATGGGGGTTCTCCCCAGGTGGCCCCACCTAAAATTCCCTGGGACTCCTCTTAGTTATCTGCCTTCTGCAGTAACAAATGAGTCCACCTTCTTCCCCACTGGTTTTATCCATGCTACTTTTGTGACACAAGAAATGTTCCCCCATGTGCTGTTTTTACTCGGCCTTGCAATGACTGGAGGTGGAGGTGGGACACACAGTGGTGACCCTGAAACTAACACACAATGATAAACCAACACAGTGGAAGACAGTAAAGGTGCCATGGAGGGTGCTGGCCCTGGACTTTACAGGTTACCTTAGCTTTCCTCAGTGACCCTGGAGGGAGGTGTTTCAGCTTTCACTTTACAGTAGGGTGAAACTGAAACCCAGCGAAACCTAGAGAGAAGCAAACCCTGATCTGTCTCCTCACCCAAGGCTGCTTGCTTAGCTCCTCCTACTCCTTCCTAGCTGAGGAAGTTCTCAGCTACATCTGTTTAGCTACAGTCCAACAGACAGACAGAATGCTAGGGACCGAATGTGTTGCACAGTGCGTGTGAGCGCAAGCGCACACACCTATCTATCAACCCTGGATGCCAAGCTCAGAAATCTGGGCCCCTCTGCAGGATAAATATTAATGAGGGAACAGGGTGCCTTCATTAAATTCAATGCACACACACAGCCAGAAAGGGTGTATATGAGGGCATTTCAGGTTGTTCCTGCAGTCACTGACACTGCCTCCCTTTTCTGAAGACCAACCCAGGGCAGATATTGGTGCCCCAGGCTTCAAATTTGGTGTGATCTATAGTGTGGTCACTGGGTATCACCTGTCAACCTAGAGTACCTTATAGTCAGTGCTTCCTGTAGTGACACTGTGTTTAGAATTCTGAATTTAGAAATCACTGCACTGTCTTGCTGCATAACCTGACAAGCCCTCAGCTTAACTACCTGTATATTACAGATAACTTGAGACTCTAAGCTATTAAGTCACTTACAAGTAGCCCAGGCCATCTTCAGCACCAGGATGATCTACACTCTCTTTTGGGTCTAGCAAGGGACAGACAGAGGCTGAACATTGGGCAGTAGGACTTGGCTTCATACATTTGGGGAATTACTCCACAGGTCTAGTCTAACACTTCAAAAAAGGGGGGGGAGGGACCCCAAAAAGTAGAAGCCAGAAATGGTGACACAGACTCTTAATCCTAGCACTCTGAGACAGAGATAGGAGGTTCTCAGTGAGTTCTAGATTGCCAAGGCTGCATAGTGAGATTCTGTCTTACAGAAAAAAGAGAAAGAAAAAACCAAGTAGGAGACAGTGGAGAAGCAAGGCAGGACCGTTCCAAGAACAATACACCATATGGGAGCTAAGATAACAATTCACACAAACAGTAGCATATGGGTCCTGCTCTAAGTCTGTTCCAGGTGTTTCATGTGAATCAACCACGCCACAGCAGCTTGGCAAGTCACAGCGGGGTCAGAATTAGGCCTGAACCATAGGGCAGGGGGCGCCGCTGGAGGCTCGAGCCTTGCAGGGGGAAGGCTGAAGACCTGACTGGAGACACGCAAGCCTACTGCAGTCCGGAACCCCTGCTAGGCCCCGTTGTGCCTGGGTCCCGGTCAGGGTCGGGCGCGCGCACTTACCGGGGTGCAGGTGAGCGCGCAGTGCGCGTGCACAGACCAATGCCCCGACAAGACAGTGAGTGCGTGTGCGAGGCAGATGGTGGCGAGCGCCAGCAGTGCGGCCTCGGGTATCTGGGTCCAGCTGTTGCCCCATCCCCAGCAACCGCTGGCGGCGGCGCCCAGCCAGGCTGGGTAGAGCAGCCCGGCAAACGGCAGCACGGTGAGGCGCCGCAGAAGCGCCAGCCGCCGGTATGGCCACACGGCGGCCACCAGTTCGTCGCCGCTCGCTATGAGAGCTGGCCCGGCAGCTAGGCCCGGCCGCAATCGCGGCCCAGACTGAGGAGAACCGCTGCCCTGGGCCCCGCCAGGCCGGGCTCCGCAAGGGACCGCGTTGCCCACCACCGCCATCTTTCCCAGCGCTGCGCTGGCTTCCGGCAGAGGCACCGCCTCGCTTCCGGTATTTTACTTCCGGTGAGGCCTGAGCGCCACCATGAGTGGACTCAGGAATAGGAAGCGCCTAGGTAAAGCGTTAGGTGGGTTAGGAAGTGTCTGCTCAGGGCGCCGCCTGGCTGAAAGGAGATTAAGAGCGCTGCCGTGACAAAGAAGGTATCAAAGGTCCAAATCAGCTTGCTAAGGTCGGCCACGGCGGACTAAGACCGGAAAAGATTAGGCAGGCGGGACGGGCTTGACATCAAGAGACCCTGAAGCGGAAGAGCCCGGCGCTTCTCACCAATTACTCCAGCATCTATCAGTCGCTAGAAACGAGCATCCTTACGTGAAGGAGAAAAGCTAACCCAAAGATCCAAGCATTAGGAGGTGGGACCTTTGGAGGGCGGGGTTTGGTAGGAGGAGGAGCTTTCGCAAGGTAGCGGTAAGGATGCCTTTTCCATTCAAGCCATACCGTAATACGTACACAAAATGGGCACATTAACATAAATGGAAAATTACGTACCTATATATAATGTATTATGTTTTATCCAACTATTCTGTACAAGTACTGTTATTTGAACACAACCGTAAGAAGGTCTTTGAAGATTTAAAAAAATTCTTTATAAGTATGTATTTACCTGTGTGTGTGCCACCTGTGTGCAATTCCTACAGGGACCCTAAGAATGCGTCTGAATCCTGGATTTGGAGTTACAGTTAGTTGTGAGTGTGGGTGCTGGGAATTAAATACAGGTCCTCTGGGAGAGCAGCCAGTGCTCTTAATGGCTGCTGCCTTTGACTCTTGAGTACTGAGATAAAAGGCATGTGCCACCCTGCCCAGGTCCAACATAGTTTATTTTTATTCTTTTTCAATGTTACTTTGCTTGGTAGTGCAGGTCATCTCATGTATAAGCAAAGCTGAAGCAGGAAGATGACAAGTTCAAGTTCATCCCGGGAACTTAATGAAACTCTAAGTTTAAAAAAAATAAAAATTAAAAGTGTTGGTTAGTTCAGTGTTAGAGTGCTTGCCTAGCATTCTTGAAAACCTGGGTTTGATTGTTTGTAAAAACAAACAGAAAAACCCACACAGCCCCCTGCTGTTGCATAGTGATTCTCTCTCAGTTGAACCCCTGGAGGAAAGTTTGATTAGAGAACTGAGGAAGTTCTAAAGGCAAGCCTTGTCTCCTCTCTTCTCCTCCCTCTACCCCACCCCAGGGGGTCAATCTCTAGTCCTTGGGCTTGGCAGTAAATGCGCTTGCCCGCTGAGCCTGCTCACTGCCTAACTCTACTGAGAGGTCTGTTAAGAGTCAAGAAATAATTCAAAGTCTGAAGAAGTTCCTGAAATTTAGCAGGCCACAAGGTTCACTCCTCCCCAAGATTTATATAAGCAGTCAAGTTGATTGCAAGTTGTACGGAGAACTCCAGGTTTGCAGCTTGGAGTCATCACCCATTTGGGGGTGCGCTTTCAGTGACACCCCTACCTCTCAGTCATCCTTGCCAACTTAAGTATAAGCAGCCACTAAGCCATGTTTTCATTACATTTCTCTGTCATCTCTGGGGTGAGTTGACATTTGTTTAGATCTCTGTAGGAATAGTGTCACACAGCATAAACGGTGTCTGCACAACAGGGACTGACAGACCCAAATGAAGGGAAAGGTAGGTGCCTGCTCCCTTCGTGGATGCTGAGACTTGCACATGAGGCTGATTTGTGTGAGGGACAACATCTGTGGGTGAGTCCCATTATGGCTAGTTTTCCCTGTGGGGGAGAGTGATACGCCTCCCTGCTGGAATGGTGGCTGCATGCTGCCTGCAGTTAGATGATAGGACAAGCCATCATGTCTGAGCCATCTGACATCTGTGGGGGGAATCCCAGGGTGACCACATTGCTCTGCTTGCTAAAGGGTGTCCTGTCTCCTTGATGGACATGATCTACCTCCTGTTTGGGGATGCCTCCAAAGCAATGTATTACAACTCTGAAAACTGAGGTTGTCATATGATCTGCACACATGTGGCACATGCATTTGTGGGCACATATTTTGAACATACACATGACTATGCACAAACATATATACAGAAAAACAAAAAATAGGGTGTATTAGTTACTTTTCTATTTCTGACCAAGGCAACATAATATAATGCATTTAATTAAGTCTATAGTCTAAGAGAGTTAGGATTCCTGGTGAGGGAGTAAAAAAGGCAGCAGGAATAGCCAAGAGCTCCCACCTTGATCTGCAACTAGGAGACAGACAAAGAGCACTGGAAATCTCATCTCCAGAGCTCAGCGCACCCCCCACCACCGGTGACACACGTCCTCCAACAAGGCCACCTCTTGTAATCCATCCCAAACTTCCACCAAGCCTGTGGGGACCATTCTCATACAAACAGCAAGACAACCACATAGGGGCCTGAGAGATGTCTCAGTAGTTAAGAGCATATACTGCTCTTGCAGAAGACCTGGGTTCAGTTTCCAGGATGAGGTAGGGTGAATCTGACACCCTTTCAGATCTTTACGAGCACCTGCCTGCATGTGGTACACTCACATAAAAGTGAATAAATATTTTTGAAAATGAAAAATAAAAGCTGAGGGGCTGGAGAGGTGGCTCAGTGGTTAAGAGCACTGACTGCTCTTCCAGAAGATCTGGGTTCAATTTCCAGCACCCACATGGCAGCTCACAACTCTGTCACACCTGTTCCAGAGGATCTGATACCCTCACACAGACACACATAGGCAAAACATCAATGCACAGTAAAAAAAAATATATATATATATTGAAGCATAGCAGTGATGCATGGTGATGCATGCCTTTAATCCCAGCACTTGGGAGGAAGAGGCAGGTGGATCTCTTGAGTTTGAGGCCAGTGAATTCCAGGACAGCCAGGGCTACACAGGAAAACCCTGTCTCAAAAATAAATAAATGAATTAATAAATAAGATAAAAATAAAGAGTTGAATACACATCAATAAGCCATACATTGAAAACATGATGGAACAACTTGAGATGGCCCTGCTAAATTTTAAAGTCCTTGTGTTTTGGTGATTATAGGCCAACTTTGTTGCCCCTTGGATTTTTTTTTTTTTTGGAGGGGGTCTCACTATGTAGCCATGGCTGGCCTAGAATTCAGTATGTAGATAGACCAGGCTGGCCTTAAACTCATAGGAGATCCACCTGCTTCTGCCTCTTGAGTGCTGAGATTAAAGGTGTGCATCACCACATCTGGATACTACTTAGATCTTGTTTTAAAAGCTTATTTAAAAATGTGTTGCATGTGTGTCTATGTTGGGGATTGGTTCTAATGCTTTGAATTATTCAGGAATCTGTTTGTCCAAATGCTGAAGGTCCTTGTCCCAATTGGTTTTTGATCAATCAATAAAGAGTCAACAGCCAATGGCTAGGCAGAGAGAGGGGTGTGTGTGGAACTTTTAGATTGCATGGGTTAGGAACCGGGAGAGAGGAAATGGGAGAATTGCCATGACTCAGGGGAGAAGGATGGGACATAAGAGCTCCAGGAGAGAAAGCCAACCAGCCATGTAAGAATTATGGCCACTGGCCACTTCCCTGATTGGGCTTGGGGTACCAAGGGAAGGTTTAGAAGTCTCAGGAGTACCAGAGGGGAATGTTTGCTAGCAGGGGAAGGTTTTGGAGTAACCAGCCTTTGACCTAGTCATGGCATGTCAAAAATTAACTGGTGTGTGTGTGTTCCATTCAAGAATTCAGATAGCTCCTGAGTGGGTATGCATGTTCGACCTGCTAGGAGTTAAAGTTGTGTAGCTAAGTTCGCCGCTACATGTCTATCTACACGTGGATATTTGTGCAGGTGCCTGTGGAGACCAGAAGAGGGTTTCAGATCCCCTGGAGTTGAAGTTACATTACAGGCCATCGTGAGCCTACCTCAGGTGGGAGCAGAACAGGCTCTGAAAGGCTGAGCTTTAAAGAAGCTCTTTTACATGCTTTGACTCCTTAGTTTCAGAAGACTCTGAGAGGTATGTAGTGTTCCATTTCTGCATAGCTGTCCAAGACAACAAAAAAGCAGGAGAGGAAATCCACAAAGTATCAAACACATTTATATATTAACTCTGTAATTGCAATTCAGGACACCGAAGGCATCTGAAGAACAGGTGGAGCTATCAAACAACTGCATTTTACTTGAGGACCAATGGAAAGGAAATCTAAGGATGGCAGCTCAGTGACACTTGCCTCACAAACATGAAGACTTGAATTTAGATTCCAGTCCACATATAAAAAGCCAGGCATGGGGCCAGAGAGATGGCTCAGCAGGTAAAGGTGCTTGCTGCAGAGCCTAATGACCTGAGTTAGGTCCCTGGGACCCACATGATGGAAGGAGAGAGCTAATTCCTACAAATTGTCTTCCGACAGCTACATATACACAGTAGCATACATGTTACCTCTCTTCCCACATAAGAAATTTGAATGCAATAAAAATATAAAAAGTGAAAATCCTGGTGTGGCTGAACAAGCTACTGTGACCCAGTGCTGTGAGAGGCAGAGGCAGTGAAATGTTGATGCTTGTGGATGGCTGCCTGGAGCAGGGAGAGGTCCTGCCTCGAAGGTATAAAGTGAAGTGATCCATATTTTAATAATGTATTCACCCCTTAAATGCAAGGCATTATTTCTCTTGTCAATCTGCAGCAAGGGCTCCTCCCTCCCTTCCTTCCTTCCTTCTTTCCTTCCTTCCTTCCTTCCTTTTTGAGTTTAGAAAGGGCTTTTCTATAAGATTATGAGTGGAAGCTTAAGAGAAATATGGAAGTCAGAGCTCTTGTACAGCAGGAGCAGGTTCCAAAAGTAGGGTATTTTTCTTTCTTTTTTAAAACATAGAATTTTGTTTTAAGAGCTGGAGAGATGGCTTAGCAGTTAGGAGCGCTTACTACTATTACAGAGGACTTCTGGTCACTTCCCAGCACCTATACTGTGGCTCAGAACCATCTGTATCTCCAGTTCCAGAGGATCCTATGCCCTCTTCTGACCTCCACAGGCACCAGGGACACATGTTGTGCACAGACATATATGAGAGCAAAGCACTCATACACATAAAACACAACAAATAATTTCTTTTTGTAGGAGGTGGGTTGTTTTTTTTTTTTTTTGGTTTTTTGAGACAGGGTTTCTCTGTGTAGCCCTGGCTGTCCTGGAACTCACTCTGTAGACCAGGCTGGCCTAGAACTCCGAAATCCGCCTGCCTCTGCCTCCCAGTGCCTCCTTAGGCATTAGGCACACACATGGTACACATACGTGCAGTCAAAACACTTGTATACATAAAATGAAATAATAAAATATTTTGACCACAGGACAATTTTTTTTTTACCATACAAATTTCTTTTCTTTCTATGTGAGAGCAACATAACAAAGTTATCAAACTGTTAAAGGAGAGCTGAGTTTAAATTACACTGTATCATAATGTAACATTCTGAGTTTACTTGTCAACAGGCTGTAAAATATAATGTTCTTGTCTGTTGCAGGTCCTAGCCATACTTTATGGCTCTTTAATTTCTTACACCTTTGTTGTTGTTGAGACTGATTCTGAATACAGGACATACTGATTTGTTTAGACTACCTAGCCTAGGGGATTCTCCTGTTTCCATCTCCCAGCAACGGGATTCAAGTATGCCGCCATCCCTTGGTTATTTAAAACATTAGTGCTAGGTGTCCAAACTCAGTGATTGTACAGCGATCACTTACTCTACTGAACCATCTCTCCTATTTTTAGACTTGATTTATTTATTTTGAAACAGGTCACATTAATAATTCAGGATGGACTAGAACTTGCTATATAGACCCAGGCTGGCCTTGAACTCACAGAGATCTACCAGCTTCTGCCTCATGAGTGTTGGAATTATAGGTGTGTGCCACCATTCTCGGCCTCTGCTTAGATTTCATAAAGTTTTTATTTTCATTTACATATATGTGTGTGTACATTTCTGTGTGAATGTATCCCAGATGTATTCAGGAGTCTGAAAAGGCCAGAGGAGAGTATAGAATTCCACTGTAGAATAGTTATGGCTGAGCAGCCTATGTGTGTGCTGGGAACTTGAAGTGGAAACTTCTGGCTTCTTTGGAAAGTCAGTTTTGTCAGATGGTGTTTTGCTGGGGCAAACACACGAAGGAATGTTTTTCCTGAAGCAGACACAGGTGAAAGAAGGTTCTGCTAAAGCAAGCTCAGGAAAGGACACGTGATCAAGGAGTCTTTGCTAATGACACACATGTGATGGTTCACCTTACGTTGTGCTGTTGAGCTCTGTCAGGAGTCCATAGAGAGAAACATTCCAAAAAAATTTTTGTGACGTTCCTGTGGCTTCTTGCAGCTTCTTCGGACTCGTCATTTGGCAGAGTGATGTCAGCTGATACAGACTCACGTGGAGTTTTGCTAAGACAGACTCATGTGCTGAGGCAAGACCCATGGAGGACACGTGATGTTGAACATTGATGGGAGTATAAAAAGTACTCAACCAACAGTGACGGGGCCTTGGCTTGCTCGCATAGTTAGCTTTGCAACGCTTCTTGGTCTCAAGTCTTCACTGATCTATACTGTGTGGAGAAAGGCACAGCAAAGAACTTCTGGTGTCCCTCGTGGTTCTGGTAACTCCTGCTAACTCATGCCCATTCAGCTAGGACCTGGCTATTTCTGCTAGCAGTAGTAGGTCAGCACTACTGATTCGTGTTTGCTATACCAACACTACTGAACTGGACTGCTGGTGTATTGGTGAAGTATTTGCGAGAGGATCGAGCTGCTCCTGACTTCTGTGAACTGAACTGCTGATTTCCTGACAGCGCAGATGGCATTTGCTCCGAAGAACAGTTTTTAAACAGGCCCCCTTCCCCTGTATTCTCATAGCCCTTCCCCACCGCCTTTGGTGTGCTGCGGTGAGTTTTTGCTTCACCACTTTGGCCCCTGGCAGATCATGCATGTGCACCCACCCAAGAGCTATCTTTTGATTACCGGATGAAACACACACACACACACACACACACACACACACACACACACTAGCTTATTTTTAAAATATCTTGGCTACCCCAAAGACTGGGCACTCCTAAACTTGCCCCTGCTAACCCCAAGGGCCACTTACCAGAAATCTCATATGACTGGTTGCCTTTATCTCCTGCTGCTGTTGCGTCCCACTCTTCTTCCCTAGTCATGGCACATCCCCCTCGGTCCTGTTTGCATCCTCACCCACACAACTCTAAGTGTCCTGCCCATGTTCAGCCAATGGCTGTTTATTGATTGATCAAAAACCAATTGGGGACAAGGACCTTCCGCGTCTGGACATACAGATTCAAAGCATTAGAGCCGATCTCCAACACTAGTGGGTGATGGGCTAGAAGGGAGGTTAAAGCATTTGAGAACCTTTATTAAAATTAGGGCTGAGAAACATTCTAAAGCCACAGGAGCTGAATTCAAGTCCCTCTGCAAGAGTGGAGAGTAACATTAATCACTGAGCCATCTATCCAGCACTCAGTTTTAGAAGATTCTCTTGTACATTTTCCTTGATCTCATGAGTCTGAGAGTTATAAAACATTATATTCTGGACCAGCCTGCAGGTTCTTGCCTTAGCTTCTCTCAATTGATTGTGACCTGGGATATGTAAGGCAAATAAACACTTTCCTTCCCAAGCTGTTTTTAGTCATGATATATTATTACTACAACTACAGAAACACAATAGAGATTGGAACCAAGGGTGGGGTATTGCTTCAACAGACCTTACCATGTTGTTTGGGGACTTTGATCTTGAAAGCCTGTGAGTGCTCGGAGATTAATGAGTTACTGTGGCAATTTTGGAGATACTGCTGAGAGTGATGCAGACAGTGGAGGCCTGGCTTGTAAAGTTTCAGAGGGAAGTAGACTATTAGGATTGTTCATGTGATGTGTTGAATTAAGAATCTGTACTTCCGGTCAGTTGAGGTTGGAGAACCAGTGGTTGCTATTAAGAGACCAGAACTACTAAAGTGAGACTTATGCTTTACTGAGGTAATCTATGCTGGTTAGATGGAGCTGAGAAATTAGTGGTGATGAGGAAGAGAGCAGGAATTCAGTCCTCGACTCTGAAGGAAGGAAGGGAGAAAGAGAGAGAGAGAGACAGACCAGCATTAATGTGAAATATTCTGGAAGTATTCTTCAGGGTCATGTCACAGAAGCTGTGGTCCAGAGGGGACCAAGGCTGCATCCCACTCTGTCAGCTGAACTTGGTAATATGTAAGAGTTACCCAGGTAGAACTGGTTCTGAAGGCATGAATGGGTCATGGAGAGCAGCTGAGGCTTAGCATTCTGTCAAGCGTAGAGTCCCCGACACGAGACTGGGAGTGGTCACTGGTGAGGGTGCAGGTCAGCATGTTGGAGATACCACAGAACGACTATCAATGACAGCATCAGGTGTATCGTGGAGCTGGCTCGAGCCTAGGAGATAAGCAGCATGTGCTGTGGGTGACAGCTAGAAACGTGAAGTTGCTGAGGCCCTTCAGAGCCTCACATAGCACTGTGAGTCCCAGATATTAAGCACTGAATTTTTTTTTTTTTTTTTGCACTGTTGGCTTTTTTTTTTTTTTCAGACTGTGACTGTGTCCTGATCTTGGAGTAAGAAAGGATTTAAGTTGCTTTTCGATTTTACAGATTACTGCAGTTATGAGACTTTGGATATTTTAGAGAGACTTTTTTTTAAGAGACATTAGACATTTTAGAAAAAGTGATTTTTTTAATTTAAAAAAAATTTTATTTTATTTTCCTTATGTTCATTGGTGTGAGAGTGTCAGATCCCCAGGAATGAGAGTTATAGACAGTTGTGATCCACCATGTGGTTGCTGGGAATTGAACCTGGGTCCTCTGGAAGAGCAGCCAGTGTTAGCTGAGCCATCTCTCCAGCTCCCAAGACTGAATCTTTAAATTTAATTTTATTTCATGTGAATCCTGTTTCCAAAAACCTATATATATTTCATGTGTAGTACTGTTTTGCCTGCATGTATGCCTATACATCATGTGTGTGCCTGGTACCTTCAAAGACCAAAAGAGGTATTGGAATGCTTGGAACTGGAATGACAGGTGTTTGCGAGTTGCCATGTGGATGCAGGGAATTAAACATGCGTTCCCCACTGTAGAATCAGATCAGATGAATTGGGACAGACCTTATTCTGATAATTAAGGACACTGGAGACCAACCAAACCACCAGCTGACTAATCAGCAAGGTCTTCTGAGAAAATTGTCCAGAGATGATAGAGAATGTTTCCTGAATTGAAATTATACAAGGATGGCCTGGTGTGGTGGTGCACGCCTTTAATCTCAGCACCCAGGAGGCAGAGGCAGGTGGATCTCTGTGAGTTTGAGGCTAGCCTGGTCTACACAGTTCCAGAACAGCCATATTTACATGATGAAACCCTGACTCAAAACAAACAAACAAAAGTCAATAAAAAAATACAAAAAAACCCCAGCAACAACAACAACAAAACCCCCCAAAAGACAAAAACAACCAAACCAAAGCAACCAAACAACCCAAAAGAAACCACACAGGGTATGGTAGTGAACACCTGTAATCCCAGCACTAGGGTGACTGAAGCAGGAGGATCATGAATTTGAGGCCAGCCTCAGCTTGAAAGACAATAAGCATGGATTCACTTTTGTCAGCCAAAAGTAATTCATAAGTTCCCAAACTAAAGCCAAGAGGTTATGGAGACACAAGAGGCAGAGACCAGTGGTTTCCTGTGAATTGGAGGCCAGCCATGGATATGGAGTGAGATCCTCTCTAAAAAATATGAAGAGATTATGGAGAGACAGTTAGTTAGCACTAACAGTGGGTTTTAACTTTGGCTCCTAGGTATATTCTGTTTATTATATTAAATCTTGTCTTAGGAATAGTTATATTTCAGAAATAATTAAGATCTCAGAGAGAGAGTTGGAAACATCATGGGAGGAGAAAAGATAATATATAATGATAATTCAAAAAATATTTCTTTTTATTTACACGTAAATTCAGTATGTGCGATCGATGGAGAAGCCCAGGAGAAGGAGCTGCATCCCCTTGAGCTGGGTTTACAGGAAGTTGAGAGCCACCAGATGTGAACCAAATGAGTCCTCTAGAAGAGCAGAAAGTGCTGACCATCTCTTTTGTCCCCTCACTTCCTTCCTTCTTTTCAGTCAGTCCCCGATTGTGGTCCAGGTAAAGATACTGCCCACGAGTAGGAAGAGCCTTCCTATCTCGACTTCCCTATTTAGAAACACCCTTACATAAGTGCAGGAGGATTGCTCCTATCAAGACTAATCATCACACCACTGACAGCACTCGCTGGTCTGTTCGTTGACTCCATTACCTTTGTGGTTGTTAGTCCTTTTTATCGTTTCTACTGCCAGCACTATGTTTCCTTTTTAGTAAAAATGGGTGAATGCCTTTAATCCTAGCACTTGTGAAGTAGAGACAGGTAGACCTCTGTGTTTGAGGTTAGCCTGGTCTTCCAGGATAGCTAGGGCTACACAGAGAAATTTTCTAATTCAAAAAACCAAAAATTAAATAAAATAATAAAAGGTTCTAATGATTTAGTGGCTGTGTACGTGTGTGTGTGTGTGTGTGTGTGTGTGTGTGTAACACACTTGTGGAGGTCAGAGGACAACTTTCCTGAGTTGGTTTTCTTCTTCTATCATGTTCAGGCTTAACTTACTAAGTCATTTCCTTGGCCCACTGCTTCATTTTTTTGTTTTTTGTTTTTTTAAATTTTTTGCTTTTGTTTAAATTTGAATGTCTATAGAGGCCTGGACAGGAGAAATGGGGGTTGGATCAAAGGACAGAGTTGTTGTTTTTTTTTTGGTTTTTCGAGACAGGGTTTCTCTGTGTAGCCCTGGCTGTCCTGGAACTCACTCTGTAGACCAGGCTGGCCTCGAACTCAGAAATCCGCCTGCCTCTGCCTCCCAAGTGCTGGGATCAAAGGTGTGCGCCACCACTGCCCAGCTGCAAGTTCTGTTTAGAAGTAAATCTCCTCGGAGGTAGACCAGGTCAGCTAGGAGGTCGGGGCTATGGCTGTCATTTGAATTCCACGCCTCAGCCTTTGGATGCTGGTGTCACTCAGGCTTTGCTAGCCAATCAGGGCCTGGGATCGTGCAGTTTCATCAGGAGCAGTAGAGAGCGGCAAGAGGCGGGTTCTTCTCGGCCGCCATACTGTGGGCTCGGCTCCGCGGCACAGAGAGGTGCGGTGTACTGTGCTGTGAGCGCCGCTGCTGGGACCTGTGAGGAGAGCGCGGGCGAGTCCGGAAGCCGCGCCATGGTGAGCAAGGGCGGCTGTCCCTGCCTGCTGCGGTGGATCCTCCCCGAGGCTGGGGCGGGGCGGCAGCGGCGTTCAGTGCTGTTTGGCGCTGGGCCCTGTGTCTTCTTCCCGCGGTCTGCGCCTGCGCAGAGCGCAGAGCCTCGCCGCGGAGGCTCCCCCTTGCGCAGGAAAGAGTCGGTGCTCTGTCTGGGGCAGGCGTTTTATACAGTCCTGCTTGGGGTGTCTCATCAGAAGGTTGTAAAACAATGGGTCATCTAGTTTCTGTTATTTTCTAGAACTTCTGAGTTTTCATTTAACATTAGGTCAAGCATTTAACTTGAGTTAATATTGTGAATTTTAAACTTTTTTTAAAAATTATTTTTATTTTTGTGCATTGGTGTTTTGCCAAAAATGTATGTCTTTGCGAGTATGTCAGATCCTCTGGAACTGTTGTTGAGCTGCCATGTTGGTACTGGGAATTGAACCCAGGTCCTCTGGAAGAGCAGCCTGTTCTCCCAACCATTGAGCCACCTCTCCAGCCCCAACATTGTGAAACTCTAGCCATTTAATTTCTTTGTCTGTAGACATCGGTTCTGCCAATAACCTTTAGCCATTACCCCCTTCGTTGAGTTTCCTTTGCTACTTTGTCAAAACAGGCATATGTGTGTGTATTATATGTGTGTGTATATAATGTAATACATATGTATACACACATTTTATATGTACACTTCGGAATTGTGTTTCTTCGGAATTGTGTGGACCATTTTCCGTTTTTCCCACTCTCCACATAAACTTGAGAATCAGTTTATTTTCTTATTTTTTTCATAAATTGTTGGGATTTATATTGTGATAATTTAATTCTTAGTGCAGATTAGAAACATGACATTTCAATTCTGAAGCTTCCTATCACCATAACTATGGGATATCACTATTTTGTGTTTGTTTTTTGTTTGGTTGGGGGTTTGTTGTTGTCTTTTTTATTTATTTATTTATTTTTTTGCCTGTTTTGGTTTTTCTTAGGTCTGCTTTGGCCGACCTGAAACTCACTCTGTAGAGGCTGGCCTCGAAATCATAGCGATCCACCTGCGTCTCTGCCTCCCCAGTGCCAAGATTAAAGGCATTTTCCACCACTGCCCTGCATGGGTTTTTGTTGTTGTTATTAAAAATTATAGTTCTTGCTGGATTGGTTGGTGTACCTTTACCCCAGCACTTGGGAGAAAGAGGCAGGCAGATTGAGGCTAGCCTGATTTACATAGCTACAGAGTTCCAGGTTAGCCAGGGTTACATCGTGAAACCTTGCCTATAACTCCAGTTCTAGGGCATTCAGTGTCCTCTTCTGGCTTCTGAGCACACCTTCTTCAAATGCACCAACCCCTAGGCACACACACTTAATAAAAGTGGCTCAGCAGTTAAGAGCACTTGTTGCTTTTGCAGAGGACACGCTTTGATTCCCAGCACCGACATGGTCATTTACAACCTTCTGGAACTAGTCCTGGGATCCAGGCCTCCTCCCATCTCCACAGGCCTGATCTGAATAAACTAGTCTGAAAAACAAAACCAAAGTAAGGCCCCTTGGTTTTCTCTCACTCAGAGGCCTGTTGCCTCTCGTGGAAACGTCTAAAATTTGTACTTCCTCTTTGCTCTTAGTAAAACTTTTTGAAAGGTTTTAAAACAATTAAAATCTTTTTTGAAAATTGTAGTTGTTGCCTAAAGGACTTTATTAAATTTGTATGTATTTCATGGTGTCTCCTTACCTGCGTTACCGTGCTGGATACTGTTACCCAGCTGCTTGCTGCTGGTCTACAGGAAGCTGATGGATAGTATACTCAACTTTAAACAGTTTGATGATTTGTTAAGAGTTACTGGTTATAATCTTATTGGTTCAAGGAATTTTGTTGATTCTTGGAATTTATTGTGAGGAAACAGTTTATTTTTTCTCTTCAATGCTAATAGCACCCTTAATCCCCTTTCTTGCTGTGTGTGGGGGGGGGGGGAAGGGGGAAAGAGAAAAGAAACCCATTCCAAGCCCCACTATGGTGGTGTATGCCTTTATTCCCACCACTGGTAAAGGCAGATAGTTCTCTGGGCTCGAGGCTAGCCTGGTCTGTAGATCTAGTTCCAAGACAGCCAGAGCTACACAGAGAAATCTTGTCTTAAAACAAAACAGAACAAAACATCCCCCCCCCCCTTTTAATGTTCTGTTATTTTTCTTTGAGATAAAGTCTTACTATGTAGCTTTGGGTGGCCTAAAGCTTGCTATATAGATGAGGCTAGCCTCAAACTCAGAGATCTGTGAGTGTCTGCCATCATAGTGCTAAGAGTAAAGGTCTCTGACACCATGTTCTGCCCATCCATCCTCCTGTTATGTAGCTCTGGCTGTCTGGAACCCTGTAGACCAGTCTGACCTTGAACTTGCAGAGATCTGCCTGACCCTGTCTTCAGACTGCTAGGATCAAAAGTCATTGGTCCACTATTCCTGGCCCTCTCAACCCAATCATTTTTAAAAGATTTATTTTATTTCATGTGCATGAGTGTTTTGCCTCCACGTAAATGCACTATGTGTGTAGCTGGTGCTGTGGAGACCAGACGGGCATGCTGGATCTCATGGAACTGGTTACTGTTGATTGTAAGCTGCCATGTGGGTCCCAGAACTCAAACTGGGCCCTGCAAGAGCAGTAAGTGCTCTTTCTTCTAAGCCGCCTGGCCACCTCCTCCTGCCATATACACTTCCAGTTATTGGCATAATCATGTTTTCTGCTTCATTGTTGGTGGTATATTATGTTACATTTAGCATTTGATTCTTTCGGGGCTCTGGAGAGTGGATCCAGTCTTCTGTATATTCAAGCATATGGTTTAGTGCTTAAAGTTTACTCAGCTTCAATTAAAGATGTTTTTGTTATTGTTTATTTATGTGTGTGTCTAAAGAAGTCAGAGGGGTGTCAGGATCTCTGGAGCTAGAGCTTCAGGTTGCTGTGAGCTTCCTGATGGGGGTGCTGGGAATCAAGTTGGCTTCTTTTTCAGAACATTGTAGGTGCTGGAGACATGGCTCAACGGTTAAGAGCACTGACTGCTCTTCCAAAGGTCCTGAGTTCAAATCCCAGCAACCACATGGTGGCTCACAACCATCTGTAATGGGATCTGATGTCTGAAGACAGCTACAGTGTACTCATAGACATAAAATAAATAAGTAAATCTTAAAAGAAACAAAACAAAAAAACCCAAACAGTGTATGTTAACTGCTGAGCCATCTCTCTATCCCTTACAGCTTCATGGGCTTATGTGTTTGAATATGTCACCAGCAAGGTTATGACATCTTTAGGTTGTATAGTAAATGAAGGATCTCATAGAAGATTGATTTCAAGTCATTCCTCCCCACCCCCGATGTTTGAGCTTCATGTTTGTCTTTCTCTGCATTCTTTGTGATTTCATAATGTTAAAAAGTCAGCATTTGCCTTTAATCTCAGCACTGAAGGCAGAGGCAGAGGCAGGTAGACACCAGGAGATTGAGTCCAGCATGGTCTATATCACTGGTTCCAGTCCAGGTATTACTACACAGTGAGACCTTGTCTCAGAAAACAGTGAGCATTTGACCGTTGCAGTGAGTGCCTCTGGAAGTCAGTCTGTCTTCTCCAGGATTTACTGTCCCTTTGTCGTGGGCTCAGTTTGCCACGTGTTTAGTGTTACCAAAGTATTTGTTAGCAAGATTCTATCACCTGTGTGTTGGCAGTCTACCTCCAGAATGCACTTCGTATTTAGTTGTTATTTTTCACAGATTTCTTTGGATGTGAAGAGCTAAACAAGAAGGCTGACAAGGCTACCTGTGAGGGGATTTATGGACGGCTGAGCTAGGGGCCACCTTCCTCCTGCTGCTCCTTATGTTCCCCTCACCCAACCTAGGGAGAAGTCAGGGCCCAAGATGGGGGTCTTCTCGGGTGTTTTCTGAAACTGACTTTTGAACATGTCTTGATTTTGAAGACCCCAGTTCCTAAGAGAGAAGTTTTTAAAACTTGCCTTTTCATAGTTTGTGTGTTCTTGAGCCATTTTAGCTGAGACATCCTACTCTTGTTCAGAAGAGTCTTGGTGTTTGCTAAATAGCTGTTATTCCTAGTCAATTTAGAAGAATAATCTCACAGAAAAGTCTGGCACTGCACTTCTGCCAGCCTGCCTTCCCTCCCAAGATGGACCTCTCAGTGTGTGGCAGAGTGCCTGGGATCTCTGACATCAGGTGATCCTTCTGTTTCTCCCCCACAGCAGCTACAACTGGTACATTGAGTGTTTTCGAAAATGATAGCCATCTTTCTCTTAGTTCTGTCACGCTGCAGCATTACTCAATTAAAATTCAAGTACTGTGTTCAGGGGTAATGAGGTGGCTCAGAGAATAGATGCCCGATGCTGCTAAGTCTAACATCCTGTGTTCTCCTCAGACCCAGATATGGAAGGAGAACACCCATTCTTACAGGTTGTCCTCTGAACTCCACATCGCACCTCCCCCACCCAAGTATACCCCTCCCCCCTCCCCCCTCCCCCACACAGTTTATTTTGAGACAGGGTCTTACTCTGTAGTCTTGATTGGCCTAGAACTCACTATGTTACACTCGGATGGCCTCACTCTCAGAGATCTACTTGCCTTTGTCAGCTGAGCACTGAGATCAAAGTCTAGGGCCCCAGGTGGTGGTGGTGGTGGTGGTGGTGGTGGTGGTGGTGGTGGTAATTTTTATTATTATTTTGCTATACATACTGTAACTTTATTTAATCTTTCCCAGTTTTTTCATCTGTCCTTATGAAGCTTGCTCTTTACATGGGCTTTCTTGGTGGTCACAGGGCCCCAGCAGTGGATTTAAATCATGGTGGGTGTGTTTGGTCTTTCCAGGCTTCATGATCACTTCCTGACCACCTTGCTTTTAGTGACACCACTCATGCAGTAGTGCAGATTGACATAGATGTGAGAAGCCTATAAGCACCTAAGATACTAGGTTCAGAAATGCCCCTGGTGGCAGTGCCTCTGTGTTTGGAATGATGAACTTATTAATGCCCTTGCCATTGGGCACTTACTGGGCTCGGTTGGTGCCCAAGTTGGTGAGTTAGTGAGTTGGCCGCATGTGACTGAGGCCCCCTTTAGGATGAGAAGTGTTTCTTTTTGGTTGTCTTGGAGCCAAGACCTGGAAGAGTGTAATTAAATTCTTTTTAAAAATTACTTTGAGATTTATTTGTTTGTTTGTTTGTTCTGAGTCAGAGTCTCACTCTGTATCCCTGGCTGTTTGAGTCCTTATGTGGACTAGGCTGGCTTCCAGCTCAGAGATCTGCCAACCTCTACCTCTTGAGCTCTGATATTAGTGTGTCTGCCATCATCTTGGTTTATATCTATAAATATTGTTAAAGTGTGATACAGGAGAAATTGGGCCCCCCTTTTGGGTTCTTTGTCTCATTAATAAAGAATTTCAGAATGCCCTATGGAAGTACAAGGGGCAGTTTTATCAAAGGAGGGGCCTGAGGGCAGCGAGCACCCTGAGGGCAGCGAGCACCCTGGAGGAGAAAGGGGAAGCCATGCTCCTGAAGCACGGAGGCCAGGTGCATGGCCAGCAAGCAGTGTGGTGGTGAGGGGGCTTCAGAGGAGTTAAGTAAACACAAACGTATGTGTGGGTGAGAGCCCAAGTAGGCTTAGGAAAGAGATAAAAGGAGAAACAAACAGCAACAAACCAACCTGCCATGACTGCACTAGGGCCATGAATTCTGGGAAGGCAAAAGAACAAGAATTAGTGACCTTGGCTGTCTCTTAATTAAGCAAGGTTTATGGTGAGTCTGCCTTCCTAGGGGTGATCCCTTAGCCAAAGTGTTTTAATCAACTGAGCTGGAAAGTTGGGTCACACACAGACCTGAGATTACTACTCCCATGGCCAGGAGCTTTTTCTGAGATAACTGCACTGGAGTAAGTTGTACTTGGAATCTCAATGATTTCTTTTCTGTTAGCACATAGGATTGGCTCATTTCCTCACTCAAGTAGTGACAGCATTGTGAAATAGTGCTCACCAGGAAGCTCATTACACACATTGTCCGGCATCTTTTGAGAGTATGTCTGATCCTCAAGGTTTATCTGAGTTTGTAACAGATGAATCCGTAACTCATTATGGATTAGGTCATTATGGACTTACTGACATTCTTCACTCATGAGCGCTCCCTGTTATCCTGTTCACTCCAACCAGCAAAGCTTAAACTCTGTGCACATAGGCATGTAAGGACAGACAGCTATGTTTTGTGTACAGGTGGCTGGACTGTCTAGGACAGAAATGAGAAGTAGGTGGAGCTGTAGTGCCTCCTCCCCCCAGGGTGCTCAGTGAGAGGAGTGTTTTAGATCACTTGCTGTTTCTGTTCAATCATGATTGCTTTGGCATGTCTCTGTCATGGCGTACATGTGTGGAGACTGTAGACACGTGTGAGCATCTTATCAACCGAGTCTCTCTTTGTAGTCCCAGCAGTTCTTTTATACACATGTTGGGATGTTTTAGGACTTGGTGAGCTTTGAGGACGTGGCTGTGCACTTCACCCAGGACGAGTGGGCTTTGCTGGATCCTTCCCAGAAGAATCTGTACAGGGATGTGATGCTGGAGACCTGCAGGAGCCTCGCTGCGATAGGTAAGGCTCCTCTTTCTTTCCCTTGGTTGAATTGGTTTTCCTGTTAGGAATGGTCTTCTGCAATGTGAGTGTAGAAAGGGGAAGGATCTGGTGAACCCGTGGTGTCGTGGTGGTGAGAAGGCTCATCACGTCAAAGGCGCTCACTCTGCAGGCCTCCTACAGTATTCCTCTCATCTGTGTGTGCTTTGTGGCATGTACACCCCCATACCACACACACACACACACACACACACACACACACACACACACGAAAATCCTTGCTTTTGCAGAGCTTATGTTTCAAGATAAATGACATGATTACAGTGTATATTGAGACTAGAAACTACTTTTCAGTGATGTTTTTTAAAAAGATTTATTTATTTATTTATATGACACTGTGGCTGTCTTCAGACACACCAGAAGAAGACATCAGATCCCATTACAGATGGTCCTGAGCCACCATGTGGTTGCTGGGAATTGAACTCAGGACCTCTGGAAGAGCAGTCAGTGCTCTTAACCACCGAGCCATCTCTCCAGCTCCCAGTGATTTTTTTTTTTTTTTTAAATTTTATGATCTGTGTGTGTGGACCTTTGTGAGTATGTGTGCACCATATGTGTGTAGGAGCCCTTGGAAGCCAGAATAGAGCATCAGACTGTCTGGGACTAGACTTAGGTGACTTGCAGGCATTGGAAACCAAACCCAAGTCCTCTACAAGAACAGTAATTATTCTTAACCCCTGAGCCATCTCTCCAGCCCCTTTCTTCTTTTAAGAAATAAAATCATTTTTGTGTATAGGGGGCAGGTTGGGGCATGTGTGTGCATGTGAGGGCAGAGTCCTCAGACTCCTCTGGAGCTGGAGGTTAAGGTGGTTGTGAGCTGCCCAGTGTGAGAAGGGGGGACCAAAGCTTTGAGAACAGTAAATGCTCTTAACCCCCTCCTGGTTTTCAGGAACTTCTAACCTTTTTTTTCCTAGCTGGGGTCTCAGTATGTGAATGAGCTGGCCTTGAAGGCACAGACACCACCTGCCTGTGCCTTCTAAGAGCTGAGGTTAAAAACATATGCCTCCACATCCAGTTTTATTTTTATTAATTTCTAATAATTTATCATAAATTTTGGGACTGCTTTTTAGGGTATATATGGGAAGAACAGAATGTTGAAGATGACTGCAAAAATTTTGGAAGAATTCAAAGGTAATTTTCATGTATAAGTGGAAGCAACTGTCTCTTGTAGAAACCTTAATGTGCCATATAAATTTAACAATGAGCAAAAGAAATAACAACTTGAAGTTTATTCATCAGAAACTTGTCAGCAAAACCACGTGCTTGGGTGTAAGAATGCTATTCAGTGTTTGCAGCACATTTCACCTGGACCCTGTGTTAAATTATTAGATTTAACAGTGTTAGATTATGCTCTGGAGAGGCATATTGTTGAACCTTCGATCCACATGGTTTCACAGCATTCAGATGTGGCAGAAAGAGTACACTTGGCCTCATCTTGAGAGTGGTGTCTGACCTCCACTTTGATAATAAGCAGTCAGTAGACTCTAATTTGGTTGGTTTTGTTTTTGAGAAAGGGTCTCACCATGTAACTCTGGACCAGGCTGGCCTCTAGTTCACAAATACCCACCTGCCTTTGCCTCTTGAGTACTGGGATTAAAGACATGTACCACCAGGCTTGTCATTTTTTAAAATTTTATTTATAGAAGTTGCATATTAGAGCCCATGAGAGTGTGGTCTCGGGGTGAAGGTAGTCGGGGTCACAGAAACCTTAACCCTTATGCCAAACCTCTGTAGAAGCATCAAGGTTTCTACTAAAACTAAGCTCTATGAACATAGTGTTTGTGGAAAGGTCTTTACGTCTCATTCATCCTTTAATAGGCATGTCATCTCTAACTCTGAATACTTACCGGAGGAGCAGGAGGGAAACGGGGACAAGCCGTACGATTCTAGTCCTCTCACAAGTATTCAAGGCCACGTGGGTGCTCACACTGTGGGCGGACCTTGTGAATGTGAAGTATGTTTAAAAGCCTTTGGTTTTCCAAGTACATTTGGAATGTATCACCAAACCCACAGTGGACAAAACTTCTGTGACTACAAGGAATGTGGAGAAGCTTCTGTTTATCGTAGTTCACTTTACACACCCGGAGGAAATCACACTGTAAGGAAATGTTACTCATGTCAGCAGTGTGGGAAAGCGCTGAGCTCTTCCAGCTCCCTTCAAAGGCATGAGAGAATTCACACAGGAGAGAGACCCTATAAATGTCAGCAGTGTGGGAAAGCTCTGAGCTCTTCCACTTCCCTTCAAAGGCATGAGAGAATTCACACAGGAGAAAGACCCTATAAATGTCAGCAGTGTGGGAAAGCCTTTAGATGTCACAGTGCCCTTCAGTTACACGAACGAATCCATACTGGTGAAAAACCCTACGAGTGTCAGCAGTGTGGGAAAGCCTTTACATGTCACAGTTACCTTCGATTACATGAGCGGACCCATACCGGAGAGAAACCCTATGTATGTACGCAATGTGGGAAAGCCTTCAGATGTCAAACTTCCTATCACAGACATAAAATTATCCATGGTGGAGAAACATTCTATGAATGTAAGCAGTGTAGTAGGCTCTTCATTTACCCGTCCTTACTTCAAATGCATGAAAGAACTCACACTAGTGAAAGGCCATATAAATGTAAGACGTGTGGGAAGTCTTTTCTTTATCCCTCTTTACTTCAAATGCACGAACGAACCCACACTGGGGAGAAACCCTACGAGTGTAAGCAATGTGGTACAGCCTTCAGACATCACTCTTCCCTTCGACTGCATGAAAGAACTCACACAGGAGAGAAGCCCTATGAATGCCAGCAGTGTGGGAAAGCCTTCACTCGTCACACCTCCCTTCGGTTACACGAAATAACTCACACTGGAGAGAAACCTTACAAATGCAAAGAATGTGGTAAAGCCTTTAGACACCACTCTTCCCTTCGATTGCATGGAAGAAATCATAGTGGAGAGAAACCTTACGAATGTAAACAATGTGATAAAGCCTTTATACGGTACAGTTACCTTCGATTACACGAACGAACACACACAGGAGAAAAACCTTATGAATGCAAACAATGTGGGAAAGCCTTCAGCCGGCACAGTTCCTTTCAGAGACACAAATCTATTCACGCTGTGGAAACCCCCTATGAGTGTCAGCAGTATCTAATTCCTTTAACCCTGTTCCCTCCAAATACATCAGGCAACTCATACTGGTGAGAAACACCATGAATGTGAGCAGTGCTAAAGTGTTTATTCTTACCCACCTAAGTCACACAAGAACAGAAGATGTCACAGGGTAAACCTCCTTCACATAAATGATATGGTTTAGACCTCAAAGGCACGAAGGAATTCGTGCTGGGCACAGTTCCTACAACTGTGGGCAAGGTGTGGTAAGTCCTTCATTGCTCAGTTTCCTTCCACAGAAACAAGTTAATTCCTGCTGGGGAAATGCCTTACAGATGGAAACAGTGTGGTTAGTCTTTTATCCCTGTTGGCTTCAAGCACATGAAAAACTTAAGGTGCAAAATGCTGTGAATGTCAACAGCTGAAGCCTTCCGGAGTTTCAGGTCCCTTCAGTGTCAGGAACGACATCTTACTGGAGGAAAAATCCCTTGATGTTTAGATGTCAGTGCTCCCATAGATTCCACGAATGAGCTTCTATTGGAAACAAAGCTGTGACGCCTTCAAGCTCAGTCCTAAGAGGCACAAACATTAATGGTGGGGCAAAGCCTTATACATATAAAGGATATGGTAAGTTTTGGTTGTCAGTAGATGGACAGACATTTTTGTCAGTAGTGCAGCTGCCTGTAAGTTGCCTGTGCTCAATAAGCCCAATTAAAGTCAGTGGTTCCCCAGGCCGCACTTGGGTGGAATAATTTCTTTGCTTTTAGCTTTGGTGCCCTGTCTAGGGTGAATAGACATTTGTTCACACTCGGCCAGAAAATGTTCACACAGCACTTGGCGTCTGAATGTGAGGCCTAACGGAACCAAAGACGGAGCACTGGCCTTGCCTCTGCTGTGGGCGATGAGACATGGCCTCTGAAGGGAAGCTTTCTGTGGGCACAGCATCTGCAGAGTTAATTCTGAAGCGTCTGTCCTTGGCAGTGTGCCGTGGAACTGTGCCTTCATGTTGTGGTACCAGTTGCATTGTCTGTACCTTGCAACTCCTTTGTAGTATGGAGTGTCACTTCTGTGACAGATGAGTTCGCCACATGAGTGTATGGATATCCCCACACAGCTGTCAGGTTAAAGAGGATATTACAGTTAATTAGCACAGGCGGAACAGATTAAGTAGGCTTCAGATGCATGGCTCTTGCTTTGGGTAATAAGACATGCAAGGAAGGCCTGGCTGTCTACTAACATGAACCCTCCAATGGAAGAATTAGTTTGAGGGAAAGATGCACAGACGCTGTCCACTGTATTGGCCTCTGAACTGGCAGGAAAAGGAAGAGGAGGGAGGGGGTGGGGATGGATGGGACGCAGCCGCTGGCTTCCGGTTTCCTACAGCTGGAATGGTATAAGGGAAACAAAAGTCCTATCCGCTCAGCAGTCCCTCAGATTTGAAGCCCATGGAAACCCTGCACAGTGAGGACACTTTATTCAAAGAGAGTGAGTAGAAGTGACCCAGCTCACCCTGTAGTCCTGACCTTTAATGCAGAGGAGTGGGAAATGAGAGGTACCCTGGGAATGGAGGCCTAAACAGTAGCCCAGTAAAGGATGGTCAGCAAATACTCTGGCTCTGGAAGGCTGCAAAGCTGAGGAGACATCAGTGAAGGGAGATATGATAAAAGTGCAGCTAAAATGTCCGAGCTTTCCCCAGGGTCCTTTCCCACAGAATGAGCCCAGAGACTGTCAGACCCTGGCAGTCCATGGGATACAGCAGGTGAGCATGTCTGAGTTTCCCCTTGGCCCTACACCAATTGGAGAACAGGAGCCAGCTCCTTCCCCAGCAGACCTGCTGGAGGCGAGGAGATCCGTAGGCCCACGGCTACACTCAGGATGAGGTCGCAAGATGGCTCACGAGGAGTGACAGATGTGCAGGATAAGATACAACCTCCCGTCTTCTCCACTGTGTCCAACGTTGGCTTGACATTCTTTGTTTTCTTGGGGCAAATTCTTATATACCCTGGGCTGTTCTTAAACTCACTGTATGGATGACGATGATCTTGAAAGTCCTGGTCTTCCTGCCTCTTCTTCCCAAATCCTGGGGTTGAACGCATGGGCCACCCCATCTGGTCTCCTGTGCTTCAGAACTAACTCAGGCTCCATGCATGCGCTCTTAGCTGTGCTGTCCTCAGGTCAACATTGAGAAGACACTTGATACAAGTCTTTTCATGCCGTTGGATCTTGTTAATATTTTATTTATTGCCTCCTCAGCTGCTGACTCCTGAGTTCAGCTGGCACTTGTTTGGGATGGTGGGTTACCAGCCTTCAGTGATCCTGAGACCCCTTCTCCCTCCTATCTCCTGTGTAAAAAGGAAAAAGGTTTTGCATCATGCTGATATAATGCTAGCCTGTGAGTGCTCCACAGATTTAGAAAAGTATCCGGGTGAGCCAAAAGAGTGATGATCAGAAGAGAGGTACACATGTGCACAGGACAGGCACATGGGAATTTCTTGGGATCTTTATGGTTGGGTAACACAGGTGACACCAAACAAGGTGAATGAGGGAAATCCTTCATAGCCTGTGGCTAGCATTAAACATTAAAAGGTGAGTTGAAGAGCTGGGATGAAGGCCCTGTGTGCATGGGAAAAGATACATTCAGAAGATCGGCTGTTTAGTTAAGATGCAGTGTTGGGTAGACTGCTTCCCCAGGAGGTGTTAGCCATGGATGCTCCTGAAGTCCCCTGAACAGTACAGACTATTGTCAATGCCATTAGTTGTCCCCAGAACTACATGTGAGACTTCCTGAAGACACCACATGTTTGGTTGCTGACTGTAGAGAAAACAATCTGAGACTGATCTGGAAGCTTCCTCCTTGCTGGCCAGCATTCATAGGACCTGTAGGTGCAGGCTGCTGTGCTACACCACTCCCTCTGGACCCTGTATGATACTGTGTCAAGCAAGATGTGCCTACTAGGGCTGGTGAGATGGCTCAGCTGTTGAGGGTGCTTGCTGCCAAGGCTGCCAACTTGAGTTAGATCTCAGAACCTACAAGATGGAAACATATCCTGCAAGTTGTCTTCTGATCCCCTCACTTGTGCTGTGACATGCACCTTCCCTCCATATAGTACATAGATAAAGGCAGTAAGATCCAGTACTGTAGCCACATGACTCAATGAGAGTGACCAACTGCTTTCTGGTTGCATTTAAGGCTTGCTCTCCAGGGGTCAATTCACATGTTTAAGACCCAATCACAAGGCATAGGGGGACAGTCATGAGGCCCTAGTGTTTTGCTAGATGGATATATTTCTGTGAGATGACTGTCTCAAGGTCCGTGTTTATGCCCGTAGATTATTGTTTCAGTCATTTTGAACAGGGAAACTTCTTTTTGCAGTATTTTTGCAGTAGGCAATAGTTACTGATGAGACTTATCACCCCCTCCTAGGTTTGGCACATTCTAGAAAGGGGTGGAATGCACTGGGGGAAGGGATGGTATGCTTTGGAATGCTGTCCTACCTTTTTGAAATCTCATTACGTGTGATGACCTACAGGAGGCCTACACAAAATCTACACCTTTAGTGTCGGTGTAGAGGCATTGGCACCGAGCCCTGGAGTCTTCCCCGATGATTTACTGGCAGTAATACTACAAGGAGGGGTCCTGAGATCTCTTTCTCTCCCGGAATATCTTTTCTTTTGTTTTGTTTTTGAGAGAGTCTCACTATGTAGCTTTTGCTGTCCTGAAACTCACTATGTAGACCAAGCTGGCCTTGAACTCACAGAGATCCATTTGTCTCTGAGTGCTGAGATTAAAGGTGTGCACTACCATGTCCAGCCTAATCCCTGAATACCTTTAGGTAATTAATGGGACTTAGCAGGAGGGCGTCACAACCCCCCCCCCATAAACCCAGATAGTTGCTGCTGGCAGAGGGGGGCCATTCTCTTCAGTGGATTACCTCCCTATATGTCTGCCATGTTTGTCAGTACCCCTCACCCACGCTCCTGTAAGTAACCCTAATTAAAATAACTGCTTCATCAAGCTGTACTCGTGTCAAATCTTTTCCTTGTGTCTGTGTTGGGTGCCCTTGTCTGAGATGGACAGACATTCGGACCTCAGAAGGCTCACACAGCTGTACTGTAACATGCACTATATTGACAAGCTGTCATGTTGCTTAAGTTTGTTGAGAGTGACTCTGAGAGGGAGCACACCCTCCCTTTTCAGAAACATGCTTATTCCATGATTTCTGTATTACTTTCTATCCTGGGGTAGGCTGGCCTGTAACAGGGAGAAAGTTGATCAGCAGTAGCTGTGGGTATTAAAAAGCATGGTAGTGCCAGGCAGTGGTGGCGCACACCTTTAATCCCAGCACTCGGGAGGCAGAGGCAGGCGGATTTCTGAGTTCAAGGCCAGCCTGGTCTACAGAGTGAGTTCCAGGACAGCCAGGGCTACACAGAGAAACCCTGTCTCGAAAAACCAAAAAAAAAAAAAAAAAAAAAAGCATGGTATTGTCTTTGTGAACAGACAGAAGGTAAACTGTTTCAAGATTACAGTGGAAATAAAAAGCCAGATGCTTTCTATTGGCCTCAACAGTGCTTCCCCAGTGTACTTATTTCTGCTGGATTTTTAAAGCCTCAATTCTTTCTTTCTTTCCTTCTTTCTTTCCATCTACTCATTCATCTAGCTCTCTGTTATTTATTTATTTTTATAAAAATGTACACGTTTGGGTGTTTTGCCTACATGTAGGTCTGTGTACCACATGTGTGCCTGGTGCCCAGGGAGTCCAGAAGAGGGTATTGGATTCTGTAGAACCGGAGTTACAGGTATATGCTGGGAATCAAAGCCAAGTCCCGTGGAAGGGCAGCCAGTTCTTTTAAGTGCTGAGCCATTTCTCTAGCCCCTGCCCACCCTCACCTCCCGCCATTTGCTTTGTGACTGTGCTGCTTTAGCCTTCTGCTGGATGTTGTCAGTGTCTCATATTTTGCTATCCACCTACCATTTCTATCTGTGGCTTGCTGTTTATTTTTGTTTATTTGAGACAGAGTCCCAGTATGTTACCTTGCCCTGGCTGGCATAGAATTTATGATATCAGCCTAGCCTGGAACTCACAAACATCTACCTGCCTGTAGATGTTTTACTTTTTTGTATTAAATCTTAATTTTTTTGTGCAGGTGTTTGTGTTTATGTGCATACTTCAGTTCAGAGATCATGTGGGTCCTGGGGACCAAACTCGGGCTGTAAGCATTAAGGGCAGGTTCTGTGCCATCTTACCAACCCCTGTTGTTTTAACATCATGGAGAGTGGGAGGGTGGCATTGCCACTTGTAATGCAGAGTGTTCTGAGCAGCGGGAGAGCTCGATGAAGGTGAGTGAGGTGGCAGGCTCTTCATTTATTCACGTCTGTCTCCTATGTCTGTAGGGTCTCACATGGCAAAACAGATCTCCAAAGAAAAGCTGATGATGTTGGCAGAGGGTGGCTTTCTTTGAAAACAGTTAAAAACAAAGAGCAAAAAAATGCTGGAGGAAAAATTGTTTGAATATGAACATTGTGAAAAAATTCAGATTTCCTAATTCCCTTCAAATGTACGGGGAAACTCATGGGTGAAATTTTAATGAACATAGATTGAACATAAGAGAATGAAGATAAAGCCCTTTGGGGTTTTTTTTTCTTTTTGACATCACAAAAGGACTTACCCTGAAGAAAATTCCTGTGTACATTAGAAATGAGTTAAAGCCTTAAGTATCCTTTAGTTCATTTTATATTTTTTGAGACAGGGTGTTTGCTATATAGCCCTGGCTGTTCTAGAACCTGCTTTGTAATCGAGGGTGACCTCTCTCTCACAGACTTCTACCTGCCTCTGTGTCCGAAGTACTGGATTTAAAGGTGCTTGCCATCAAGCCTGGATGGTACTTTTAACTACTGTGTAATATTTAGATAAAGCTTGGGCAAGAACCAAATCTATCTATCTATCTGGGTTTTTAGTTTTTCAAGACAGGGTTTCCTTGGGTGGCCCTGGCTGTCCTGGAACTTGATCAGTAGACAGAAAGGCCTCTAACTTACAGAGATCCCCCTGCCTCTGCCTCCCAAGTGCTGGGAATTAAAGGTGTGCTTCATCACAGCTCAGCACAACACTTCTTAAATTCATTCAGGCACATATTGGTGCTCTTAAGCCACCTCTTGTAATTGTTACTGCGAGCACACTATTAGCGCGCGCGCGCACACACACACACACACACACACACACACACATTTCAGTCAGTTTCTCTGTGAGCCCCGGCTGTCCTGAAACTCACACTTTAGAGTAGGCTGGCTTTGAACTCTGAGATCTGCTTGCATCTGCCTTTCAAATGCTCAGATTAAAGGTGTGTAACCATGCCTGCCTCCAAAAAGATAATAAACACTGACTTTGTTGTGTGGTTATTGGCGATCTGTCTTAATGGAGATCTACAGTGAAAAAGAACCAGTGGGGCCAAAAGAAAGAAAGAATATACGGTTTCAAGAGAAAGAGCAGCAGAGCAACCTGTGGGAAATGAGGTTGTGTTGAAAGAGAAAAGGAGACCAAAGCTGGGGGGCGGCCCAGTGTTGAAAGCACTGGCTTCTCTTATGGGGGACTTAGGTTTCAATCCCACATGCTGCTAATTCTCAGCCTCTCTCCACCTTGCAGCTTCCATGCTGCCAAGACTAACACCACATGGGAGACTTACATATTACTAAGTTCAGCACCCACAGGGCAGCTCTGTTTCTTCACTTCCAGGGGATCTGGTGCCCTCTTCTGGCCTCTCTAGACACCTGGCACACGTGTGGTGCACAGACACACATGCAGGCAACACACTCACACACACAAAATGAAAATAAATAAATCCTTAAAAAATAGAGAAGAGCTGGGTGGCAGTGCTGCACACCTTTAATCCCAGCACTCAGGAGGCAGAGGCAGGTGGATTTCTGAATTCCAGACCAGCCTGGTCTACAGAGTGAGTTCCAGGACAGCCAAAGCTACACAGAGAAACCCTGTCTCGAAAAACCAAGAGAGAGCAGGGGTGGGGGGGAGAGATCAAGGCAAGGCCTAATCTGTACTGGGATAAAGGCTTCATTGTTTTGTTCTGTTCTATATGTGAGAATAGTTATATTAGTCTACAGAACAGAAGAGTTACTTCTCTATTCCTGTGAATAGACAACTTGTAAAAGAAAGCATTTAATTCGGACTTATTATACATAGTTCAGAGGGTTAGAGTCTATGGTCATTGTATCAAGAAACATGACACCAGGCAGGTATGGTGCTGGAGTGGTAGCTGGTAGCGTGTATCTACATGAAGGTGCCAAGCAGGCTGGCAGGCAGACACACCCACAGAGAGAGAGAGAGACAGAGAGAGAGAGAAGGAAGGAAAGAAGTTGGGGCAGACAGACAGACAGACTGCCCTGGATGCCAGCCTCTGAAACCCCAAAGACCACCCTGAGTGACATGCCTCCTCTAATGAGGCCACACTTATCCTTCCTAAACGGTCTATCAACTCAGAACCAAACGTTCAAGTATATGAACATATGGGGGCCTGTCACTCAAACTATCACAGGTGCGTCTGGACAAGACCCTACCCAGCTAAGCTTCTAAATGTAAAATGGGAAAGCCTAAGTAATTTTCTACTCCCAAAAACCACAACAAAGGAAGACTGCTGTCAATGTGATTCAGTGGGGCCAGGCTCCATCCCAAGAAGGCAGCAGAATTTGGTCAGGATGTGCAAGTGGTTCTGGCTTTAGAGTCATGAAGGAGACATTGGTAAAGTCCTGGAATCTTCCTCTGTAGCTATGGAAAGCCACTGAGACCAGGTGTATAGCAGTGCAGTGTACTGCACGGGGGGTACTGAGAAGCCACTGGGAGACATTTTGAAATTGAAGCCTGGATTTCAGTGGCGATCCTAGAACCATGAGACATCTACCAAGGAGAGATTATCTGAGTCTTAGAAGATATTTGGACCTTTAAATAGTTTTGGGACTGTGAACGTCTCTGGGGGCTTTTGATGTCGGTGCATTCTGCATGGTCTCGGGGGCCAGGGAGGGGTGGTGGTTTGAGAGGATGGCTCCCACAGGCTATGTGTCAGTTTTTGGTCCCCAATGGTGGAACTGTTTGGAAGAATTGGGTGCGGCCTTGTTGATGGAGGTGGTCTTGAGGTTTTAAAAGACTTGTGCCATTCTCAGTGTGCTCTCTGCCTCCTCCATGTGGATCAAGGTGTGAGTTCTCAGCTATGCTCCAGCTGCCTGTGGCCTTAACTACACCAGCATGGACTGGAACTGAAGCCCAGTTAAACTGTTTTATAAGTTACTTTGACCATGAAGTTTTATCATTGCAAAATAAATTTAACTATGTCAAGCAGCAAGTGCCCTTAACCACTGAGCTATCTCTCCAGCTCCTGGTTTTTTTTTTTTTTTTTTTTGTTTTTTTGGTTGTTTTTGTTTTTTTTTTTTTTCTGAGACAGGGTTTCTCTGTGTAGCCCTGGCTGTCCTGGAACTCACTCTGTAGACCAGGCTGGCCTCGAACTCAGAAATCGCCTGCCTCTGCCTCCTGAATGCTGGGATTAAAGGCGTACGCCAACACTACCCGACTCCAGCTCTTGTTTTTATCACCTCTAATTATGTTTGTTTGTTTGTTTGTATGTATGTGTGTTTGTTTGCATTGGGTATGTGCATTTGTGTGCTGGCTAGTTTTATGTCAATTTACCACAAGCTTGAGTCATCAGAGAGTAGGGAGCCTCAACTGAGAAAATTTCTCCATGAGCTTGGGCTGTAAGCAAGCCTGTGGGGTCATTCTTTTAGAGATAACTGGGGGGAAAGCCCATCGTGGCTGGGGCCATCCCTGGGCTGGTGGTCCTGGGTTCTGTAAGTAAGCAGGCTGAGCAAGTCATGGGGAGAAGCTAGTAAGCAGCCCCCCCCCCCCCCCCCCGCCTCTGCATCAGCTCCTTTTCCTGCCTTGGCGTCCCTCAGTGGATTGTGATTGATTCGGGATATGTAAGCAAAACAAAAATTTCTCCCCAAGTTGCTTTGCTCCTGTTGTTTTGTCATAGCAATAGTGACCCCTAACTTGGACAGCATGTGAGTGCAGATGCCCGCTCGCTCACCCAAGCCAGAGAATCCCTTGGAGCTGTATTTGCAGACAGTTTGGAGTCACCCGATGTGGGTTCTGGAAATTGAACTTGGGTCCTCTGAAGAGCGGCTTTCAACCTCTGAACTACCTCTCTATCTACCTACAGTACCAACTGGAACCAGAGTGGTCTGACAGCCCTCCTAGGTCTGAGGCACGGGGGCCATTATATTGGACACTGAATTGGTAACTGAACGGCTTACGAGAACCATCTGGTACCTGCTTAGACTAGGAAGTGCTTGCTGGGTTCACCGAGACAGCAGAGCCCGCTCTCCAAGGGCAAGAACAAGTTCTGCTTAAATGTAAATCTCTCCTGCCCCTGTGCTGGAGTGAAAGGCGGTCCAGGGCAGAGACTGCCTGTTCGTCACTTAAGCTCCTGCTGTCAATCAGCAGTTGCTGGGCGGCCCTAGCCAATCAGGGCCTCCAAGCTTATACTGCTCAATCAAGAGCGCTGTAGGGCGGCGGAAGGCGGGTTTTCTCCGGCCGCCGTGCTGTGGACTGAGCTCCGCGGCTGAGGGAGGCCCCGTGGGTTCGTGTGCTGCGCTGTGGCCGCCGCTGTGAGGGGAGCGCGGGCGAGCTCGGAAGCCGCGATATGGTGAGCGTGGGGCCGCTGTCCCAGATGGAGAGGAGTGACAGCTGTTGATGCCTCAGCTAGGCCCGCTGCGGCCAGCAGCCTGCCGCTACCCAGTCCCGCCCCTCGGTCGCGTCTGCGCAGAGCTCAGGGCGCCGCAGGGGAGGCCCCGTCCTCCGTGTCGGTGACGTCACGGTCACAAGGTGGTTTTGGTGGTGTACCTGGAGGTTGCTTGCTAAAGTCAAGGTTGTCTTCACGTATTGGTGGAGAGTCCACTTTGAGTTAATTTGTGGAAATTATAAATTCTAAGTTTTTGTTTATTTATGCCTATGTTGGATAGTAATTTGTGAAGACAATTACGCTCCTTGAATTTAATTCGCTCTTTTAAAAAAATTGGCTGTTTTGTGGCTTTTAAATATTGTTTTGTAGATAAATTAGTTTCCAAATATTCGTACACTATCATGATTATTAAATTTGTTTGTAAAGATAAAGTCTGTTATTTGTGTACTATTTATTTAGAATTGTGTTGAACGTTGAGTTATTTTTCCCTTTACATATAAACTTTAGACCAGCTTTCTGCTGTTACACAAGATGATAGCATTCTTGTTGGGATTGTGTTTTGAATTTATAGTTTGAATTGAGGAAAGGAACATCTTGGTGTTGTCTTTTATTTACCAGGCCACTGCATTTTTTTACTTACTTTTTGGGGGTGGAGGGGCTGGACTGGATCACCCTGTGTCAGTGATTCGCAACCTTTGGGTTGACACAATTTGGGAACAGTAATTCCCAATGGTTTTGGGAAGTGAGATACTGCTCAGTTACAACATTACAATTATAAAGTAGCAACTGGTTGGGGTCACCTCAACATGAGGAAATGTATCAAAGGGCCACAGCATTAGGAAAGTTTAGAACTACTGATCTATGTATTCTTAGCTGTCTAGGAACTTGCCATGTAGATCAGGCTGGCCTTGAGTTCACAGAGATCCTTTGTTTCTGACTCCTAAGTGCTGGGATTAAAGACCTGTTGCCACCATGCCTGGCTTGATTCTTTTTTGAAAAATAAATTTATCTTCATCCATGAATCTTTGTTAAATTTATTATATGCCTCTCTTTGTGTCTCCTTTGATCTGTGTGCTACATACTCAGTGTGAAATTGCTAACCATTCAGTTGCTCATTGATATTATACTGGAAAATGATGGACTTCTTGTGTTAATCTTGTATTCCAAAAGTTTTCTTATTATTTCCTTGATTTTTTTTTTTTTTGTTGGTCTTGGAATTTTCTATTTGAAAAGACTTATATTTTATGTATTATACTTTAAAAATTTTTATGTCTGAGATTATAATACAGTTAAACATTTCTCCCCTCACTTTCCTCCCTCCAAACCTTCTCCCATAATCCTCCCTGCTCTCCTTCACATTCATGGCCAATTCTAATTTCATTAATTGGTATTGCATGCATGTAACACATATATTTCTAAATATAACCTGCTCAGTCCATGGAATGTTACCTGTGTGTATGTTTTCAGGGCTGACTGCTTAGCATTGGACAGACAATCGGTGTCCTCTTCCCCAGGGAAGAGCATCTCTCCCGCTCCCAGGTTTCCTTAGTTACCTGTAGTTCTTTGTGTAAGATTGTGGTGTTGTGGGCTTGTCCCTACCCACTTTTTCTTGTCCATTGGTGTTGTCTTTGTTCAGCTCATGTTTGGTTAGACTTTATAAGTTGGTGAGATATTCCTAGGAGACCCAGTCTCACAGGAAACTCCCTGATCCTCTGGCTGTTAAAACCTTTCTAACCAAGACTTTTATGTTTTTAATCTCAGTGGCTCCCCTGGCTCATTCTCTTTCCAGTTGTAGCATCTTCATCTGGCCTTCATGCCTTTCCTAACCCCTATGAGCTTGGTATGGCTGGCTCAAGTTTACCCCAGGGCCACCTGCCTGTAGCTACTTCTGCTCTGGTAGACACAGCTACTTCTGCTGTCCTCTCTCAGTCCTGCCTGGCTCTGTGAACCTCTGGAAGGTGATGGGTTGCCACTCGAGGCCACTTTCATGCTGGATAGAAAAACACAGAGCTCACTGTTAGACCATCACTTCACACCCACGGGACCTACTTGTTTTTAACGTTTGCACTGTCCTGCCATTTTTGCTTTGGTGAGCCATTCTTGAGGCTTTCCAGCCTTCTTGACGTTCATTAGCTTAGCATTTGGCTTTCTGTCTGCTTCCCTCTAAGAACTCCAACTCCATACAAGTCTCGAGTCGCTTACCTCAAGTGGTGTGGGTAGACCCATGCTCTTTGCTTTGTTCTCTCAGCTCCTTCACATGGCTTAATTACTTTATAGATCCACTTTAGCCCATCTCTGAGGTGCTTCAGTGCTTTTCCTGCATCCTGAGTATTGAGTCCCTCTAAGTAGCTCAGCCACTAAAGCTCCGCACCACCTCAGGTTTTGCCTGGAGAGCTGGGCATCCTGTGGCACCGCTCTCATTCCCACGTTCTGCTGCGCGTCCCTTGACTGTCGGCCTCGTTGCTTGCGTTCCAATGCTTTGGGTACCAGAAAGGGCTTTTAAGCTCGGATCTGACTTGCATGCCTTGTCCCTCTTCTCTTGCTGCCTTAAGAGGTGGTGGCTAGTTCATATCCTCTGCCTTCCCTGCTTTCTGTTCCAAATCAGAGGCGAATGCAGAGACTAGCAGACACATGTCCTTCCCATGCTAGAATTCCTCCTCCAACAGCCATCTCAGTCCCAGACACCTTCTTTCTTCTTTCTTTCTCTCGTTCTTTTTCTAAAGATTTATTTATTTTACTTATGTGAGTCCATTGTAGCTGTCTTCAGACACCAGAAGAGGGCATCGGATCCCATTACAGATGGTTGTGAGCCACCATGTGGTTGCTGGGAATTGAACTCAGGACCTCTGGAAGAGTAGTTAATGCTCTTAACCGCTGAGCCATCTCTCCAGCCCACTCAGACACATTTCTTATTACACAAAGCAGTATTCAGGCAACTTCCCGGGCAGCTTGCTGGTAATCTGCTTTTACATGCTGCTCTGGAGGGCTTTCAATATTTGCTCTAGACGGCCAACTCTTCCTAGAGAGTATTCACATGGCAGGCCCCAATCATGAAGCAAGCATGCCACTTCCTAACACATAGCAGAACACTGACAGCATGGAATTCTCTGCCCCGTCCCCCAGACATTCCTTCAGGGGAAAATATATCTATATATATATGATTTATTTATTTTATTTATACGAATATACTGTAGCTGTCTTCAGACACCAGAAGAGGGCATCGGATCCCGTTACAGATGGTTGTGAGCCACCATGTGGTTGCTAGGAATTGAACTCAGGACCTCTGGAAGAGCAGTCAGTGCTCTTAACCGCTGAGCCATCCCCAGCCCCAGAGGTTCTATCTTACTCACACTACTTATCCCACGTCACATGCCACGTCTACCATAGCAAGAAGGCACACTACCATTTAACACATAGGGAAGGGCAGCCCTATCAGAATTTACTTCACCCTCAGCCTGGTCAGTCTCAGTTGCAGGCCTTTTTACCCATTGCCAAGACCCTGAAATCACTCCTCCCTCCCTCACCGAATCTGTCATTTCCTTGTTCTGTTGCCAAGTATGTTGTGTGAGTCTTTCCTGCAGAGCTATAACACAAATTCTGCTCACCCCCACATAGTGAACCAAGGAAAAACCAAAGTAACAGTTTCAGCACTGTCCGTCTTGGTGACCCAGTGGCTCTGTTGGCCATATGTTGGGCATATGGCTGAGGCACTTCCTAGAGGAGCAGGGATGAGGAAAAGTCAGCAGGGACGAGGAAAGACCCATCCTGACACAGGTGACAACTCAGGAAAGCTGTATCCCGGAGCACTGTGCAGGACGTACTATGCAGGGCGTGCGGGCCCTCTATAGCTGGACAGGTCTCCTCTCTGGAAGTCATGCCACTTCTATAAATTTTGGGAGTGGCCTCTGAGTCTTGTAAATTCCTACTTTCCCAAAGGGGTGAAATTACTTCCCAACTCTCCTGAGCTTCGGTTTTCATTCAGGAAGGAATGTTTCAAGTTGGAGAGAATTGCTACCTAACAGCCTATAGATAATTTCATCTTTTAAAAATAATTTAATTTATCTTAGATTTGTTTTTTTGAGTTGGGTTTCTTTGTGAAGCCCTGGATGTCTTGGAACTCACTGTAGACCAGGCTGGCTACAAACTCAGAGATCTACCTGCCTCTGCCTCTTGAGTGCTGGGATCAAAGGCGTGAGCCACCACACTCAGTCTCATTTACCTGTTTAACTGTTGTGACACTACACATGAAGTGTCCACTAGAGTAGCTCATTAGACTCATGAGCCACAATTTTCTTCCTGAAGGATATTGGGAGTTTAGAAAGTTTCCTAGTATTTGCATAAATCATTTATGTTGAGTGATTTATCCTTTATATTCATGTGAACCCTATCAAAATACTAAGTTCCCTCATGTCATCAAACTTTAAACACTGTGAGGAGGAATTTCTAAGGATAAGCAGGCTCTTGTGTGCTAGTATTAACACTGCTCAGACCCCAGGGGGAGGACTGTGAGACAGGAAGTAGAAATCACTGTAGACAGGACAGGGCCGAGCAGCAGCACAGCCCTGAGCCCAGGAATGAGAGAGTGCTGCTACAGTGCTGCTCCTTCCTCATCCCTCAGTGCTTACATGACGACTTCCGTGTGGTGGAGGACATGTGTGCATCCCACAGAGTGGGATGAACCTGTTTGTCAATCAAGTGTGTGCAATGTTTAGGCCTCAGTGAGCTTTGAGGACGTGGCTGTGCACTTCACCCAGGACGAGTGGGCTTTGCTGGATCCTTCCCAGAAGAGTCTGTACAGGGATGTGATGCTGGAGACCTGCAGGAGCCTCGCAGCAGTGGGTGAGGACGCCATCCTACCTTCTCTGTAAATTAAGGAGCAAGTGTCTCTTGGTGTGGGTGCTCTTCTGGGATGGGGCTATTGGAGGGAAGAATGTGGTGAACAAATCAGACATATTTTCTGTGGATATTGTAGTTAGAAACTAATTTTTTTCAATGATCTCTAATAATTTATCCTAAATTTTCTGGGAATGCCTTATAGGAAACAGATGGGAAGAGGAGAATATTGAAGACCATTATAAAAATCCCGGGAGAAATATGAGGTAATTTCTATCAAAAGTTGAATCAAAGGAACTTGAAGGAATTGTAATGTCCCATGAACATTTAAGAAAGCAAAAAACAGCTTTCAGTTGTTTCATCATTAGAAAAATTATACCTGTATTATGGGACTAAAAATGCGTGCTGGAATGTGAGAGCACTGATCGTGTTTGTAGAGGGTTTTCCCTTGGAAATGCTTATAGGAACTTGTATCAGTGAATGCCACTGTTCCGATTACTGTTCTGTGGGAGTCACGCTATAAAACCATCAACCTATTTGGTTTTACACTGTTCAGATGTGCCAGAAAGCATACACTTCGCTTCATTTTGAGAGCAGTGTATGACAAAAATGTAATAAGCAGTAAGTAGTAAAGCACCTGCCTCTAACGAACTTGTCCTTTTTCAGAGGTTCCACGTTAGCGACCCCCTGTGAGAGGACAGAAGAAGATCAGGTTGAAGAAACTCTGACACGGATAGCAAATCTTCATACAAGCATGACAGTGTTTTTAGGACTAACACCATATGAATCCAGAGTACGTGGGAAGGCTTCGATGAGCCATGCATCCTCCGATAGGCATGCCACATCTCTCCCTTGTTATAAACCACACGAGCATGAGGAATGTGGAGCCAAGCAATGTGACTTGAACTCTCTCACCAGCTTTCAAAGGTGTATGCAAGCCCACACTGGGAATGGGCCTTGTGAGTGTGAGATATGCTTAAGATCTTCCTGTTTTCCAAATTCGTTAGGAATATCTCAAGAGGCTCACAGTGGAAAAACACCCTATCAATACAAGGGCTGTGGAAAGACCTCTGTTTATGCACACGGAGGAAGGCCAAGTATGGGACAGTTTTATGAATGTAAAATATGTGGTAAAGCCTTGACTTCCTCTACTTCCCTTCAGAGACATGTAATCATTCATACTGAAAGACTCTATGAATGCACATATTGTGGGAAAGCTTTTAGGTATCCTAAATACCTTCGATTACATGAAAGAATTCACACCGGAGAGAAGCCCTATGAATGTAAACAGTGTGGGAAAGCCTTTAGATTTCCTGGTGCCTTGCCGTTACATGAAAAAATTCACACTGGAGAGAAACCCTATGAATGTAAACAGTGTGGGAAAGCCTTTAGATTTCCTGGTTCCTTGCCATTACATGAAAAAATACACACTGGAGAAAAGCCTTATGAATGTAAACAGTGTGGGAAAGCCTTTAGGCGTCACTATCATCTTCAGTTACATGAAAAAATTCACACTGGAGAGAAACCCTATGAGTGTAAACAGTGTGGGAAAGCCTTCAGACGGCACAGTCATCTTCAGAGACATGAACGGACTCATGCCGGAGAGAAACCCTAGGAATGTAAATAACATGCTAAAGCCTTTACACTTCTTAGTTATCTTCTGTTACATGAAAAATTTCATACTGGAGGAAAAAATGCTGTCAGTGTAAACAATGTTACATGAAATCAATCTTATTAGTGCTTATGAAGTAGACACTGTGATGAAGTCTTTAGATGTGATTGTCATCCTCAGTTTCATAAAAAATTATACTGGAGAAAGCTGTGTGAATGTGGACATTGTGGAGGAGACAGTGACAACTCATGCTGGAAGGACGTCCTCTGAATGTAAACAGTATGGCCAAAAGGCCACACTGCACAGTGTTCTGTCGTTGAAAGTATTTAAAGCCTAACCTGGGGTTCCCAGATGGAAGATGCACACAACCTTTATATTTACAATAAGCCTCAAACAACAGAAGGGCTGGGCAGGTACCACTGTCTGTTGCTGGAATCTACCTTCCTGTCGACGAGCCCCAGTTATTGCTTACTACTCAGTGTGTTTCATCAAGACTGCTCTTAACTCCAATTGGCCAGCCCCCAGGGCTCTGTTCTCCTGTCTCCTAACCCATGGCAGATTCTCCTTCCTCCTCCTGCTCTTTTTTTCCTCCTCATGGTCCCTCTCTGACCTTAAGCCCACAAAACCTAAACCCCACCTATGTCTCTTTTGCCCAACTATTAACTGTTACCAATCGAAAATAACCTGGAGACAGTCACTCTCACGTCTCTGAGACAACCAATCTTTTTTTTTTTAAAGATTTTATTTATTTATTTAATATATATGATGAGTGCACTATAGCTGTCTTCAGACACACCAGAAGAGGGCATCGGATCCTGTTACAGTTGGTTGTGAGCCACCATGTGGTTGCTGGGAATTGAACTCAGGACCTCTGGAAGAGCAGTCAGTGCTCTTAACCGCTGAGCCATCTCTCCAGCCGCCGAGACAACCACGCTTAAGGGCTCCAAATTAACATTAAAATACAAACAACATTAGGTCAACCCACTACAGTGTTCTTTAGATACAATATAACTCATATGTGAGAAAAACTCTATAAATAAATAAATCTTGTTTGTGTAGAACAGATCTCGTCAGTTCTTTCATACTTAACACAACCTTAAGAATGTAAACAGTTTGGGAAAGGCATCTGTCCTGCTTTCAGCAACTGTGTCATGTGGGGCTTATAACTGGGGAGACTTGAAATAATATTTACTTACCTCAGATGGGAACCAGAAATGGTCTTCCAAAGGCTCGCCTGGTAAAGCAGTGATTCTGTTGGGGTTACTTATAGGACCATGAACAACTCCCAAGCACGTGCATCACCAGACCACCCACTCCAGCCTGAGTTTTGACTGCACCCCTAGAGATCTGCACAGCTTGGGGGGAACCCAGCTGGTCAGAGTCTCCTATCAGCAGTTCTTTCCTGGTCCAGAACCTTGAGGAGGTACTCTGAATGTTTTAAGCCTTGGCTTTCTGGGACTTACAAGATAATCCACTCACTTCCTGAGTCTGATGAGCCTTTGTCCTTCCTTCTAGGAGAATGCTTCAATTTCGAGGACACAGCTGGACTAAAGGATATAGTCACATCCTCTCCTGTGACTTTTTTAATTGCCTTTTGAGTCTTGGAAGGGCGACACTGACATCAGAAAGTTCACTGGTGGTTGGGAGTCTCTGAGGTACACCATCATTGTAAAGCTTGCTCCCAGGATGAACTGCAGTTAACAATCACAGTGGCCCATGTGCAGATGTGTGAGGCCCCTCGTCAGACACATCACCTCCATCAGTTAAAACAGAAGCAGTTGTTTTGCAGCTGGCCTGTGAGGTGTCCAGCCACAGGACTTTGACCTGCCTTATGGTAGCAGATGTGAATTTCCTCCTGAATCCAATGAGAAAGCTGTACCCATGGTAGTCATGCCACTGTTGTGCCACCGGCACAGCCTGCCTAGCTTTTTGGTGCCATGACACACTGGGTCTCTACCTGAGCAACACCATTAGTGAAAATTCTCTCTGGAACCTGCATAGCACCAGTCGCTGAAAGCTAGCAAGTAGGAAGCAAACCTCTGACCCACTTCCATGCTGTATTTTCATGTCCTGTTGCCAAAGAGCTTGTCTTCAGTATTAAGGTCTTATCCTTTATTTCTGGCATATATAACCAAGAGCAATGACAACATGGTTTGTGGGGCTCAGGATCGGCCTTGGCCAACAATTCTTATTGAGGCTGCCTGCCCTTGACAGTGAGATATTCACTTAACAACCTCGTGGGCTTTGTGTCACTAGGGTGCATCCTGTACTTAAACAGCTAAAAAGCTGTTTTAATATCCCATTAAAAAATTAACCTGGGGCTGGAGAGATGGCTTAGCAGTTAAGAGCACTGGCTATTCTTCCTGGTTCAATTCTCAGCACCCACATGGCAGTTCACAAGTGTCTTTTAACTCCAGTTCCAAGGGATCTGACACTCTCACATTGTCATGCATATAAGCAGAACACTAATGCTCATTATATAAAAAACTGAACATAATCCCAGTATCTTTTCATGATAGGTAAAAGTACCATTGCGCCTGTTAGTATTTAGTCCAGGTCTGTGCATTCATGTTTGTGAAATGACTACCTCACTGACAATTTTCTGATTGAACCTGATGGTGGCTTCATATGTTCCTTGCTTTTATGGAAATGCTTGTAAGATGCCCCAGACAGCTTCTACTCAGGTAAGGGCATATTTGCATCCTTCACTCATAGACTTAGGTCCTATATGGCTTGCTTGTCATTCCTTTATGGGATAAGTTAGCTTATGTATATGTCCTGTCAGAGCCTTTATCTACAAAGACCTCAACTGGGAAGAGACCTCACATGCAGTAGCACCTTCTGCTTTGTAGCCTAGATAGAAAGATATCTGAAGACAATTCCTGTTTTCACATGTTTGCCTATAGCTGCTGGGTTTGCCTATTGTGATGGCTGCTGTTGTCACTTCTCCAATCTGGCAGTGGCACCAGACTGTAGCCCCTTTGGTCTTCCAGTTTACCAAACAGCATCATCAACTCTAGGAGTTTTCCAGTCCTTCCCTGACGGAATGTGACTGATGGGCACCATGCAGCTTCCTGGACTGAGAAGCTCCTGGGTTCTCAGGTTCTCCATCATGCACATGGCCTTTGTTGGGCTGCACAGCTCCACCGTGTAAGTTAATGTACTGAATCTCCTTCCATCACATACATGCATTGTGTTCTGTCCTCAGAATTCTCTTGTATTCTTTGTCATAAAAGAAGGGTTAGGATAAAATCTAGGAGAAACAAATGCCTTACAAGAGAAATTTACTATTTTCTAAATGCCTGCTCTGAGAGGACCTAAATCTCAAATGTGTTCATTGTGAAAATACAGGTGCCTTCAGGACAGTTAGCATGCTCACCTGTCTCACATAAGGACTGTTGTGTCTTCATTGGAACGTCACAGTTCTATTAAGAATGACATTTTCTGCTCTTTTTTTTTGTCTTTTGTTTTTACTTATTCTTTCTTTTTATTGAAAATAGATTTTCTAAAAAATTAATTGGTTATTTTATTTATTTACATGTCAATTTTTATCCCCTTTCCCAGTTTCCCCTTTGAAAATCCCCTATCCCAATTCCCCGCCCCACTGCTTCTATGAGGGTGCTCCCCCACCCATTCCCACCTCACTGCCCTAGCATTCCCTTACACTGGGGAATCAAGCCTTCACAGGACCAAGGGACTTGTCTCCCACTGATGCCAGTTAAGGGCATCCTCTGCTACATATGCAGCTGGAGCCATGGGTCCCTCCATGGGTACTTTTTGGTTGGTGGTTTAGTCCCTGGGAGCTCTGAGGGGTCTGGTTGTTGATATTGTTGTTCTTCCTGTGGGGTTGCCAGCCCCTTCAGCTCCTTCATTCCTTTCCGCTACTCCATTAGGGACCCCGTGCTTAGTGAGATGGTTGCCTGTAACCACTCGAATTTGTGTAGATAAGGCTCTGCCAGAGACTCTCGAGACATCCATATCAGGCTCCTGTCAGCAAGCACTTCTTGGCATCAGCTATAGTGCCTGGTTTTGGTGACTGTATATGGGATGGATCCCCAGGCGTGGCAGTCTCTAGATGGCCTTTCCTTCAGCCTCTGCTCCACCCTTTGTCCCTGTAGACAGGAGCAATTCTTGGTTAAAATTTTGAGAAGGGTGTATGGCCCCATCCCTTAATCGGGGGCCATGCCTAACCTCTGGATATGGTCTCTACAGGTTCTCTCTTCCCTTTGTTGGATCTTTCAACTGACGTCATCCCTGATGGGTCCTGGGAGCCTCTTGCTTTCCTGGCATCTGGGACTTTCTGTTGGCTACCCCAGTTCCCCGTCCCTCACTGCTACACACCCCCGTTCAATTTCCTGACTGATCTCCTCCCACACCTGCCCTGCCCCTTTCTCTCTCCCCTCCTCTCTGCCTCCCATGATTATGTTGTCCTCCCTTCTAAGAAGGACTGAAGCATCCACGCTTTGGTCTTCCTTTGTGTGTCCTTTGGTGGCTTTGTTACCTCGCTCAGGATGATATTTTCTAGTTCCATCCATTTCCCTAAGAATTTCATGAAGTCATTGTTTTTAATAGCTGAGTAGTATTCCACTGTGTAAATGTACCACATTTTCTGTATCCATTCCTCTGTGGAGGGACATCTGGGTTGTGTCCAGCTTCTGGCTATGATAAATATGGCTGCTATGAACATAGTGGAGCATGTGTCCTTATTAGATATTGGAGCATCTTCTGAGTATATGCCCAGGAGTGGAATAGCTGGGTCCTCAGGTAGTACTATGTCCAATTTTCTGAGGAACTGCCAAACTGATTTCCAGAGCGGCTGCATCAGCTTGCAATTCCATCAACAGTGGAGGAGTGTCCCTCTTTCTCCACATCCTCACCAGCATCTGCTGTCATCTGAGTTTTTGATCTTAGCCATTCTGACTGGTGTGAGGTGGAATCTCAGGGTCATGTAGAGTGTTGATTTCCATTTTCTTGATTATTAAAGATATTGAGCAGCCAGTGACAGGATCTTTCCTGTTTGCATCTGTGCCCTGGGGCTGACCCTTTTTTCTCTTGAACCCAAATGAGCCGTGTGTGAGGAAAACACAACACAAACTTTGTTCAGAAACAACAGTCACTCAGCCTCTGGTGCATCAGCTGAAACCCCACTCTTGTAAGCCTTAGTAACTCTAAATCCTCTGCATGTGAATCCTGATGGATCCGACATTGAAACTGGGAGACGCTAGTAACTACATTTTGTCCTGATGCTGTCCCGGTCCAAAATCAATTTTCTGCACTTGAAAGGAAGAAAAGGGAAGAACAGATTGATCTTAATGTGCCTATGATGATAAAGGAGGCAAAGAAAATATCTGGAAGGTCACAGGATAGACTGATAACTGGGGAAAACAAAGGAGCTTGGCTGTGGTAAAACACCATGACCAAAAAGGACCGTGGGGAGGAAAGGCCATCACACTTCCACATTGCTGTTCATCACCAAAGGAGGTCAGGGCAGGAACCTGAGACAGGAGCTGATGCAGAGGCTTGAAGGAGTGCTGCTCAGCTTGCTCAACCTGCTTGCTTGCTTGCTTGCTTGCTTCCTTCCTTTCAAAAAAGATTTATTTAGTTATTTATTTATATGATACACTGTCTCTGTCTTCAGACACACCAGAAGAGGGCATTGGATCTCATTACAGATGGTTGTGAGCCACCATGCGGTTGCTGGGAATTGAACTCAGGACTTCTGGAAGAGCAGTCAGTGCTCTTAACTGCTGAGCCATCTCTCCAGCCCTCAACCTGCTTTCTTATAGAACCCAGGACCATCAGCCCAGAGAAGGCCCCGCCCACAATGGGCTGGACCCTCCCCCACTGATCACTGAGAGAGAAAATGCCCACAGGTGAATCTCAGGGAGGCCTTTCCTCAGTAGAGGCTCCTTCCTCTCTGAGTACTCTAGCTTGTGTCATGTTGACACAAAACCAGCCAGCACACTGACCTATCTCATTTTTATGTTTGTGTGTGTGTGCCTGCTTGCATGTGCACCACATGTGTGCAGTTGCCCTTGTGATGCTATTTTTGTTTGTCAACTTGGCTACATATGGAATGAATTAAAACACAAAAATGTGAGTGACTGTTTTTGCTTAGTAGGCTCATTTGAAGTGTGAGACGGGAAGGCATATCTTTAATCCAGATCTTTTGAGCTGGGAAAACCAGCCTTAATCTAGCTCATGCTGTCTGCCGGAGCCTACAGAAGGACGTGGACAAAGAACCCTTTCGCTCTGTGCCTGCTCGCTCTCACCTTGCTGGCAATTCCATTCTTTCACTGGCATTGGAGCCCACTTCTTCAGGTCTGGCATATGCTGAAAAATGTTGTGGGGCATTCAGAGAAGATGGCTCAGACACGGATTAAGACAAAAAGTCTTCGTTAGCCAGCCTGTGACTACAGTGGGTGTTCAGGACCCCTGAGCATTTCTCAGGATGAGCTTTTAGTCACAAAAACCATGCTATGTGTTGATTTACTTCAGTTATCAAGAACAGTTAACCAGAAGCAGAACTATAGAAACTAAAAAGCAAGGTTAGTATATATAGAGACTTTCTCAGAGCTTTGGGCTTTGACGGTGTCTTAGGGTTTCATTGCTGTGAAGAGACATGATGACTGAGGCAACTCTTATAAAGGAAAACATTTAACTGGGGCTGGCGTACAGTTTCAGAGGATTAGTCCATTATCATCATGGTGGGAACAAGGCAGCATCCAGGCAGACATGGTGCTGGAGAAGGAGCTGAGAGCTCTATATCTTGCCCTGCAGGCAGCAGGAAGTGAACTGACTTGAGCTTCTGAGACCTCAAAGCCTGCCCCCACAGTGATACACTTCCTCTAGCAAGGCCACACCTACTTCAACAAGGCCACGCCTCCGAATAGTGCTACTCCCTGTAGGCCTATCAGGCCATTCTTATTAAACCATCACAGATGGATTAAGTGTTTGTTTTAGTTTTGGCAGGTGGTGCTGTCTATGTGCTGAGTTTTATAGCCAGAATGGAAGTGCCATCATGGAGTCAATTGTGCTAAGGTCTTAGGTCCTACTAATATCTTGAGCTCTGTTACATTTCCCACTTGTCTAGTGGATGAGTCAAATTATGGACTCATCTAGCTCTAAGGAGCTGTAGTTGGTCCTAAGAGCCATTCAGTCAGTGCTGACAGCAGAGTAGTTAGCTATCAGGGACCGAGAGAACAGACGCGTATCAGTTATTTGATTTACGTCTTTGTCTCTTGTTTCTCCTTCTCAACCATGGCAAGATTTTTTTTAATTACTTCCGATCAATTCACATAGAAACAACAGGTTTCCCCAAAAGCTGACCATAGTTTTCTTTATCGATTGAGAAGTCGACGCCTCTTCAATGATAGGACCATTTCTGCGAGGGGATATACCATGTGCCGGTTGCTGTAAGACCTCGGGTACTCATCTGTCTACTTGGTTTGGAAAGCATCAGAAGAGGCACTTTTAGTCAAACCAAGGGCCACGCCCACCGAGCAGTCTCAGGGGCTCAGTAGCATTGCTGTTATCAGATGAATTAATTCATAAGGCGGCATAGCAGGCATCAAAGTAAGGGCAAGTGCCTAGGTTAAAGGTTTTGGATGTTAGACCAGTTTGGGCCCCTCATAAGCTGTCTAATGTTAATTTAGGCTGTCCCCAGTCGCAGTGTTGTTAGTAAATGGGCTGACGGTCTGTCCCTATGCAGTATGGGGGCCGGATGTCTAAGCATAATCAGCAATCCTGGTCAGTTTCTGGCTGGGAGTGATTAACTGTATGCACAGGGTCCCTTCCTGGAGCATAGTCTGACTGCCCAGATTTCCCGTTTCTCAGGGCCAGAATCTTTTAAAAAGAATTTTAAAGAAAGCCTTGGTTTTACAACCCCTTGTTTTTGGCAATCAGGGGGTCCAGCCACAGGCCATGTATAGAACTGTAAACTCTGTGTTCCTGCCTCAAAAGATTTATCGTCACATCTTTCTTTTTCTCCATACAGCCGGACAAAGAGGGCGTCACCAAGTAAAGTTCACGTGGGAATATGGGTTGCTGGTCTGCAGTCACACTGGTTAATACCTCCCTGTATCTGTCTTTCAGTTTCCAGTCCAGGCCTGAGGGTGGAGGGGTTGGATCATAACGCTTTATTCATGAGTCCCAGAAGGTGGCAGAGGGGCAGGTAGCAGAAAGGCCTGGGACCCAGTGAAGCCTTACTTTCAATGGGTTCAGCATCTGTGGCTTCCACTTTCCTCACCTGGGTGTGGTGGCTCTATGGTGTAATGCTAGCTACTGTCATAGCCACAGGAGTGGAAAGAATCACTGTGTAGAGTCCTTTCCGAGTCAGTTTCAGGGCCCCAGTGGCCACCTGCCTGGTGCAGATAGAGCCAGGGGAAACTAGTGGCGGACTAGGGGTCGTCTGGGTCTCACAGTCCAGTGAGAAGCCTTTATGGAGGATGAGAGTGCCTGTAGTGACTGGGAAAGGAATGCTTAGAGAGTTCTGTCAAGGGGGCTGGAGAGATTGGCTCGGGAGTGAGGAGCACTGGCTGCTTTTCTAGAGGACCCAAGTTCAATTCCCAGCACCCACATGGCGGCTCACAACTGTCTATAACTCCAGTTCCAGGGGGATCCAACACATACACATACACATGCAGGCAAAACACCAATACACACACACACACACACACACACACACACACACACACACACACACAGAGAGAGAGAGAGAGAGAGAGAGAGAGAGAGAGAGAGAGAGTGTGTGTGTTAGTTCTTCGAACTGCTGAAGAACTGCCATAGAGTGATTCCAGTGTGTCCCTACCCCACCCCCAGGGCGCTTGTGGCCCCTGGGAGAGGCAGAGATGCTCAGGCCGTTGACCGCGCACACCCCCATGGCCGCCAGGCTTGTCAGGCTGTGAGAAGCCTCTGCGGAGACACAGTCCAGGGGAGGGGGAGGTAGCAGTGGTTCCAGGAGATCTGCCACAGCCGGCTCCATGAGGTTCCCATGCTCTTGGGCATCGCGCAGCTGGATGCTGTGGAAGAGCTGGGAATGAAGTAGGAGGCCTGTGTGTGGGGCCGAGAAGAGAAAGAGCGAGGCTGGGGTCCCCGCCGCAGGACCGGGTTGGCGACTTGTGTGCTAGATTGGCTTGGGTGGATGACTGCCGTGACTGAGAACGCTGGGACGGCCTCTGTGGGAGCTAAATGACGGCTCTTTAGGCGAAGGCCAGTTCCATTGTTTCCCACAGTGAATGAAGAGAGACAGTCCAGGGTTTCAGAGCATTTATTATCATTGTGGAACGTGGCATGGGTGAGACCATACCCCGAGACCTCAGGGAAGGGTGAGGTTGAAATAGTAACTGGGAAGGGGCGTGGCTAAGCCTCTCCGTGCCTCATTAACATGGGGGTGGCTTGAGGCAATGTGGCCTGAGGAGGGTCTTGAGGGGCATTTCATTATGTGACCAAATGTCACAGACCTATGGAGAGATATAGGCACAAGTCAGGAGCTGTTTTCTAGGAGCCTGGTAAGCGCCTGTCATTGTTCCTTAAAGGGGTTTTAACCCCTATTGGGCCCATGGGGTTTGTGACTGCCTTTCACGGCCCACATCCTTGAGTCTCCAAAAGCAGTTGGGGAGGTCTTCCAAACATAATCTCATAGGAGGGTAAATCTCTCCCTATATGGGGTGTGGCAGGCTGAAGCAAAGGAAGACCTATCCCTCCTTTGGTAGACTTGTATGAGAGTTTTGTTAACTTTTCTTTTAATGTCTTTATTCTTTTTACCTACCTGTCCAGAATTCTGAGGTGTAGATGCACAACGACATTTTCATCTATTTCTAAAGTCTTAGCTGTTAATTGAGAGATTTTTGTCTATAAAAGCCAGGTCATTGTTAGACCCCATTGCAAGGAGGCAGCCAAATCAGGGGATCAATTCCTGAAGGAGTTTTTTAGCCAGTATTTGAGCAGTTCCAGTCTGGGTGGGGAATACTTCTACCTAACCTGAAAAGATATCTGTAAAAATAGCAAGTACTTATATTACCCCCAGTAGGCCAGATCTTGGTGAAATCGGTTTGCCCAGAGTTTGCCTGGGTGTTGTTCTCTCATTTGGACCTGTCCTGGGTAAATGCTCTTCGTTTTGGATTCACTTGAGCACAAACCTGTCACCTGGCTTAGTCATTCTGCACCAAGCTGTCCTATCTAGTAATACGTATCTTGTTTTGAGCAACTCAGAAAGTTTTGTGGATCCCAGGTGAGTAGCCTGGTGAAGGTTAGTTACAGAGTCCGTCCGGTTGTTTCTGAGAGAATGGTCTTTGCCTCTAGTGTCCTCCACCAACCTGTGGGTTTGAGCTGTCTGTTTCTTCTTTACCATGAAGTCTCAGGCAGCACAGAGTCATGGTATATCATCAAAATATCTGGCCCCTTTAGTTTTAGGGCCTTTGTTGGACAGCCAGGTCAGAAGCCTGGTAGTGGAGGACAGCAATCTGTAGAAGCCAAATACCCTCTAGAAGAGCCAGGATTTTTTTTTAATGTTCCTTTTTTTTTCCAGCACCGAGAAGCCCTCTTTTTCTCTAGAACATGACTGGTAGGAAAAACATACCAACTGATGGTGCCTGTATATGGTGGTGGGCTTTCCTTTTCCCCATCTGAGAGTCTGGGTCAGATCAAGCAATTCTGCTCTCTGGGCTGAGGTATCTAGCTTGGACCCAAATTGTTTTAGTTAAATTAAGCATTCAACTCCCATGTGTCTGGTTTCATCTTCCATCCTGTGACAGTCACCCAAGCCATCAGGAGAGAGGACTGGTGGTGACTGGTTTCTCAACAGTGGTTGAGGGTGGGCCGGGAGTCAGGCCTTATACTGTGTCACACAGTCATTAGAGCATCTGGGTGCTCATCAGAGGACCTTGGCTGTGTTGTGGGGTGCTGTGAGTATAAGATCTTAATGCAGAGTTAATTTGTTTGCTTTTTTAAAAAAATTAAGACTAGCAGTAGCTGCTACAGCTGTAGACCAGGTAGACCATCCTGTGGCTACAGGGTCGACTCATTGCTTTCCATGGCCCCAAAGTTTGGGTTAAAATTCCTTTTGCTTGGAAGTTCTAAGGCCGGAGCAGGAGTCAGAACTGTTTCTTTTCTTTTTTCTCTTTCTTTCCTTCCTCCCTCCCCCCCTCCCTCTCCTTCTCCCCTCTCTTTTTCATTTTTTAAAAAAGATTTATTTATTTTATGTATATGAGTACACTGTAGCTGTCTTTCAGACACACCAGAAGAGAGCATCGGATCCCATTATGGATTGTTGTAAGCCACCATGTGGTTGCTGGGAATTGAACTCAGGACCTTTGGTAGAGCTCTTAACCACTGAGCTACCTTTCCAACTCCCAGAGCTGTTTCTTAAAGCCTCAAATGCTTTTGTTTAGTCTTAGTCCAGATTATGGCTCAGTGCCTTGTTACAGAATATTTGATCACACTGTGAACCCCAGGCTTGTGTTATTTACTGAAAAAAACTTTTTCTAGTTTGGTGTGGCTCAGCCACACCTCTAATTCCTCTGGCTGGAATTCAGAACACCCTTAGTACACACTTTAAATCTGAAACAGTGAAGGTAAAGTTTGTTGGTAGAAGGAAGCAGCCATGTTCGAACATGACGTCTAATTGAGTGACAGACAAAGTGACGAATCAGAGAAAGATTTGACAAAATCAGATATGCCCAATTCTCATGAGAACAGAGAGAAAAGAGAGACCACCTAAGACAGAGCAGCATGGTGAGAAAAGAAGGACACAGGACAGTTGTACATCGGCAAGGTGCAGATAGAGAACAAGGTAACACAGGTGAAAACCAAAAAAGCTGGAGAATAAGAAGGAACGAGAAGATTAGAACAGATTGCCAAAGTTAGTATGAGGCCAAGCAGAGCAATTCAGGAGAAGCCAAGAGAAGCCAGATTGAATCAGTCAGCATGGAGAAGAGTTTGAGGCAGAACAAAATGAATGAGCCAGCAGGGGTCAGAAAGAACAAGAAAGAGTGGCTTATTGCGAAGTAAGTGTCAGAGGCTGAAAACATTTTAGGCCTAGGTTAGACTGTATGGAGGCAAGAAGCTCCCAGGACTAGCTCTAGGTTCGCAGACTGAGGTAGTGAGCCCCCAAGACAACAGTTATAACAGGCAAATAAAAGTTACTTTACAGCCCCTTTGTGTTGGTGTATAGAAACCTTGCTTTTCCATAAACTCTGGTATCCATAGGCAGCAATATCCAGCTGCACCTAGGACGTCTTTGGAGTTGGAATCTGAAGGATGGTAGCAATCCTACTCTGAGGTAGGTTCCTTTGCCACCCCCCCAGCCCCCAGCTGGTAGCCAAGACAGGTCTTCTATGTAGGCTTAGATCCTTCAAAACCTACTTTAATAAGGATTCTTAAACCCTTTACCCTTCCTTCTGGCCCACCAGAGGGAATGAAAGGCTGGGCAAGGGGGTGGTGGTGGACCTGTTTAGAAATAATTCTTTGGGGCAATTCCAATCACGTTGTCAGGATATCAGCAGTTCAGTTCATGTGAATCAACAGTGGTAGCTCCTTGTATCCACTTGTAAACACCATGTAAACACCATTCATGAATCAGCACTGGAAGGTCAATGTAGAAGAAACCGAAAGGCTCTGCCAATTGGCTCAAGCTGGAATATCATGAGAAGTTCTTTGGTGCATTTCTCTCTACACAGTCAGGACTAGTGCTGATCAGTGAAGAAGGCGAGGTCAACCAATGCCACAGTGTTGACAGTGAAGACCAGCAAAGAGTGGCAAGACAAACCAATGCCACACAGTGTCGTCCACTGTCTGTTGGGTTATGCTTATACCCGTTCCAAACATCATGTGTCCTCTCAGGTGTCCACTCCAGCAAAATACCACATGCCCTTTTACCAGGCAGCTTCAAGAAAAACACAAGTCTGTTCTCAGCAAAACATCCTCCCATGTTCTTGCTTCAGCAAAACATCCTCTCATAAGACAGTCTCCAGAAAAAATATCACATGATACAATTGAGTCTCCAAAGAAACCAGGAATTTCCACTTCATATCCTCTTTTCTGTTTAAAAAATTGTCTTTTCTCTAACATTGACAATCTACACAAAATAGAAACAATTATAAGAACCACAAAACAAGAACATTACATCATACCTTAAATAAACTTAGCTTATATACAAGATAGTCAAACAATAGTCTAATAAAACAACCTTAAATTTATATTAATATAATACTTCAAACAAAACAACTTTACATTTCGATCAATATACAATAATTAAACAAAACAACTTTAAATTTCTATCAATATACAATAATTAAACAAAGCAACCTTAAGTTTCTATCAATAAACCATCACTAAACAAAACAACTTTAAATTTCTATTAATATACCATCATTAAACAAAAAATTAGATTTATACCAATATATAATAATTACATAAAACAACATACCACCTTAAATGATAACAACCATAACACATCAAAGGACCAAAGCCATCCATCCCAACTTAAGGATCAGAATGACGGTCTTTTAATTGCTTCGTGCTGAATTGGGGTGAGGAATTGGTCTGGGGACCAAGGGGAAAAATGGTTAATATGAACAAAGCTAGGTATAGCATTTGTTTTCTAGTCTTTGTGTTTATCCAGTCTCTGTGTTGTCTGTCTAGTCTATATTGCCCAGTCTTTGCATTGTCTATCCAGTCTATGTGTTGTCCAGATTTGTGTGGTCTGTTCAGTCTATGTATTGCTCAGTCTGTGTGATCAGTCATTTGGGCTAGCCCTTTTGAAGTTGATTTGCATGCATATTTTGGAGAAGTCAGAAACTGAGACAGTCGGTGAGTCGCCTGGGCTCTTTGCTTTGTGAAGACATCCATGCCCCAGGTGATACATAGGTGGGAGCATTGTCAGTTTTAATTTATGCAAGTATCCATATAGTTACCATTATTTCCAATAAGTGTATAATTACACAATCAGCCTTTTCAGAACTTAAAGCAGTTGCCCGTTGAAACCCTGAGTACATGTCAATGGTACAGTGTATATACTTTTGTTTTCCAAATTCTGCAAAATGGAACACATCCCTCTACTAGATGTTGTTTCTTTTGGTACCCCTAGGGTTACAACTAGTAGGTAACAGAGTTTGGTTGTAGAGAGAACACATTGGATATTTTTTTATTTCTTTGACTCGTCACCAAGTGATGGAAAAAAATTTAAACTTTTCCCATTAACATGATGTTTCTTATGAAAATTTGAGGCTTCAAGCACATTTCCTATTAGTAATTTATCAATTTCCTCATTTCCTTGAGCTGATGGACCAGGCGAACCTGTATGGGACTGAATATGAGAATTAATTTCTACTTCTTCTGATGACCTGTTGCCATCGATGGCAATCATATAACAGCTGATCCTGAGTTATCTCTGTATGTGAAACAACTCTTTCTGCATACAAAGAATCTATTGTGTTAAGAGATTCAGGATAATCTAATCCATAAGGATTGCATACAATTGTGATTTTTGAACGGATGTATATGGACTTTTGATCACCTTGCTTATTTTAACTGACTTACAAACTGCCATCCCCATCTTGTTTGCATCGGTATAAAATGTTGGTGTTGCCAGGCAGTGGTGGCGCACACCTTTAATCCCAGCACTTGGGAGGCAGAGGCAGGCGGATTTCTGAGTTCGAGGCCAGCCTGGTCTACAGAGTGAGTTCCAGGACAGGTAGGGCTATACAGAGAAACTCTGTCTTGAAAACCAAAAATAAAAATAAAAATAAAAATGTTGGTGCCTCTGGAATTGGTGTTCTCTTTACTATATGTGGAAGAATCCAATTTGATCTTTTTATAAGCTGTATATGTTTGCTTTTTGGATATTTGTTATTAATTTCACCCAAGTAGTTACTACAAGCTCTTTGTCAATCTTCATTGATCACTCATAATGACATAATCTCAGTATTTGTAAGAGGTACTACAAGTTTGGCTGGATCTGTTCCTGAAAATTGACATAATGTTATTCTATCTTTTATACTTAATTTAGAAATCTTTTCTAATGTCTTCCATTTTTACTTTGTCTGTGAGCTAAGAAAATCCATTCCATAATACCATCTTCCCTTTGCATAATGAGCCCAGTAGGAGAATGAGTTGAAGGCAAAATGTCCAAAATACAATCAAGTTTAGGATCAATTTAATCCACATATACATCTTGCAGTCTTTGTTCTACAAGAATTAACTCTTTTTTCTTTTTGCTTCAGCTGTTAGACATTTTGGACTGTTTAATTTTTGAATTTCCTTATAATGTTTGAAACAAATTGCTTAAGTCATTCTACAATTTAGTCCAGTTGTAGGGCTTAGTCAATTAATATCTCCCATACTAATTTTAAAATCGTTAAGAGTTTGCAATTGGTCCCTATGATCTGTACCTTTTGTGGTCGGATTTTTTTGTTGATTGATTTTATAACCCAAACAACTAAGTGAATCTCCTCTTTGTATTTTTTTCTGGAGCAGTCTATAACCCCCAGCACGGCAGAATTCTTGTGTTACTTTAAACATATTCTCTAAAACATCTTTGTCAGAATCAGCCAACAAAATGTCATCCATATAATGATAAATTCTCTTGATCTGTCGATCAAGAGAATTGCTTACAAATTATTTCTAATGGTTGTTGCACACAATACTGACATAAAGTTGGACTATTTAACATTCTCTGTGGAAGTACCTTTCAGTGGTATCTCTATAGTGGATGAGTATGGTTCAGATTAGATACTAGAAAGCAAACCTTTCCCTATCTTTCTCATGCAAGGGAACTGAGAAAAAACAATAATTTTTCAAATTAATTATTATTATAGGCCACAATTTTGGTAACAAAAACAGTAAAGAAAGTCCAGCCCATAAAGGACCCATTGGTTGAATTACCTTATTAACTGCTCTTAAATCTGTTGTTCTCCATTTTCCTGATTTAATTTTTACAACAAACACAGAGGAATTCCATGGGCTGGTAGACTCTTCTATATGTTGAGCCTCCAGCTGCTCTTGTACCAGTTGTTCAAGTGCCTGCAATTTTCTTTTGTTACGAGCCACTGCTCTTGCCAGATAGGCTGGATTAGTAGCCATTTTAGGGGCAAGACTGTTGGTATGTCAACAGTGGCTTCTTTTATAAATTTGTAAACTCAATCCCTATGATGTCCTGCATTTGGACAATGGGCACTGCTTGTGGTTGGTCTCGATCACCTGTATCGAGGTAGACCTTCCCCAGGAGCATCTACCATATCACCCATAATTTCCTCATTTACTGTCCCTGGAATTACAGGAATATTAATTTGAGTACCCCACTACTGTAAAAGACCCCTTCCCCAGAAGTTTATGGGTATGTCAGCCACATAAGGTCTCAACTTCCCTGTTTGCCCTTCTGGTCCCACACAGATAATCTATCAGACACTTTGTCTTAAACATGATAATTTACTAATTCCTATAAATTGTGTGTAAACTGTCTGAAGTGGCCAATCTGGATTCCAAGAGTTTTGGGAAAGTATACTAAGATCATCCCCTGTATCTACCAAACTATCTATGTCAACACCATTCATTTGTACCATTAATTTGGGTCTCTGATCACTGACCACTGTTTTATAGAACACATATTTTCCAGTACTCCCAAATGCCCCTGTCCTCTCTACTGGAGTGGCTTTGCCTTTGATGTAAAGAAACAACAGTTGAACAATTCTGTCCCCTGCATCAATTTGCATCTCTTTTGTCACATTTGCCATGATTTTTATTTCTTCTTTGCTATCCCCATCTACTATATCTGGATGCACAATAAATCCTTGATTAGTTAATCCATTTCTTCCCAAGAATATTCCCACTGTCCCTGAGGGTAAATCAGTGGTAAACCATAAATACCAGTGAATTGTAACATTCAATTTGGGGGGATAATGTTAGAGGGATTGTCTATGGCCAGCTCCAAAGCTGCACTTCCTTCTGTGGCATGTATAAGATCAGAAATACTCCATTGTGGTTTTCTTGACCACTTGGTACTACCTGAATGACCTAAGGAAAATGGATCATATTGTTTGCTGCAGGGCCTCGAGCTGACAGCCCCTTCCTTCAGTTTGTTTCCTGGTGGCAAGAGGTTAACCTCGTATGTCTCTCTTGGGCCAACAATCCTTAGACCAATGTTTGCCCTTTGCATAGCAGCTACAATACCCTGGAAGCCTTTATGACTCGTAGCAACCACGACTTGCTTGTTCTCTTCTATGAATACCATATTCTCTAGAGTCAATGTACCTGCTATTGTGATCTCTAAATCTTTTTTGTTTGTTTGTTTGTTTGTTTTTTGAGACAGGGTTTCTCTGATCTCTAAATCTTTTAGCCTTACAATTTCTTTGGAAATGACCAAACTCACTACAGTTAAAGCATTGAGCATTTTGACCCCTGAAATTTTTAACTATGATTTGGCCTATGATATTGCTTTGAGGACCAATACCAGTTGTCTCCTTTATCCATTTATCTATCATGGCTCCTCCTGCTTTCAATGGTCTTATTGCTCTCTTACATTCAGTATTTGCATTTTCAAATGCCAATATTTTTTTTTGTTTTTTATTTTTAATTTTTTTTAAAAATGCCAATATTTCTATCATTGACTGTCTAGTTTCAGTATATGATATGGCTCATATATGGCTTCAGTATATGATATGACCTGAACCCAATCTCCGTAAGAAGTCAATAAATGCTTCTGCAGAACCCTTTATTATCTTAGTAAATGAGGTTCCTCCCCCACCCCCAGGCTCCTCAATCATATCCCAAGGTCTTAAAGCTGCAACACAACAATGTTCAATAACAACATCATCAGGCCTAATTTGCTCTTACATGTCAGGGTAATGCCCTCACCAAGCAGCTGGTCTTCAGTAACATTTATCCCCCTTGCTAGATTACATCGTTCTATTTCTGTGGCTTTGTGCATTCACAAGGCCAACCATTGTAATTGTTGTCCAGTTTCTAGTACAGCTGACCCCAATCCCTTCCAATCTTGGGGGGATAATCCTATGTTGCTTAGCTCAGTTATTTTGCATTTCTTTAAGAAATGGAGAATGCAAGCCATACAACACAATAACCTCTTTGACATGCTTTAGATCTAGCACATCTATCTGACACCAGGCCAACTCATTATAAGCATGGCCACCATTGTTAGCAGGCATATGCTGGACTAAGACTGAGAAAGGTGAAGGTGCTTGTGTAACCCCAAGCAAATCCTCTGGTGGTGCACTTGGCAGAACCTGTTGACTCTTTACTGCGTTCCTGCTTTTCCTCACCCTGTCTCCCTGAGGTGCCCTGGGTGCATGGCAGTGAAAGTGCATGGAGCATGGTGGGGTGGCAGTTTACCTTCCACCATAGTTTGCTTTCCCACTTTCGTTGTGTGGCAAACTCCCAGTCTCAGACGTCAAACCGAACCCTGTTGTTCTCCTCCCTCTGTCCCCTTTTGCTTTCCAAGCACTTCTACCTCTTTCTGCAAACTCTCTAATAGATGAGAACTGTCAGCTTTTCCCATAAACTTTTTCAGAATAGTATACATGGAAACTATGAAGCAAAACCAAAAAGCTTCCTCTGGGGGCAAGGCAAGAAGACCACTGAGCAGCAGCTGCTGCTATCTTGGCAACTTCCTTAAATAACATTGTTAACCCATCAAGACCTACCTTTTCCTCTAGTACATTAGAAGCAGAGTTACCTATAAGGCCTAAGCCATGCACTGGGAGCCACCTGTAGGCTTAGATTTTTCAAAACCTACTTTAGTAAGTATACTTAAATGCTTTAAGTGGGCTCCCTTCTAGCCCACCACCCACCAGAAGTACTGGAAAGGAAAAGTTAGTAAGGAAAGAGGGTTGCGAACCTGTTTAGAAATGGTTCTTTTGGGCGATTCCAATCTTTTACAAGGTTGGGCTTTCTTAGCCAACATTTTGTAGCCTAGGGTCTGTAACTCTTGCAACAGTCACTCAGTGGCCCTTTTAGGATGAATTTTCTCAGGAAAACTCTAATGGAAGGACCAGAAGTCTGCATTTAGTGTCTTTAAATCTTGGGGCAACCTGTTCCAGGTATGTTCCCTGCGGAAGCCTCCCAATAGGTCTGTCCATTTAAGAGTAAAGGGGAGGCTGAAGAATGCATCTTTCAGGTCCAACACAATGTTCATGTTTCTCTGCAAGAATCAAACTCATGAGGATCTGAGGTCTCATGTTTCTTCACAGGCAGGAGAGGCATATTTCAGGATGACTGGCAGGGCACCAGGATGCCTGTCTCTTCAAGCCAGGCAATATGAACTGTAATTCCCCATTTGTTCCCAGGGTCATTGCATATTGTTTAATCTGGATAGAGGTAGCTGAACTGGTTAGGTGCTTGGTGTTGGGCCAGCCCTGTGGCATCTGTTTCTGACAGAGGGTGAGACACCAAAATTTTGCTGGATATCTGTAAGTCTGTGTCTCATCATCAGAGAAGGTAATGGTGGATTTCAGTTTATGCAAAAGTTCTTTTCCCAATCAATCTTCTGTTATTAAATACCTTTTGAGTTACCTCTGTTAACCAGGACCTACTTATACCTTCAAACATTTCCAAGTTTTATAACTTTTTCTAATAACTAGGGGGGAGGGACTAGGTGACAAAGAAAATCTTTCTTTTTGTTTTGTTTATGTTTTTTTCTTCAAGCCAGGGTTTCTCTGTATAGCCCTGGCTGTCCTGGAACTCACTCTGTAGACCAGGCTGGCCTCAAACTCACAGACATCTGCCTGCCTTTGTCTCCTTAATGCTGGTATTAAAGGCACGCACTACCACTACCTTGCAAAAGGAAATCTCTCTCTCTCTCTCTCTCTCTCTCTCTCTCTCTCTCTCTCGGTTTTTCGAGGAAATTTCTTTTAGCAACTATCTTTAATCCTTTAAAAAGAACCTATTGAAAGTTTTTTAAGGTTTGCTTGGCCAATGTTGGACAGAAGGGAAAATCCCATTCTGTCCAGGTTGTGTTGTCTGGCAGTGTTCCTCTTTCCCAGTCCAGGAGCATATTAAAAAGAAAACTTTTGAAAGAGAATGGTGGTTTTTATGGATCATTGGTTAAAAAGGAGACATAAATCATAAAAGAGAGAGGAGTGGAACATTTTCTTTTCCTGCTCTGTGTGGAGCAGAGCAGAGGGAATTTTTACCTGAGGGAACTATA
>JADRCH010000222.1:92643-126795 GCA_019843965.1 Rhynchomys soricoides | reverse complement strand
CTGCTCCTGCCACCAGAATGCTGGGATTAAACCTGTGTGACACCAAGCCTGGTTTGTTTAGTTACTTCTTAACAATTGCTTGTGTTTTTGCTATTGTTTCCTGCAAGCTCTCTTTCCACCCCCTGGTTTCTCTATTCTAAAGTTGTAGTGACAACTTTAGAACTTTGGTTTCTTTAAAAACACAGAAATATTATAAAAATATGTTTTCATTTTAAACCTAGGAGTGGAGATATGGGACACTTCAGACTGTCCAAAGCAGCTGACTATGATTTGCCTCATGCTCTAGCGGAGGTATGTTTTTGCCAGCTGCAGATAATTTCTGCGATACTGCGTGATACTGCAATGTTTGTGTGACATTTGGAATTCTGAGAAATTTTCAGAGTGTATATGAATGCTAGCTCCCCAAGAGGTGGAGTGGGTTGTTGGTCATTTCGGGAGGTCGGTTTGTAGTAGCTGTGGTCAAAGAAGAAACAAGAGGAAAGAAATTAGATTTAGGGAAAAAAATATCTCTCTCTCTCTCTCTCTCTCTCTCTCTCTCTCCTTTTTCTCCTATTTAGTGATGGGGTGAAATGGGGAGTGGGATAAAGGGTGGGAAAAGAAGAATCCACAAAGGAGCAAAGACCAGCTTCAAATTACAGAATGAAAAGTTTGCAGTCTGCATGCAGAAGCTTTATTGCTCTAGGCTAGCCAAAGCTATTTAGGGAGACCCTATCTCAAAAAAATAAAAAACCAAACCAAACCAAAAATCTTCCCTCAAAAAGCACACATCCACACAAAGCCAGTCTCCTGCATAACACAGGTGGGTGTGGTGTACAGACAGACAGAGAGCACTGTGGCCCTCATCAATCATTGTATTTCATGTTATTGGTTTTTCTGCATGTATGTGTGTGCACCACGTGCATGCCTGGTTTCCAGGGAGGTCAGAAGAGGGTGTTGGATCCTGTAAGGCTAGAGTGACTGACTGTGAGCCATTATGTGGGTGCTGGAAATTGAACACAGATGCTATGTGTACTGGCTGGTTTTGTGTGTCAACTTGACACAAGCTGGAGTTATCACAGAGAAAGGAGCTTCAGTTGAGAAAATGCCTCCATGAGATCCAGCTGTAAGGCATTTTCTCAATTAGTGATCAAGGGGGGAGGGCCCCTTGTGGGTGGTACCATCCCTGGGCTGGTAGTCTTGGGCTCTATATAAGAAAGCCAGCTGAGCAAGCCAGGGGAAGCAAGCCAGTAAGGAACATCCCTCCATGGCCTTTGCATCAGCTCCTGCTTCCTGACCTGCTTGAGTTCCAGTCCTGACTTCCTTTGGTGATGAACAGCAACGTGGAAGTGTAAGCTGAATAAACCCTTTCCTCTCCAACCTGCTTCTTGGTCATGATGTTTGTGCAGGAATAGAAACCCTGACTAAGACTCTATGGAAGAGTAGTCAGTGCTCTTAACCACTGAACTATTTCTCCAGCCACCTTCCCCAAGTACATTTTATTCATTCATAAAGATTGTGGAGCAAAACAGCACAACTGCAAGACTGCATTTCTCCTTCTAGAAATGGACCAGCCAGCATACAGTTAGCTGATTGGTTCATTTTAAATGACAGCAAAACCTGATTGAACAAGACATGAATAAAACTTCTTCTATGAAGAAGGCTTTCAGGTCCTACCTGGCTTTGTTAGTAGTGGCCTACAGCACAGAGGGCAGGAGGGAGTTAGGTCAGTCAAGCCTACCAGGTGGGTTATATGTGACCCTCAGTGGGATGGGGTTAGTGAGTGTGCATGTGTGCATGAGTGGTATATGTGTGAAATTAGCCCTGTGGGTACTTGAGGTGAAAAAAACCCTCAGCCATGAGGCAGCTTCTCTTGGGCAAGAGTCTGGAGTAAGTCCTTGGATGAACTTCTAATCAGTTTGATTTTACCCAGGACCACTCTCCTTAGCTATCTACCTATTTAAAAATTAGCTTTCTCCTGTCTTCCCTCACTGTTCTAGTGTGGTTAGTCATTTCTGTGGCCTCGTGTTTGTAGGCCTCCTCAGTGTGTAAGGCTCCCTCAGATACCTTCTGTTGACCTCGAACAGCCTGTGATTGTTACTGGAAGTTTTTCATGAAGTATATCCTGAATTCCTGGTTCTTTTGCTTCCACCTCCTTTGTTGGGATTGCAGGAAAAGCAACACTACATTGGTCTTGGAATGGCTTCTCTTCTCTGGTTAAAAAGAAAATGTGCAACTTGTTAACATTTGAGCAATCTTTGGCGTGACTTGCTGAAATTCCAGAAACCCGTAAGATATCAAGTCCTGTTCCAGTTTGACAGGGGGTGAATTGGTGGTCTAGCTGTGAGGCAACGTGATCTCTGCCTTGGGCATTGTGTGTAACGGACTGTGCACATAAACAAGGCTTCCAAGAGGAAAAACCTTAAGTACCTACTGAATGCAAGAAGACAGCAGTGACAGTTCTGGGAGGCACAAGAAAGTCCTGTTTCAATCAAATCTTCTTGAAGCTGACTTGCATGAACTTGGGTAAAAGCCAGAGCTGGGAAGAGCTGTGTGGTCTACGTCTTTTAATTTCAGTTTATCCACTTATGGGAGCTGTCATTCAGGTCTCACTAGCCAATCAGGGCCCTGGGGGCAGGCCATTCATTCACAAGGACCAAAGGAAGCTGTTCCTGTCATTCAGGCTCTCCGTGGGGCAGTGCTAGCCAATCAAAACCTTCAGATTAGGCCACTCACTCACGAGTGCCCAAAGGAACTGCTTCATCATTCAGGGCATGCTAGCCAATTAGAGCAATGGAATCGGGTCGTCCACGCAGCAGCACCTAGGGAACTCCTGTCAATCAGACTTGTGGTGCAGCTCTAGCCAATCAGAGCTTCGGAGCAAGATGTCCAATCAAGAGCACCAGCCGGAGACGAGAGGTGGGTCCTTCCCTCCGCCATGCTGCAGATTCTGTTCCGAGTCTTAAGTAGGCATCGCGTGATCCCGTGAGCTGCGGTGTGAACGCCGCTGCCGGGAGCTGTGGGGGGAGCGCGGGCGAGCTCGGCAACCGCGCCATGGTGAGCGCGGGGCCGCTGTCCCCAGACGGGGAGGAGCGGTCGGCTGAGCCGCGGGAGCCGGGGTGGTGGGTCCTCCCCGGGGCTGGGGGAGGGGTGCGACCGGCGGCGGAGCGGATACTGGGAGTTCCATGGTGCGACGTGGGCCCCATCACCGGCCAGTCCTTGTCTCGGAGGACTGTAGTCACTTCCGCTTTTCCGGCCTTGTCTGCGCAGAGCGCGGGGAGCGGGCGGCTCCGCCCAATGCGGGGTAGCTTCCGGTTTGGTGATGTCACCGCCTAGTGCTGGCGTCCTGTTTGTGCTTTTGGTGTCGCACTTATGCCTGCTGTGTTATCTGCGCTGTGGTCTAGACGTTGTGGGTTTTGTAGGTCTAGCATCAAGTGTGAGTTAATTTTATGACATTTTCTGAGTCTTTGTCCAAGGGTTTCTTTCGGATGGTGTTCCAGAAACAGTTCTAGAAAGATTTGCTACTTTATCAAAGGTCAGCTTGTCTCCTGATTTTTAAATTTTGTTTGTGGATCTGTTTATTCTTCCTAAAGTGTGTTGTCTTGTGGATTTGATTGGAGTGTGTTGTGGGTTCGTCTATATTGTGCTTTTTTTTTAAGAGTTTACATATAAAGTTTAGTAATCTCCTATGTTCCTGATAAGAATTTTTTAGCATTTTGTGGGAATTATCTTAAATCAATAATTGAAACTGGGAACTGACATTTTAGGATTGTGTCTTCCGGTTATGAGGATGTTGTACCAGAAACAGACAAACACATTTGCATCTTTCCACAATGTCAAAATTTATTTAATAGAAAGTAAAAAGGTGTCATGCCTCTGGTGGTAATCTGGCTGAGGCTAAGGCAGGTTCTATTTTTCCAAATCCTAATTACTAATATTTCTTCATATCACACGGTAAATATATAATTATATGCACATATGCTGTTTACAGAATCAGCGTAAGTTAAAGAGGCTGCAGCATAGTTCAGAGGGTCCTCTAGAAGTTGGCTGAGAGAAATGCATTCAGTGTTTTAGTCGAGATAAATTAGAACACAAGACCAGTGAACCACAGGGAGGGAGCTTTGGTGAAGCCTGGGGACTACAGGTTTGAAAGTGGCTGTAGTGGTCCAGCCATGATATGAAGGGCAGACCAAGATGAGGGCCTGGGATCCAGTTGAACTGAAGCTGCAGGGACAGTCAGACATCCCTGACTAGATCCTTGGCTCACACATCAGATATCACATGATAGGTTGGTTTCAGGCCATGCCATCCTAGTGCTAGGTGTCCATCCCTTTCTGAGGCCAGGCAAGGGATTTACATCCTTGTGTATCCTGTGTGTGGTGTTTTGCTTGCATATATGTTTGTGGATCACTTGTATGCCTAGTGCCTGCAGAGGCTAGCAGTGGACATTCGATCTCCTGAAGTTGTAGTTACATTTGGTTGTAAGCTGGGAATTAGACCCAGTCCTCTGAAATGGCTTCTGTGTTCTTAACCACTGAACCATACCACCTCTTTAGCCTGCCTTTTCTTTTAATTAGCCTGTGCTTTTGAGATAGAATGACCTTGAACTCCTGATTCTTTTGCATCTATTTCTAGGTGCTGGAATTTCATACATAATTTCATGTAAGAGGCATGCACCGTGACACTATCTGAAGCCCTTTTTTTCTTTAACAATTTCATACATTTATAAGGAATGCTCTGACTACTGTAATGTCCCGCCTCTGTTTTCCCTCTCATCCTCCTTGTCCTCCCCTGCTTACAGTCCCCTGTGAGGTACCCATGTTTACTGCCCCCTCCATCTCCCGTTTTGTTTTGAGACCCACTGTTTTAACCAGGATCATCCATGTGACTGCAGGTTCCAACCTACCCATTTGAGCACCTCCGTGGGTACACAGTTAAAGACAATGACTTTCTCCAGAATCCCTCAGTATCTGAATCATAATCGACCACTGATGGGCCCAGTCTTGTGTCAGGTCCATTGCAGAAATCCATCACTGTTGTCAAGTGAAGTCACAAACAACATTAGCTCTGTGGTGCTGAAAAAGTCAGCATTTTACATCCCATCTCACTGTCTTCTGGGCCTTACAGTCTTAGGCCTCATCTTTCACAGTGATCTCAGCACCTTGGAAGTGGTGGTATAAATGTCCTGATTCTGACTGAGCACTCAGGTGTCAGCTTACTCTCAGCTCCTTGAATAGTTGTGTATCTCCCCATTCGCTGCAGAAGGGCTTCTCTACTTTAGACTGGGAGGAGCAGTTGTCTGTGGTATAAGCAGTGTTTGGAAGGTAATGGGTGCCAGGACAATTTAGCTGAACAGTAGTGCTAAGTTTATCCCTCTAGCTGCAGATACGGGTTTTGGACTAGTTTACTATGCCAGGCATGGATTATCTGAAGGAATGAGCCTCAAGTCCAGTTGAAGAGCCACCCGGTGTTAGCCTCAGAACATTTGTACCACTACTGCACAGGTGCACATACCTTGCTTGGCAGGTTGGCTTTTACGTTGTAGAGGTCTGGGTAAGACATTATGTGCCTGTCATTCCTTCCCCCAGCAGCCTGCATAGTGCCCCAGAGCACTGTAAAAGCCAGCCAACGGGGAGGAAGCTTTCAGCTCAGTGCCAGGTTGATTTCTTGCCGCATTGTAACCAGAGTGTGGGGTGTTTTTAGTAATAACAGCCAGTTCTGGAGGGCAACCGAGAAGAGCAGAAGAGCCTATGGGGTCACCCTGATCAATGGCTACTAAGGAAGTAACTCTCTCCTGCTCTGGTGTTATGGCTTAGTAACCATTGGCTTTCAGAAGCATCTATTGTAGGAGATCTCCCTTCTTGTTTGTATCATTATCTTAACTTACATATGACCTCACTGTAGCAGTGCTGGATACATGGTCAAAGGACTCGATATATCTTACTCCAGGAGATACTTGTATAATCACGGTTATTGTCACTCTTAATTTGTAATAACCAAGAAATAAAAACAGCTCACATGTCCAGCTGGTGAGTAGATATTAAAAACATGTATACGTAAAGGGCTTCCATTCATCTGTGAAGAAAAAAAAATTATGAAATTTGCAGGTTAGTGGATGAAACTAGATAAAAATACTAAATTAGCTGATAGTTTGAGCTAGGACAGTGAACACCCAGTGTCCCTCTCCCATGGGTGTTAGCTTCAAGAACGTCTTTAGATTGGTATGTCTTAACTTGCAGAGCTTGAAGAAGCAAGAAAAAGGGCCACCAGGGAGCTGCTGTTAAGGATGGAGGAAATATAGCACAGATAACAGGAAGACTTGGGAGTGAGGAGTTTGAGCATGGGAGTGGTGGGTAGGCTGTGAGGGGTGACAGGAAGGGGAGAAGAGTGCCACATGGACACCTGCTACTTTGTTAGCCAAGCAAAATTACTTTTAAAAGTTATTTTTGTTTGTCTTTTTGCTAGAGTTAATAAAACATTTTGATCTTCAGTATTTGTGAGGTTTCAATTTCAGTACACTGAATAATTTCTGATTGTACTGCCTTTATTGTTACCTGTTTATTTTTGTTTTCTGGAGATGGGCTTACTCTGTAGCCCAGGCTGACCTAGAATTTATAGGTTGCTCCTGCTGGCCTTGATGTTGGCACCCTGCTGTCTGCTTCCTGACTGCTGGACTTACAGGCTGGTGCCACCTCCAGAGTCACCCTTGCTGGACTTAAGCAGCTCTCTGCATTTATAACTTAAGAGTGTTATTGTTTTGATAATTAAAAACATTTAGAATTTATTTTTGCATATGAGTATTTTGCTGCATGTCTGTCTGTGCCCTGTGTGTGTCTGGTGCCCATGGAGGTCAGAAGAGGGTGTCATCCCATTGAACAGGAGTTCCAAATTGTTATGAGCTACCATGTGGGTGCTAGGAACAACCTGGCTTCTCTGCCAAGGCAGCCCAGTTCTTCCTTGAGGTTCTTTTGCTCCTTTATCCAAAATTGGGTCTACGTGGGTTTGTTCCTGGGTTTTCTGCTCCAATGAGCTGTTCATTGCTTACTAAATTTGAGTGCACTCTCATGATTATGGTAGTTTTATTGGAAGTCTTAAAGTCCTGTATTGTGTCTCTGTCTCTCTCTCTCTCTGTGTGTGTGTGTGTGTGTGTGTGTGTGTGTGTGTGAATTGTGTTGAAAATCTCTTTTCTCACCCTTTTCATGTATCCCTTACAATCCGTTCTGGTTATAACATTGCCTGGTTTTGAAAGTTAGGAGCATGTTGAGTGTATAGGACAGAAGATGGAAGATGTGTGAACCGTCTTACGGGGCTCAGGCTTCTTGTCCTCTGTGATGCTGACTTCTGTTTTTCTCTTCATTAGAAATGTTTGGTTTTTGTCTAAAGCGGTGTCCTCCCCCTTTCTTATTAATGCGTGTACAATGTAGAATTGGTGTTTGTACATCCAGTTCGTGGCTAACCTAGGAAAATGATGGCCTTTGGTATATTGATGTATCATAAAAGATTTCAGTAATTTTTTCGTTCCTTTGATTTTGTGGGTGTTCTGTATGGAAATTGTGTTGTCACAGCGTGCCCTCTCCCCCTCCCCCATCTCAGTGTCTTCCCAGTCCCCTTTTATTGCTATGCCCCTGCCTTAGCTAAGTTTGGTATTATCATATAACTTTTCAGATCTAACTTGTTGATCTGGGCCTTCTGAGCCCAGGGACGTTAGCAGAGCTTGCATCAAGGTTGTGTGTAAGGATTGTGCCAGCAGTGTGAATAGGGAGGAATGGCCAAGGTTAGATGTGAAAACCAATAGTTAGAGAAAGTGCAGTTGCTGATGATGGCGCCCGAGACACATTTAGTCAGACTAGTGTGAGAGGAGCCTGTGGGCAGAGACAGGCAGGCCCGGAAGTTGTGAGGGTGTAAAGTGCTCAGTGGGTGCACACGTACTGAATATTGCTGGTTGCTCGTGTGATAGCTTATCTTTACTGTTGACTTGAATGGTTCCAGAATCAACTAAGAGGCCTGTCTCTGCAGGTCTGCCAGGAAATTTCAGAAAGGATTAACTGATGTGAGAAGACCCCGTGTCTGCCGTCTTAGAGTAGGTGACACTTTGAGAAGTCCAAAGAAGGAGCAGTGTTTTCCCTGATTGCCTTCACTTCTGTTGGTGAGTGCATCTGTCTTGTTGCCTGCCACTGCTGCTGCTGCCATCCTTCCCTGACATTGGAGTCAGCTTTTTGGGCCTTCCAGTGTGGACTGAAGACCACTGAAGAAGCTGTCCTGGTGTCTTCCGAGCCCTTAGTGCCAGATTGAAGCTCCTGAGGCTTCCAGCCTTGACAGAACCTCTTTATCATGGAGATGTCCATTGTTGGACTATCCAGGCCTGATGAGGTAAGCCAATCTGATAAGTACTCATTGTGTTAACTCTTCCAGTTCTCTTCTGCTAGACAATCCTGATCTATTCAATGGCCACCTATGTCCTCTTTTTCTTATGAGCTCACCTGAAATATTATTTTTAAATCACCATTTTTATAGTCTGCATATATAAGGCATGTAAGAAAAATACTTTCTTCATTTTCTTAACCATAAAAGTCCTAAAATAATGACTCAGAACAGTATGTTTAATATCAACACACACTGCTAACAGAACTTGGGGAGTCCTGCCACAGTTGCTAGATGTTACTGTGAAAATTGGGGTCTTTCTTAGAGTTGTTAATCCTACTGGGTGAGAATAAGACCACAACTAGAATTTTTGAGCTACATTTGAAGCAAACTTTATTAAATACTGGCTATGATGATGTACACTGGCCAGGTCTATACTGTGGATTCCATGGCATCAAATTATACTAGATGGGGGTCATAAAGGCAAACCCACAAGGTTATGTACTTCCTGCCTTTGTCTAAGTAGGGGCAAGCATACGTCCTAACAGACCTGCTACCTACATACTTCTTGCCTATTATCTCCCACATCTCTGTGATTTAGTACATCCTGTGCAGTTGGGGCAACCAACGTTGTTTATAGAAGTGAAAAACATGGTTTGTTCTCATGCATGAACAATAGCCCCCAGCGTTCAGGAGCTGTCTATCCTTGGTAAGTGGGTTAGAGGCATTTCTGTTTTATGGATCTCTTAAGCACCTTAATTTAAACTTGAAACATAACTTTTGTCCTCACAGCGTATTTAGTTACATGAATTTAAGAATGAGCTGAGGGGAAAGCCTGAGGAAAAATTTATTTTAAAAGATTTATTTATTTTTATATGAGTACACTGTAGCTGTCATCAGACACAACAGAAGAGTGCATTGGATCCCATTACAGATGGTTGTGAGCCACCATGTGGTTTCTGGGAATTGAACTCAGGACCTCTGGAAGAGCAGTCAGTGCTCTTAACTGCTGAGTCATCTCTCCAGCCCTGGAGGAAACTTTTATTAGAGCGTAAAAGAAAAGCCCCAGGGCAAGCAGGCGAGAATCTTGACATTTGCCTGGAGAATGGTGATGGAGAGGAGGAGAAAAACCCATGCCATTTGAATTAAGCCAGCACAGAGTTAGCCACAGGGAAGACAGATATCCATATGGCAGGGAGGGGCCTGCAGAGAAAAGTGGAAACAGCCCAAAGTACCAGAAAGATTATTTTAAAAGGCTCCTTCCTGCGCATCTCAAAGAAACACAAAGAGTTCAAGAAAAAGTGCTAAGTTTCATCTTAGTATTCAGAAAGGCAGGCAAACCCAAGAGAACCTCCTGCCTGGCAGTTGCTCGTAGAGAGGATGCTTCTGACGGGCAAATATTCTCATTAAAGGAATAATTATTCTTCCCATCCTTTAGCTTAGTTTAAAGCTGCTAATTCAGCCTTCCCTAAGGTTGGTTCCTTGGCCAAGCTGTTGACCAAATCAACTGTATTAACTCTTAAGGTTAGGCACAATGGTGTCTCCCCACCAGGGTTAGATTTGATTTGACCAGAAGGAGCCAGCTTTCCCTTAATGGTGCTTCCAGTGCTACTGCAACATTTCCTTCTGTGAAGAATCATCTAGCAACCAGAGCAAAGCAAGAACCTCTAATATTTCTGGCATTTCTGGCCTCTAAGCCAACATAGAACTAAGGACCCAAGGACGTTTCAGCTTGTTTCCCATGACACAAAACAAGCTCTCCCTCACCCCCAAATCTCTAAACTGCTTGTACCATTTTTGTTGGTTTTTTGTTTCCTGTTCCCTTCATTTCTTCCACTGAAGAGGTAGCCCTAACTACCATTTTGGGATTTGGGGCAACAGTTTACTTGGATTTTTTTGAGGTTGTCCAAAGTAAGGTTGCCCAGTGGAGCAGTTGGTGTCCCTGTCCTTTGACCTGTCTAGGGAAGCTCAAACCTGCATTTGTACATCTGTATAGCAGCCAGGTGTGTTTGAGGAAAAGAAGTCCTTTCCTGGAGCTGTGAAAGAGACATGAGGGATAAGGCTAAGAGTGGAGGCAAGAAGTGAAATTGGAATCGTCTGAGCAGAGGATAGATTCCATCCTGCCAGGAGCAGGCATGATTTTTATACAAAAGCGTGACATTGGAAGACCTAGGCAGAGTTGCCATCACACTGCCCGAATTCAGTTGTGGAAGGGTGTGTGTAGTGGCTATTTCTGACTGTCAACTTGCCTATATGTGGAGTGAATTACAATCCAGAATTAGAAGGCTCACCTGTGATCTAGAGCTTGCGTCTGGAAGACACAAGTTTCAGATGTGGTGGCACGTACACCTCTGATCTGGGCCACACCTGCTGCTGGAGAGCTACATAAGGACATTGGACGGAGGAAGATTCAATCTTCTTCGCCGGAGAGCCTTGTGGGACTAATCAACTGCTAGATCATCGGGTTTCATTCACAGCTACTGCTGTGAGTTGGGGAGTTTGACTACAGACTGTGCGTCATTAACAAATTCCCTTACTATATAGAAACTCCCTATAAGTTCTGTGACTCTAGAGAACCCTGACTAATACAGTGTGTCTAATTGATTAGGTGTTTCTGAGTTTAGAAGTGATTACTAGGCTATCAAAAGGAAACTGGGAGTGTTCCGAATTGCTCTTTCTGTACAGCTCATTTATCCTTATGTGTGTTCATGTGCTCTCTCTCAGATGGGATGTTGTTGCTTCAGGCCAGCACAGGCTAACTTTGAGCATGAGTTTCCAGGGGCAGGCAGCCTCCTGAGCCTCACACAGTGTTAATGCTGTTGTGTGTATCCCATGATAGGGTGTTCCTGGGACAGGAGGTGGAGATCACTGGAGAAAGGGAATGAGGTGGGAAGCAGCACATCTCCTCCTTGGACACAGTCACGAGAGGAGTGGGCTGTCTGGCCATCTCTGAACATCACTCAGTGCTTTTACTGCACTTGTGTGTCATGGAGTGAGTGTGTGGAAACCACAGAATTCCGTGGCCATCCTGTCAGTTGTGGACGGATGTGTCTTTCTCACCCACTTTCATATCTTATTTTGGAATGTTTTAGGGTTTGGTGAGCTTTGAGGATCTGGTGGTGCACTTCACCCAGGATGAGTGGGCTTTGCTGGATGCTTCTCAGAAGACTCTCTACAGGGATGTGATGCTGGAGACCTTCAGGAACTTCACTGCCATAGGTGAGGAGGATGTCTTACCGCCACTCCATACGTAAATTTAGACAATGAGTGGTTCTGGTTGTTGAGTGTCACTGCAATTTGGATGTGGAACGGGAAGAATCATGGTGATGAAATTAGGTGTAGTTATGATGCACATTCTAATAATTTATCATACATTTCTGGGACTGTGTTTAAGGATATGAATGGGAAGACGAGACAATTGAAGACCATTGTGAAGATCCTGAAGTAAATCTAAGGTAATTTGCATGCACAAGTGGAAGCAAATGTCCCTTAGAGAAATTTTAGTGTGCCATGAAAATTGAAGAACTAACAGAAAAGCCCACTTTTAAATTTGTTCATCAGTAGAAAATTTTTATCCCAAATGTATCCCTGTATGTAAGCTTGAGATCTTGCATGGTCTTTTGATACCAGTTCTAGGACCCTGCATTAAGGAATGCTGATCTTTTGATGTTGAGCTTGTGAAGGCACACAGTTTGCTTGTATGGTAGCAGGCTGTCCAAGATGGTCTAATAAGTGAACAGTGGTGAAACAGCTGTCACTAATGTGCTTGTCATTTCTCACAGTAGTTGTATTTGTAGGTACTGTATGGTACTGAAGAAGGTAGGTAGTCAGGGCGGAACAGGCTTACCCATATACCAGTCTCAATATGAGCAGCAGTGTGGGTGGAGACATCTTCATGTGTCGTTCATCTTTTATAGGAGCATCGTCTCTCACTCTGAATACACACAGTATGAACATGAGGAGTGTGAACAGAAGCCACATGACTCTAACTTTCTCCCAAGTGATGAAGGCTGCATGGAAACTAAGACTTCGAGTGGACCCTCTGTGTGTGAGGTATGTTTAAAGACCTTTGGACTGTACCACCTAACTTACAATGGACATCACAACTATGACTACAAGGAGCTCAGAGGAAGCCAGACTGAGGAAAATGATTCTGAAGGTAATCATTGTGAGAAAAATTCGGGTTCTCTTCAAAAAGAAGAAAAACTTCATACTGGAAAAAAACTCTATGTGTGTCAAGAGTGTGGTAAAGCCTTTAGGTATCCCAGCGCCCTTCAGTTACATGAAAGAATTCACACTGGAGAAAAGCCCTACGAGTGTAAAGACTGTGGGAAAGCCTTCAGAGGGCTTAGCGCCCTTCACCTACATGAAAGAATCCATACTGGAGAAAAGCCCTATGAATGTAAGCAGTGTGGGAGAGCCTTCACATATCTCAGTGCTCTTCAGTTGCATGAAAGAATTCATACTGAGGAAAGACCCTGTGAGTGTAAACAGTGCGGTAAAACCTTCAGGTATAGCAGGGCCCTCAAGTTACACGAAAGAATCCACACCGGAGAAAAGCCCTATGAATGTAAACAATGTGGGAAATTTTTCAGAAGTCACAGGACCCTTAAGTTACATAAAAGAATTCATACTGGAGAAAAACCCTATGAGTGTAAAGAATGTGGGAAAGCTTTTAGATGGCTTACTTCTCTGAAGTTACATGAAAAGATTCACACAGGAGAGAAACCCTATGAGTGCCAAGAGTGTGGGAAAGCCTTCAGGTGTCAGGCTTCCTACCATCGACATAAAATAACTCATGGTGGAGAGACACTGTATGATTGTAAGGAGTGTGGGAAGTCCTTCATTTATCCCTCTTTACTTCAGGTGCATGAAAGGACTCACACTGGGGAGAAACCCTACGAGTGTAAGCTCTGTGGGAAAGCCTTTAGGTGTCAGTCCTCGCTTCGATTGCATGAGAGAACACACACGGGAGAAAAACCCTATGAGTGTAAACACTGTGGCAAAGCCTTCTCAAGTTATAATTACCTTCGATTTCATGAAAGAAGCCATACTGGAGAGAAACCCTACGAATGTAAGGAATGTGGTAAAACCTTCACACATCGTTCTTACCTTCGATCCCATGAAAGAAGGCATACTGGGGAGAAACCGTACCAGTGCGTACAGTGTGGCAGATCCTTCAGTCGGCATAGTTCCTTTAAGAGACACCAGTCTGTTCATGGAGAAAGCCCATATGAACAGTATCTGATTCCATTATCCCCATTTCCTTCAAAGGAATGAAAGAACAGATTGGTAACAAACCCTTTGAATGTAAACAATGTAGCAAATATCTGAACCCACATAAAACACATGCAAGACAGGGAGGAACCTTTTATATGTAAACTGTGGCTTAGTCTTCAGGGGTCACAGTATCCTTCAAAGAAGGAATTCTTGCTGGGCAAAGTTTATGTTTGTTACCAATGTGGTAAGTGTCCCTTGTCACACTTCCTTTCAGAGAAGTAAGTTAATTCATGCTGGGCAAATGCCCTATGAATGTACAAGATGTGGTTAATCTTTCATTTATCTCTGTTTGCCTTAAAATCATGCAAGAAGTCATAGTGGTGAAAAAAGTCCACATGAATATAAACAATGGAAAAGCCTTCAGGTGTCACAGGCCCTTTCACTGGCATGAATGAAATGTCACGTGGGAGAGAGAATGTGAATGAATGTAAGGTGTGTTACAAAGCCTTTAGATAGTATTGCCCCTTAGATTCCATGAATGAATTCCAACTGGAAAAATTTCCAAGTGGAAACAACTGTGAAGCCTTCAAAGCCACAGTTCTGTAAGAGGCTTATGGCATTGGAAGGTGGGCCGTTCTGTAAGTGTGAGGAGTGTGGGAACTTAACGGTTGCTGGGAGATGGACATTTCCTTTGCAGTGGCTTCCCATGGCTTGCCTGTGCTCTTGTAAATACCCCAAATTAAACTCAGCGATTCCTCAAGCCACACTTGGGCAGAATCACTCTTGGTCCCTGTCATTGATGCACGGTCTGAGAGGAACAGACCTTCATAAATGTCTTCAGGCTTTCAAAATTGTGCTGTGTTTACATCAGTGTGAAACACGGAGAAGGAGGGGAGGCTGTGGCTTAAAGTGCTGTGCTTCTGTCTTGGGTGGGTGCTTCAGTTGTCAACTTGATGCAGTCTGGTGTCACCTGGGAAAAGAGTCTCAATTCTGACTTGTCTGGGTTCGGTTTGCCTTGACACAGCTGTGAGGGATTTTTTTACTAGGGTTGATTGAGGTAGGAAGGCCCATCCTGAATGCTGTCAACACGGTTTTATGGACTGAATAAAAACGACAGAAGCAGCTGAGCGCAGAGATTCCTTGCTGTCTGCTTTGGGACTATGATTACTGCTGTGTCAAGCTCCTGCCACGGTGACTGGCCCACAGTAATGGATTGTAACCTGAAACTGAGCTGAAATAAATCCTTTCCTCCCTAAATAGCTTTGTCAAGTTATTTTATCATAGCTACAGGAATGAAACTAAGACTGCCTGGATCTGCACACAACAGAACCAAAGATAAGTTGTTTGGTAGGAGCACTTGCCTTATCTAGTGTGAGTGTTGGTGACAAATCACTGCTCTTTCTGAAGGTTCAGCATCCATGGCAGTAAGCCCAGTGGGTCTTTTCCAAAGTGTCACGGACAGGCATGCCTTCCTGCTGCTCTGTCAGCTTCCACCATCCCTACCACGCAACTCCTGTGTACTGCAACACACTTCTGTGAAAGATGAGGTAGGGCACATGTGGGGACACTCACCCGTATGGCTGAAAACTAGATTCCTACAGTCCCTGAAAGATGCATGTGTGGGGACAGACTATGCCACCAGATGCATGCTCTTTGTTGCAGTCAGTGAGACATGTAACTGAGGCTGAGGTGTTGGCTACCAGGAGCTTACCCACATGTGCAGCAGTTGAGCAAGGAGATAGATGCAGGTTCTCTCCTGCAGTAGCCTCAGATTGGCGGGAAAGGTATGAAAAAAGGAGATGAAAGAGATGGCTTCTGAAAGGACCAGCAATTACAGATTAAATCTGTGTAAGCCTTTCCTGAGATCCTAAACCTGGAACCCATGGGAGGAAGAGTGAGGTTAGCGAGACTGAGGTCACCCCTACAGTCTGACCTTAATAGGAGTCAAAAGTTCATAATAGAACACAAACGCCTCCATACCAGGCTTGGTATGGAGGCACATAGTAGGCCTTCAGCAGCCCCTGGGGTGAGGATGAAGAGAGATTGGATGGTGCAGGGCTAAGGTTGTACTTTATAACATGGTACCAACATTTTCTAATGGCTTTTTTTTAAAAAAAGATTTTATTTTTTAATTTATATGAGTACACTGTAGCTGTCTTCAGACACACCAGAAGAGGGCATCAGATTCCACTACTGAGCCTGACTTTGAGCTTCTGAGACCTCAAAGCCCACTCCCTAGTGACATACTTCCTCTAACAAAGCTACACCTACTCCATAAGTCCACACTTGTACTAGTCCCTATTGACTCTTGGGAGCCATTTTTATTCAAACCATAAAAAGTCAAAGCTTAAGTTTCTTATTTTATCTAGTTTAAAGAAAAATGGACACATGAGCAGGTATAAATAATGTTTAGCGGTGCATATGTGTTTATAGTTACATAGGATCAAAATGGCATATAAACAGATGGTCATAGGAATTAAAACTGCCAATTTTATCCTTGTTACTGTTCACTCACAATATAACTAAAATTAAGAGCTAGGCAATCATTCAGAGGTTACTTGGTTAATTATTGTCTCAGCTCTCATCCAGTATGTATTCAGTAAGGTTTTTTTTTTGTTTGTTTTTGTTTTTAGGTTTTACTTATTTTATATACATGAGTACACTGTAGCTGTCAGACCTACCCAATGTCAGAAGAGGGCATTATAGATGGTTGTGAGCCACCATGTAGTTGTTGGGGTTTGAACTCAGGACCTTTGGAAGAGCAGTCAGTGTTCTTAACTGCTAAGCCATCTCTCCAGCCCCCAGTATGTATTCTAAAAACATTCCCATTGCTTTGACAAATCAAGTGGCTCTTAGGACATGATGCTTCTGTACCTACAGTGCCGATTCATTCTCATGGATGATTGCTCTCATCTGTGAGATGATCCTCTAGGCTCTGCTATTTAGGGGTTGGGGGGGGCACTGAACCCTGTGCTTTCAACTTTCACTAAGTAATTATAGTTTCTGCTTGGTTCATCACCTGATTGAAAACTTAAATCTGAAGTCAGGTTTATTTAAAACTTTGCCCCTGCTAAGCTTTAAGGGTCATATAACATCCACATTTTAAAGCATGATGTGTCAATACGTGTAACTAATCTGGTCAGTATCCATTCATGGAGGCTAGTCTGGTGTGGTCAGAGGGTGCCAATGGGACAGCATTTTGACCTTTATTCTCCAAAGCCAGCTAGGTCCCAGGAGACCATGGGGCATCTCTCAAAGTAATGCAGCTGTGGTGAGTCACCTGTCCTCGTGTATTTAGAGGCTCTGGAGATCCCATTGAGGGACTTGCCAGTGTATACTATAGAAAACCTGAAGAAACACAGAAATCAAAAAAAAAAAAAAAAAATCCAAACTTGAAAACCAAAATGTACAAGCAAAATACCAGTTAGACAAAAAATGTCCAAACAAAGCTATTTGAGGCAAAAAGTCAACAACAACAAAATACTATTGAGTTCATAGCAGGGCCTATGACGGAGCACCTCCTTATCCACTGACTTTATCAGTCAGATGAAGTGCCTCAAGACAAGGCATCCTGAACAGCTACCAGAGGGGACATCCCAGAAGTACTGGAAGGTAAGTGGGATTAATTTCTTGAGGTAACACATTTAACCAGTTAGAAACAGTGCACTGCAGGGCAGCAGGCAGGCACATTTCTTTCCTTTGAATCCACACAGTCACATAGATAAATGGTGTGGGTGTTTCTCATGGGCTGCCCTGAAATACTTGGTACTGTAGCCTGGGAAAATGTCACACGAGGAGGAGACACTATGGATTTGCAGTCTGGAGATCTAAACTTAGGACAATAAATTTAATTGCATAGCCAAGTTCTTAACAGCCAGCCATCTCTCTGGTCTTTCACCTACTGTTTGTATCCATTTTAAAAGTAGTTTCCACTTTTCCCATGGAATTTATAACATGCTTAGTTAATCATTATGCACATTTATTGTTGAATACTGCAAGAATTTAGTCTTCACTTTCAAATTTCATAATTTGAAATTTTGTTTTTTAATATGTAATAAAAATGTATGCTACCATTTTTGCTTTAAGCGTTATAAGTAGTGGGAAAATGAAGAAAATTAAGATATCTAGTTAGCCATGGGTTCCGTTTGCCCATTTAAATCTTGGTAATCATACTGATACCCAGAATTTTTTTTTTTTTTTTTTTTTTTGGTTTTTCGAGACAGGGTTTCTCTGTGCAGTCCTGGCTGTCCTGGAACTCACTCTGAAGACCAGGCTGGCCTCGAACTCAGAAATCCACCTGTCTCTGCCTCCCGAGTGCTGGGATTAAAGGTGTGTGCCACCACTGCCTGGCAATAACCAGATTTTTTAAAAGAAGATTTATTCATTTATTTTTATGTGTGTATTTTCTGTCTCTGTGGGTTCTCTAGTCTGGGGCACTGCAGTCGCAGCAGAATGCTGCAGACAGGCTAGCCTGAGCACAGCTGGAGTTCCCGCCAGGACCAGGTCTCAGCGGCTTGGGGCACTGGGCTAGCTGCTTAGGCTTGGGTGAATGGGTACCGTCTGGGAGTGCTGGGAAGCCCTCGGTGAGAGACTAGATGCGGCTCCTTAATCGAGGGCCGATCCCTCGATTCCTACGGCGGGTCCAGATGAAGAGACAGTCTATAATTCTAAGGCATTTATTTTCATCGTGTTGAGAGTGGCATGGATGGAATTGTATCCCTGACCCATGGTGCTGGCCACATATGTGGCAGAGGAGGACCTTGTTGGCCATCAGTGGGAGGAGAGGCCCTTGGTTCTGAGGGTGTTAGATGCCTCAGTATCAGGAAATGCCAGGGAGGGAAGATGGGAGTGGGTGGGTGGGTGGGGGAATACCCTCATAGAGGCAGAGGGAGGGGGGAAGTCATAGGGGGTTTCCAAATGGGAGACCTGGAAAGGGGATAACATTTGAAATGTAAATGAAGTATCAAAAAAAATTAAATTGAAAAAAAATGGAAAAAAAATCCTAGTCATTCTCTCTTCAAGCAGTTCTTTTTTCTTTCTCCTCTCTTCTGAAATTTCAGTTACACATGATTCTGTTGAGTACATTCCTTTTTGGTGCTTTAACCCATCAACCTCACTATCCTATGACTTTTCAAATTTGGTAATTTCTGTTGGTCTATAGTCAAGGTTCTTCCTTCAGTTATCAAATGCATCCCATGTCTGCCACTGTGTATGTGCGTGTTGTTCTCCTTCTGTTACCACACCTGCCAGGAAGCATCTTTCAGGTTTGTTTGTTTGTGCTCAGGGTTTGTGGGTGCATTCCAAAATGGTAGGGGAAGTCTGGCAGCAGAAGTTGCTCTCAGCCATGGAGGCAGGAACATGAGGCTTGTATCTGAGCACACCAAGAAGCAGGGCTAACTCCCTAGTGATCTACTTCCTCCAGGTGACCCCTGCTTCCTAAACTGCTTCTCAAACAATCTCATCATCTGGAAACCGACTCAAAACACAGCAGCCTTTGGTGACATTTTGTATCCAAACTACAATACAGATGGAGTATTTTTTAACATGTCTGTTTCATTCCCCCCCCCCCCAAAGTTTCTATTTCCCTTACATTTCCCATCTATTGTTTATCTTTATATCACTTTACAAATTCTTTAGCTTATTAATCAGAGTTTTTGTTTGTTTTGTTTTTGTTTGTTTGTTTTAGACAGTTTTACCATGTAGTCCTGACTGGCTTTGAAATGGCTGTGTAAACCAGTCTATTCTTGGATTCACAGAGATCAATCTGCCTCTGTCTCCTGAGTGCTGGAATTAAAGGTGTGAGTCATCATGTCTCTTAATCAGTTATTTAAATTCCACATCTGCTGTCTCATACACCTTCATCTCAGCAATCTTGTTGCTTTCCTGTCATTTACAGTGGCTTGTCATCCTGCTTTACCAAAGAATCTCTTCCAAAAGTATGCTGGTACATAATTGGAATTCCAGAACTCAGGAAGGTGAGGCAGGAGGATTATGAGTTCAAAGCCAGTCTGAGTTAGCAAGACCACATCAATCAATCAATCAATCAATCAAACAAACAAACAAAAAAATTGAAAAATGTGGCTATTTTGTACAATTTTATTGAACAATATCCATCACATTCTGATGGATATTGTTCCATCACAGTCAAGATTCGAGTAAATGGTATTTGTGCATGAGGATTATTAATATGAGAAATTCAATCATAAAATCAAGATTGAGTTAGACTACTTTCATCTTCAAAATTGCCCTAGTGTTCTTAAGCTTACAGTGAGGAGTGAAGAACTTGAGTCAAGGTTTGTTGACTTTCTGACGAAGGCTCATGACTATTTTCTATAGAGGATAGGGGTTCAAGCAAGGCTTTCAATTTTAGATTGTGTGTGTGTGTGTGTGTGTGTGTGTGTGTGTGTGTGTGTGTGTGTACACACAGATGACTGCATGCTCCTGTTGATACCAGAGCTCAGTCTTAGGTGTTGACCTCAGGAATTCCATCTATCTCCTTTGAGACTCTTATTGGCCTGCTTTGGCCCAGAGTAAACAATGACTTTGGACTGGTTAGCTATTGAGTCCTTGTACCCGTCCCAACACTGGGATTAACAGTGCAAGTGACCTCACGTAGCTTTATTCGTTGCTGTTGTTAGATTTATTTGATTGTTTTATCCAGTGTTTCACCTGCATGTATGCATGGGTACCATGTACATGCCTTGCACTGTTGGAGGTTAGCAGAGGTTGTTGGATCCCCTGGAACTAGAGCTGCAGATGACTTCAAGGCCAAGAACATTGTCAACTGAGCTAACTCCCTATAATGTGATCAGTCATTCTTTTTCTTCCAGATCTTCTGTGGTGGAGGCTCTCTCTTCCTCCATCCTCGATCTTTCTTGTGTGCATCCAGTGGAGGTCATGGAGATAAGCTGCTTATTTTCTATGTCTTCATGGTGGCCCATTGACAGTGTCCTTTGCCTTACAGAAGCTCAGTTTCATGAGGTTCCATTTATCAATATTTGATCTTAGAGCCTGAGCCATTGGTGTTCTCTTCAGGAATTTTTCCCTTGCCAATGTGTTCATGGCTCTTTTTCACTTTCTCTTCTATTGGATTCATTATAACTAGTTTTATATTGAGGTCCATGATCCACCTGGACTTGAGTTTTGTGCTACGTGATAAATGTGGATCCATTTTCATTCTTCTACATACTGACTGCCAGTTAGACCAGCATCATTGATTGAAGGTGCTTTCTTTTTTTCACTATAATTTTGGCTTCTTTGTCAAAGATCAAGTGTCCATAGGTGTGTGAGTTTGTTTCTGGGTCTTTGAATCAATTCCTTTGATAAATGTGTCTGTTTTTGTATCAATATCATACAGATTTCTTTTTACTATTGCTCTTTATTACAGCTTGAGGTCAGGGTTGGTGATTCCTCCCGAAGTTCTTTTATTGTCCAGAATTGTTTTGGCTATCCTGTGTTTTTTATTTTTCCTTATGAAGTTGAGAATTGCTTATTCAAGGTCTATAAAAAATTGTGCTGGAATTTTGATGGAATTGCATTGAATCTGTAGATGGCTTTCGATAAGATGGTCATCTTCAATGTGTTAATCCTGCTGGAATAAACCAGAATGAGACAGAGTGAACTGGATTGAACCAGTTCGAACCTGACTGAACAAGTTTCTACTGGCTTGAACCAGTTTGAACCAGAACAAAACGGCTTGAGCCAAAACGAACCAGAAAGAGCTTGTTTGAACCAGTTTTGAACCTATTTGAACTATTTTGATCTGGTTTCAAACCATTTGGAATGGAATGACCTGGATTGAAGCATTTTGAACTAGTTTGAGCTGGTTTGAACCAGTTTGAACAGGTCTGAATTGGTCTCATCCAGTTCGAACTGCTCAATCAGGATTGCACTGTTTTGAACCAGTTTGATCTGGTTTGAGCCATATTGAACTGGATTGGCCCAGTTTGTTTGGTCTGAGCCATATTGAACCAGTTCAAACTGGTCCAATCCATTTCAAACCACTTCAATCTGGCTTGAACTGGCTTGAACCAGTTTGATCAGGTTTTAGCCATATTGAACTGGTTTGAACTAATTCAATCTGGTTTGGGATGGATTGAACCGGCTTCAAGCAGTTTGACCTGGTTGAGCTGGATGGAACCGGTCTGAACTACTTTGGACCGGTATGAACAGGATTGGACCTGATTGAGCCATTTTTTTTTTTTAAATCCTCATGGTGTTTTGCAGCAGAACTATCAACTCTGATTTCAAAATTTTCCATAGAGAAGATATTCAGGTTAATGAGGCCCCATTAATTAAATAAGTGTGGCTTTTTTAGTGCCAGGGTTGATGGTTGTTCAGAAAATTCTTTCCTGTGAGAATAAGTTCAAGATTGTTTCCCACTCTCAGGTGTCATGAGCCATAATGAGACAAGCTTCCTGAAATGGCATCCTTCAGATTATTATACAATCTGCAACAGGTTCACCCTTAATAAGCAAGGCTGTAAGGGAATTTATTTTTGGAAAGATTCCTGCTATTTATATGCTTTTCCTGTTATTATTAAACATATATAACAATCACTAAGTAATAGCACACCCATTTGGAGCAGATCTCTGCAGATTCATGAAGATGTACTGTCTTGTAGTGATGCTATATAGACAAATAGATGGCTTCTTAAGTCTTAATGATGATCCTATAAGGATTCCTACTGTGATTATTAAGTTCTTTTATAGTAGAACTGCTATTAGGTCTCTTCTGATAATCAAAACTCCAATGAGAATGCTGCCAGCCTCCCAAGTGTCACCAGTTAATTGTTCTTAGTAACCAGACTTTCTCTTACTCATAGTACATTCCAAGAGATTGTAAAACCATCAACCAAAGGTAACCAATGATTTATTATAGGGTCTAGGACAGAAGATAAAATGTTGACTGGGTTTATCTATACAAAAGTTCACTAATAACTTAGTTATAGTTTTCTTTCTTTTTTCTTATTTTGGTTTTTCGAGACAGGGTTTCTCTATGTAGCCCTGGCAGTCCTGGAACTCACTCTGTAGACCAGGCTGGCCTCAAACTCAGAAATCTGCCTGCCTCTGCCTTCCATGTGCTGGGATTAAAGGCATGCACCACCACTGCCCAGTACCTTAGTTATGGTTTTAACCCTTCAGTGAACCTGTGGAGCTGAGGCAGGGGATGGACGTTTAACCAGACAATTCCTCCTAATGGACATGCATGTGAACATTCTCTGTTGTACGTTCTATTTCAACTTATGATTTGATTTGTTTGTGTGAGCTTGTGATGAACGTTGGAGCATGTGATCATGTGTTCTGAACGATGTGTAAGTACTGAGGACAAAGAGATGAGAAGCAGATAATTTTTTCCCTTACTAGATTTTTTTGCTTTCCCCACTTAGAGATTTTTTTCCTTTCCTCACTTAGGATCTTTCTGCTTTTTCCCTTAGATAGCTTTCATAGGAAACTTTTTTTACAACTTAGTAATAAATGGTATAATCACTTTTCAAAGTGTCCACTTTTATTCCTGAGACTCCCTACTAGCAGGCCTAAAGTAAGGACTTTGCAGTTCCTGCTGAGATAGAACAAAGGCCATGTTACTTAATCCTCAGCTGTTAGGCCAGCAGCTTTTTACCCTCAGATAGAGCAAGAAAGTTTTAAAGACATTTTAGAAGTTAGCATCAGCATTTCAGTACAGTTAGAGAACTAGAACATCCTGAAACCCTCAGACTTTAAAGCCATCACCTACTCTGTGCTCTCATCACTACCCTCTTCAGGCTGGAAGGCTCCTGGCATTTTAAATTGGTGCCTTGGAACTGGAACTTTTAAGAAGGTAAGTGGACACAGAAAGGACAACTGGGTCTTGAAAACTTCTTGGCTAGGGAGTGGGCAGTCATGGAGGGTGAGGAATAATTGATATTGCGTACTGCCATCAGCAGTTGGTTGGGAAGTTTTTCTTTCTTTTTTTTTCCTTTTTTCCTTTTTTTTTTCTATGATTTTGTTGAAAATATTTTCTTGACCTTGGAACTGGTACTCTACCGTCCTCTATTTCAATTATTCTTAGGTTAGGACTTTTCATGGTATCCCAGATTTCCTGGATGTTTTGTGTCAGGAATTTTTTAGATTAAACATCGTTTTTCACTATGTGCCAATTTATTCTATTGTATCTTCTCTGCCTGACATTATCGCCTCCATCTTTTATATTCTGTTGGTGACACTTGCTTCTGTTGTTCCGGTTCTCTTCCCTAGGGCTTCCATCTCTACATTTCCTCTTTATTGTTTCTATTTTCACTTTCAGGTCTTGCACAGTTTCTTGAGGGAAATACTTCACCTATTGAATTGTATTTTCCTGTATGTCTCTAAGGGATTCGTTTGTTTCCACTTTAAAGACCTATACCTGTTTGATTGTATTTTCTTGTATTTCTTTAAGGGATTTATTCCGTTCCTCTTTGAAGGCCTCTATCATCTTTATAAGATTGGATTTAAGGTCATTTTGTTATGCTTGAGTTGAGTTAGGATAGTTGTGTATGACGACTCCTCCTCCTCCTCCTCCTCCTCCTCCTCCTCCTCCTCCTCCTCCTCCATCAGTCAGGGCTCTGCCTCTGCTAAAGGTACAAGAAAGAAGAGACAAGGGAAGGCCATAGATGAGGAAGTAGATAAGTTAGCCAGGGGCCACCAGGCTCGTGACAGGAGGCAAGAAGGAGGTAGGGAGGACCAAAGGCACCAGGAAGGAAGGACGGAGAGCCAGGTCTGAAAGACACAGAGCTCAGAACTCATGAGATACAGACTGGTGAGATCCCCTAGCAAAGCACATGGAGGAGAGAAGCCATGAGAATAGTTACAGCTGAGTTGGCAATGGCCAAGAACAAGGCTCACACAGAGAGCCAGAAGACAGGCATAGCGAGCCAAAGAAGAAGCAGTGAGAGAGAGAGATTCTTTTCCTGAAAATGAGAAATGAAGAACCCGAAATCAAGACAGCGATAATGTTAGAATAAAAGATCGCTCCAAGTCAAGGGAGAGGAGTAGAAAGCATTCTGGTCATAAAGGAAATGAACACAGGTGTCAGAACAGTGCTGAGAGACACTGGGAAAAACCTAGCAGATACCCTGAATATTCTAGAGAATCAAAGCGAAGTCACAAACAAAACAAAACAACAAAACAGCAAATGTTTCTTAACTGAGCCTATTTCCTTAGGCCTGTGATTGAACTGCAAATTGCAGCCAATGGAACACTGGCCGTTTAACTATAATTTTTAAGTTTGTTTTGCAACACCAGAGCACAGTCATAACTTTAGAAAACAAATTTAAACTCCATTCCTTTAAAAATCAACACCAAGAATATTAATTACTTTCATGTTACAAAGTTTGGCTGCCAGTTCTTATATCCGAATGCATGACAGTGTAGCTTTCAATACTCAAAGAGACATGACCCTAAATCTTAGTCTGATTTCTAGGATAAGAATTACATAAAATATTATCCCAATTTAGAAGTATCTTTAGAGACCTGTTTTCCTGGGTTGGCTCGTGCCACGTGTTATTTAGAACAACTCCAAGCCTGAGTTACCAGTTTTAAGATAACTTTCTGTTACCAATGTTTCAAATTTTTAATCATACCCAATAACTTATCAGCCAATACTCTATAACCAAGACATTCAGAACATGTTTATACCTTTAAAACCAGTCAGAAACAAAAATGAATTTGTGAGGCCTTGAGAGATAGGAGGCGGCCGATGAGCTAAGCCAGGAAACATTCCAGACAGTCGAAAGGATCAAAGATAACCGTTATGAAATGAGACAGCAAGGCCAGGTGCAGATGCATCTCCTGCCCCACACAATGGACAGAATTCTCTGTTGCCAAGACAGGCTGGAGCTACAGGTGGGTGGTAACAAGCTGATGTCACCACCGTGGGCCTCCAGTCATGTCTAACCACCATTGTGGGCCCACCCTTCCATACTGTTTCCAAGCTCTGCCCCCCAAAAAGTGTATAAAAAGTGTGTACCTTGCTAACCCGGGGTCATCATTGCCCTGTTGGTAGGGCGGCCCCAGTTCACTGGATTCAATAGACCTCATGCTTATTGCATCATTTTCAGTCTGTGTGTCTTTGTGGGATGGGCCGCCTAAGTGCTTGGATTTTCGAGTCCAACATTTGGTGCATTGGCTGGGAACCCACCCACCCTGCAGGACCAGAGACCGGAGACCAGAGGATTACTGCAGGTACTGCAGTTTTGTTTACGTGTCTTGTACGTGTCTCTCATGTTCATGATCTTGCTTCTTACTTGTGCCCTCTGCTCTGAATAACTGTTGACCAATCTGGTTTGGTTTCTGAGTTCCATGAGGGTACTAACTGGGTTGCAAAAGTGGTGGGCAGATGTGCCAGAACACCGCAGCAATGAGAGCTGCAAGGGACGCCCTGGGCTCTCAGTGAGAAGTTGGGTTTGGGAAGATTCAGCTTCATCTGTGGGAAGTTGCATCTAGGGCGGGGAAGTGGGGTATGGCTTCATCTGAGTGCAGTGGTGAGGAAATCACTGCCAGGTAGCAGCCCCAGTAGGGGCCACCTTGGGTTTTCTGTTTTTCTTGTCAGTTCCCACCTGATCAGTTGGGCCAAATGTTCCAGGAAACTGCAAGGGCCAAACCGAAACTGGCCTAATCTTGCTAAAACTTTACATATCAGTTTCTGCCAGCATGGAAACTCCCCAACTGCCCATTTGTGGTTTTTGCCCTTAAAAACCCCTCTCCCCAGAGCTCGATATCACCATTTTGTGGTGGTCCAAGCTCGAGCTTGCAGTAAACACCCTCTTGCTTGTGCATTGAGGTCGAGTTCTGGTGGTCTTTTGGGGGTCTTGCTATTTGGGTATAACATTTGGGGGCTCGTCCGGGATCCCCCAGATCCCCAGGACCCCCTGACCTGAGGGTCCAAAACCGGCTGGTAAGCTTATTGTCTGTTGCTGTCAGTCTGTTCTCTTTGCTTTTGGTTTTAACGGGCCCGTGATCTCCATGTGCAGCCAATAGTGACTCAAGGCAGACGGGCTGGGGGGTCCAGGCTGCTGGGACTTGGGAGACATCCCTAGTCCCAGGGTGGAAGTGGTTCCTACCCGTTGGGAAGAGGAGGAACTGGAGAGTGAGGACAGAGAGCCCCATTGTCTTTTGGTAAACAACTCTTGGTTTCAATTCAATTGATCAGTATACAGAAGACCTCTTTACTGGATTAAGTTTCTCTTTTGGTTGTAACCTGTCCATCTCTGTCTAATTGTCTTCAGTGTTTGTGTGTTTGAGCTGCTTGTGTTTTTTCACACCATGGGACAATATGCTTCCTCAACTCCCCTGAGTCTGGCCCTAGACCATTTCAGTGAAGTTAAGGAGTCCCCAGCAGTTTTTCTAGAAAGGATCATGGAAGCCTTCTGCCAGTATACTCCCTATGACCTGAATAGTGAGGAACATAAGGCTGTGGTGACAATGGCCTTTATAGATCAATTTAACAGAGGTATTAAGAGGAAGTTGCAAAAACTAGAGAATTTACAGGACAAGTCTCTAAAAGAGTTAGTGCAAATAGCTGAGAAAGTACCACAACTGAGAGACAGAGGAGGAGATTAGAGAGAGAGAAAAGAAAGAACAGGAAGAGAGAGAGGAGGCAAGAGAAGAATCTACAGAGGATCTTGACAACGGTGGTCTGAGATGCGAGAGGGCACGAGCCCAAGCTCAAAGACAGGAGGGAGCCTCTCCCCAAAGATCAATGTAACTATTGCAAGGAAAAGGGCCATTGGTTAAAGGAGTGCCCCCAACAAAAAGAAACTGGGGAACTGCCAGTGGGATAAGCGCCCTTGTGACCCCAAGGTACTGGTAGTCCAAGATGATAATGAATAGGAAAGGTGGGGTTCAGATCCCTCCCCAAACCTAGGGTAACCCTCACAGTGGAGGGGAAGCCTACCCAGTTTCTAGTAGACACAGGGGCTCAACACTCTGTGATCCTAGAGTCTGAAGGCCCCATATCCACCAAAAAGACTTGGGTCCAGCGTGCCACTGGGGCCAAACAATACTCATGGACTACCTGAAGATCTGTTGATCTGGGAACGGGCCGGGTATCCCACTTGTTCTTACTCATGCCTGATTGCCCATACCCCTTGTTGGGAAGGTACTTACTAACCAACATGGGGGCTCAGATCCATTTTGGCCCAGAAGGGACCCGAGTTAAAGGCCCTGATGGCCAGCCCATCCATGTTCTCACTCTCCCACTAGAGAACGAATACTAGATATATGAAACTGAGCAAGAGAATTTCCATGATAAGGATTGGTGGCTTAAAGAATTTCCTCTCGCTTGGGCTGAAACTGCTGGTATGGGAAGGGCTATCAACCAGCCTACTGTTCACGTTCAATTAAAAGCACGGGCAGACCCCATAGTAGTTCATCAATATCCCATGCCACGTGAAGCTCGAGAGGGCATCAGGCTCCACACTGAGCGCTTCCTCTAACTCGGCATTCTATGAAAGTGCCAGTCTGCCTGGAATACATCATTATTGCCTGTCCGGAAGCCTGGAACTGACGACTACTGCCCAGTCCAAGATCTCTGAGAGGTAAACAAATGGGTGGCCGACTTGCACCCAACAGTTCCAAACCTTTATAATTTGTTGAGTACTTTGCCTCCCTCCAGAATTTGGTACATTGTCCTCGACCTAAAGGATGCATTCTTCTGTCTGCCCCTGGTGTAGAGAAGCCAGGATTACTTTGCTTTTGAATGGAAAGATCCGGAGTCTGGTCAAATAGGACAGCTCACTTGGACTAGACTCCCACAGGGGTTTAAAAATTCCCCCACCATCTTTGATGAGGCTCTCATTAGGACTTGACTGTGTATCGAGAAGCTAACCCCAAAGTAAGCCTTGTTCAATACATAGATGACCTTCTGGCCGCAGAAACTAAAGAGTGCTTACAGGGAATCCAAAACCTCATCAAGGAACTTGGGGATCTAGGCTACAAGGTGTCAGAAAAAAAAAAAGCAGCCCAGATCTGCCAAAGAGAGGTAAGCTACTTGGGGTATCTTCTGCTTAAGGATGGCCAGTGATGGCTCTCAGATGCCAGAAAGGCTACTGTATTCCACATACCACCTCCTAAAAATCCCAAAGAAATGAGAGAGTTCCTGGGAACTGCTGGTTTCTGCCGCCTGTGGATCCTTGGGTTTGCAGAAATGGCAGCCTCCCTATATCCCCTCTCTAAAAGTGGGAGTCCCTTCTTGTGGGAGGCAAAAGAACAACAGGCATTTGATGCCATCAATGTAGCCCTCATGTCTGCCCCTGCATTGGGGTTGCCAGATGTGACCAAGCCCTTCCACCTCTACGTGGCTGAGAATAAGGGCATAGTGAAAGGGGTCCTGATGCAGAAGCTGGGCCCTTGGACAAGGCCAGTGGCATATTTGTCAAAAAAGCTGGACTCAGTGGTGGCTGGATGGCTCTCATGTCTTCGTATTGTGGCCGCTGTGGCTGTGCTGGTGAAAGATGCTGATAAACTGACCATGGGCCAGGATCTAAAAGTGACTGCCCCCCATGCCTTGGAGAGCATGGTCCGACAGCCTCCTGACCAGTGGCTGACCAATGCCCAGATGACACTACCAGACCCTTTTGCTAAATTCAGACTGAATCACCTTTTCTGCTCCGGCAAACTTAAACCCTGCTACCTTGCTCTGGCCCTAGATCCAGAGCTTGACCCGCCCATTCATGACTGCCAGGCTATTCTGGAAGAAGCACATGGGTGGCAGAAAGATTTGTCTGACACCCCACTGACAAATGCAGATGCCACATGGTACACAGATGGGAACAGGTTCATTTCAGAAGGTAAGCAGAGAGCGGGGCCGGCTGTGGTAGATGACCACCAGACAATCTGGGCCCAGGCTCTTCCCGAAGGTACTTCAGCTCAGAAGGCTGAGTTAATAGCCCTTACAAAAGCCCTTGAATTGGGGGCTGGCAAAAAGGTAAATATCTACACAGACAGTTGGTATGCTTTTGCCATGGCTCATATACATGGGGCAATCTACCAACAGGGGGGACTCCTCACCTCTGGCAGAAAAGAAATTAAAAATAAGCCTAAGATTGTCCATTTGCTGAAAGCATTGTTTTTACCAGCCCAAGTGAGCATAATCCATTGTCCTGGGCACCAAAAAGGAGATTCTCCTGTTGTAAGAGGAAAAAATCTGGCAGACCAAGTGACCAAAGAAATAATGTTGTCAGGCCATCCCACCCCGCAAGTATTAGTAGGCAAGGCCGACTCCAAAATACTTTGCTATTCTGAAACTGATTTAAAGTGGATACAGGAAGACCTTACCAACTATTACAATGAGGAAAAAGGAATTTGGTATCATCAATATGGGAAGCACAGCCTACCTCAAGAACAGGCTAAGGCCATGGCTTAGCAGATGCACTACTGGACTCATCTTGGAGTAGATAGACTCATAAAGACTGTAAAGAAGTCTGGTGTATTCATCCCTAACCTGAGGCCTCTGATAGAGCAGATTGTGCATCAATGCCAGCCATGCCAGCAGGTGAATGCATGTAGGACTAAAATAGAAAGAGGTGAGAGACCTAGGGGACCCCGGCCTGGAGTGTATTGGGAGGTCGACTTTACTGAGGTAAAGCCTGGCAAATATAGGTACAGGTACCTACTAGTATTTATAGACACTTTTTCAGGGTGAGTTGAAGCCTTTTTGGCTGCCGTGGTAGCCAAAAAGATCCTAGAAGAGATTTTTCTGAGATTTGGAGTGCCTAAGGTAATTGGGTCTGATAATGGATCACACTTCCTAGCCCAGGTAAGTCAGAAATTAGCCACATTTTTGGGGACTGAATGGAAACTTCACTGTGCTTACCATCCCCAAAGCTCAGGAAAGTAGAAAGGATGAATAGAACTTTAAAAGAGACCTTGACTAAATTGACCATGGAGACTGGTGCGGATTGGGTGGTGCTCCTTCCTTTATCTCTATTTAGAGCCAAGAACACTTCCTCTTGATTCAGCCTTACCCCCTTTGAGATACTATTTGGGACCCCTCCCCTCTGACCCAGATTAGCAACACCCCAGAGTTGACTTGCTCTAACGACCATGATTTATATGCTAGGTTAAGAGCCCTACAAACTATCCAGAGATAAGTCTGGGAACCCTTGGCAGAGGCATACACTCCTGGGACTCCTGCCACAGCTCACACCTTCCATGTGGGAGACTCGGTGTATGTGAGACGACATCAGACACAGTCCCTGGAGCCTCGGTGGAAGGGCCCCTACCTGATCCTGCTCACCATGCCTACTGCTGTGAAGGTAGATGGGATCGACGCCTGGATCCACATGTCCCATGTAAAGCTGGCTGCCCGGGGGAACCCAGACCAGTGGAGAGTGCAGAGGACTGAGAACCCCCTTGAAGTTAAGATCTCCAAAAGAAATCAGAAATGTTGGTGACCCTTGGGCTACTCCTAATCATGGTGATGAAGCAAATTGAGAGTGGACCAACCCATTGATAAACACCAGCTCCTGGCTTTAGTATACGATAATCCCTGTGACTGTCGAGGAGGTAATCCAGCCTCTCCCCCTCACTATTACCAATCCACTGATTGTGGGGACAAGACTGCCTATTTGGGCGTCTATGACTCCTCTACACGGGGCCTATATCAAACTTGGGTTTGTGTTTCAAAACCAAAACCTCTGCCTAAACCACTGGACGGTAAATGTCCTGCCAACTGTACCTTTGTAGATCAAATGAATGCCATTTGTTATATGACCTTCACAGAATGTTACAGGGGGGTGTACCCTACTTTACTGCTATACCTCATACAAATTATTTAGGTTCCTTCGGCGGAGATTGGGCCGTCATTCCTCGGGTGCTAGGCACGAGTTATAAGTAGGCACAGGCCTCTTGCCTTGCCCCAATAGGCAAACAAGCTTGTTGGCCCCAATCCGCCCCAGTACATGTGTCGGTCAGGGGCCTGAATGACCAAGTTAGTGATCTGTGAGTGCAGGAACGGATCCAAGCCCAGATCGATGGCCTCTTGCCCCGTCTTTCAGTATCACCCACTTTTGTTGCCTAAAGCAAGAGGTGTCGAGATAGATCCCCAAACCTCTGAGATCTTTGCGGCTACACATGCTGCCCTAAATCTCTCCAGTCCCTCTCTGGCTGATGACTGTTGGTTGTGCCTCACATTGGGTGCCTCCTGGCCCTTGGTGGTGCCTCTGCTCAATATCTCTAACCCTGTCTTTAAAAAAGAGAAAACTGTAGTCTCTTATGACCCTTCAAGGTACAACCAACCGGATTTAATGTGACTACCTGCTTCTTCAGCCCTTTTAAAAAGAACTCTTTTGATGTAGATCTTGGCCTAGCAGTGTTCGTCTCCTGCAGTCGTTATTTTCACATTGCTGAGGCCGTTTGTCTGGGCGGAGGAAAGGTCTTTGTGTGTGGAGACGACATGGCCTATCCTTTTCTCTCCATCTACTGGACTGGGTCCTGTGTCCCTGCAATGCTCTTGCCGGACATCAAGATCCTCCCAGAGGACCAGCCTGTTCCATTGCTCAGCTTTGATACCTTTTTCCCCAGCCATAAGAGGGCAGTGCGGTCCATCTCCCTTCTAATCGGGCTTGGGATTTTGGGAGCCCTCGCCACTGGCTCAGCTGGTATGGGGGTAGCAATAGACACATGTACTAAGCTATCCCAGAGGCTGATAGATGCTGTAAATATGGTATACTAGTCTGTTAAAGACCTACAGGATCAGGTAGATTCTCTGGCCGAAGTGGTTCTCCAAAACAGACACGGTCTAGATCTACTTACTGCAGACAAGGGAGGTATATGTGTGGTCTTGCAAGAAAAATGTTGTTTTTATGTGAACAAGTCTGGGATTGTGCAAGATAGAATCCGAAAACACCAAGAAGAATTAGAAAAGAGGCGCCAAGAGCTTTTTGGTAGCCCCATGTGGAGCGCCTGGAAGAAATCTTGCCTTACCTTCTCCCTTTCCTTGGTCCAGTAATTAGCTTGCTGATTATACTATCGCTTGGACCTATTCTTTTTAATAAATTAGTTGCCTTTATTAGAGAGCGCATTAATGCAGCACAAATTATGATGATCAGGCAGCAGTGTCAGCGCATTGAACAAGATGATCTTTAATTTCAAGATTGAAATAGTTCCAAAGGAAAGGGGGGAATAGGAAAGAGATCAGATAGAGGGGCCCAAGCTCCAACGCCCTTCCCCTCCTCCAGAAACGCGCCCAACCCCCCTTCCAGTAATTGTGATGGACCACAACTAACCAGACCACAATGGAGCTGCAAGAACAGGATAACCCTCTCACTGGCCCGAACCAATGAGTTTAAAGGTTAAGAGCGCTATCTATTGAAAATGTGCCAGGTTACTGTGCTTGTATTCTACCCTCTAAAATGTATAAAAATACTTGTGTAAAAGCCCACGGGCTCGCCTCTCCTCACGGTGCAGGGTGGCCCCAGAGCCCTGGTTAATAAACCTAAACCTCTTGCAAATCGCATTGCCAGCGGCCTCCGTGTCTCTTTGAGAGGAGCCCTCCCTGGAAGAAAGGCTGATGGAGTCTTTCAAAACACAGAACAGTTTTCATTCATACAATGACACACGAACACAGACTTAACATAAAACAGTCAGTTTTGACACACGGACAGATTGGTGCACCAAAAACTTACAATACCCAGTGAGGAAAGAGAATTAGACGTCCCAAAGGGACTCAGATATCTAGGGTGTAAATTATCTCTAGTCAGGGTCCAAAGACTAAAAGCACCTATGAGAATTACTTTCGCTTCTCTAGATTTTAGCATAATTCTAAACACATACACAACACACATTTTACCGTTACCTCGTCCTTCTACGAGGTTTATTCACCGCTGGCCCATCTTTTTTCATCAATAGTTCCTTTTTCGTTTTGCTAGCGCTGAGATGCCCAATATGTTCCTTTCACTTTGCCGGCTCCTAGGAACGATCTGGTCAGGTTCTCTTCTCTTCTCGATCTTCGTGGAACCTCCACTTGATGGTGCCCATGCCGCCTAGCTACCGAGAACCGAGCGTAGGCCTGGGGGATTGACACAAAAGACACAGACACAGGTCATTCGTGCAAGCAGAATGGCGAAGCTACTTTATTCCTTTTTCCTTGAATACGCTCCTTCTCCCCAATCCCCTGTGGAAAACTACCAAAGGGGAAGCAACCAGATCACAAGACAAGGCTGAACCCATGACCGGAGATGACTCATTGTTTACCGTGCTCTGGACCAAACTGCAAAGGTAATAGTGAACAGGCTAGACAGGAAGAACATCCCTGAGAGGGGGGTCTGTTCCCAACAAAAATTGTCTGATTCAAAGTTATGGTAATTTGATACTTTTATGTCAAGGAATAGCAGGAAAAAATGTATGTTATTTTCAGTAATTGAAACATTATGTTTCTATAAGAGCAGAAAAATTTGCATGCACATTAAAACACTGCAGTACATAAAAGAAAACAAAATGTGTCAAACCTGAATGTAGGCAGTGTTGTTGGCGTTGTATAGTGTGACCGCATGCTCTGCTCTGCACAGATGATCACTGCGTGTGTTGAGAAACAAGCCTGGAGTGAGCTGAACTATGCAAAGCCTGTGTGTTGAGAACC
>JADRCH010000222.1:21256-89633 GCA_019843965.1 Rhynchomys soricoides | reverse complement strand
AAACAAACAAAAACTCTGATTAATAAGCTAAAGAATTTGTAAAGTGATATAAAGATAAACAACAGATGGGAAATTGTAAGGGAAATAGAAACTTTGGGGGGGAAATGAAACAGACATGTTAAAAAATACTCCATCTGTATTGTAGTTTGGATACAAAATGTCACCAAAGGCTGCTGTGTTTTGAGTCGGTTTCCAGATGATGAGATTGTTTGAGAAACAGTTTAGGAAGCAGGGGTCACCTGGAGGAAGTAGATCACTAGGGAGTTAGCCCTGCTTCCTGGTGTGCTCAGATACAAGCCTCATGTTCCTGCCTCCATGGCTGAGAGCAGTTTCTGCTGCCAGGTTTCCCCTACCATTTTGGAATGCACCCACAAACCCTGAGCACAAACAAACAAGCCTGAAAGATGCTTCCTGGCAGGTGTGGTAACAGAAGGAGAACAACATGCACATACACAGTGGCAGACATGGGATGCACTTGATAAACTGAAGGAAGAACATTGCAGTAAAACCTTGACTATAGACCAACAGAAATTACTGAATTTGAAAAGTCATAGGATAGAGAGTGAGGTTGATGGGTTAAAGCACCAAAAGGGAATGTACTCAACAGAATCATGTGTAACTGAAATTTCAGAAGAGAAGAGAAAGAAAATAGAACTGCTTGAAGAGAGAATGACTAGGATTTCTTTTCAAAGATGGAAATATATCAAATTAAAGATCCCACAATCTCTGAGAGTATTAACAAGAACAAGAACAAGAACAAAATTAAAATTTATGATCATCACATCCAAAATGCTGAAAATTACACCAAAAGACCATTTTGAAGATAGCTAAAAATATATATACATATTAGGTGGAAAAAATATTACCTTCTGTCCCAGACCATTCAACCAGAAATCAGTGAAATGATAATTTTAAATGCTGGGGAAACAAAAGTCATCCAAAAATTCTAAGCTCAGCTAAAATACCTGCTAGAACTGAAGGTGAAAATGGGTTTCTTCTCAAACAAAAGCTGAGAGAACAAGTTGAACACGTCTGCACTAAGAGAGATGCACCAACCAAGCAAAAATTTGGATTTGCACAAGGAACTAGTTGCAGAAATAGTTACATAGCGGCTAATATAAATGCATCTAATGTTTTTATTATAGTCATTCCAAGATATTTAACTACCAAACTGTGTGATGTTCAATATATAAGACAAGTCATGGGTTAGCAATACAATTTGATTATATTTTAGAGCGCAAAAAATCTGGCTATTGGTCTGGATTGATAGCTCTCCAGAGGTTGCTCTTCCAGAGGTCCAGAGTTCAATTCCCAGCACCCACATGGTGGCTCACAATCATCTATAATGAGATCTGATGCCCTCTTCTGGCATTGGGGTCTCCATGCAGATAGAGCACTCATACATAAAATAAATGAATAAATCTTTAAAAAAAATTTTTGGCTATTAGTATGATTACCAAGATTTAAATGGGCTAATGGGACCCATGGCTAACTAGATATCTTAATTTTCTTCATTTTCCCACTACTTATAGCATTTATTTAAAGCAAAAATGGTAGCATACATTTTTATTACATATTAAAAAACAAAAGATTCTACAATAAAAGTATGAAATTTGAAAGTGAACACTAAAGTCTTGCAGTATTCTTCAATAATAAATGTGCATAATGATTAACTAAGCATGTTATAAATTCCATGGGAAAGGTGAAAACTACTTTTAAAATGGATACAAACAGTAGGTGAAAGACCAGAGAGATGGCTGTCTGTTAAACAATTGCTATGCAATTAAATTTTGTGCTCAAGTCTAGATCTCCAGACTGCAAATCCATAGTGTCTCCTCCTCGTGTGACATATTCCCAGGCTACAGTACCGAGTATTTCAGGGCAGCCCATGAGAAACACCCACACCATTTATCTATGTGACTGTGTAGATTCAAAGGAAAGAAATGTGCCTGCCTGCTGCCCTGCAGTGCACTGTTTCTAACTGGTTAAATGTGTTACCTCAAGAAATTAATCCCACTTACCTTCCAGTACTTCTGGGATGTCCCCTCTGATAGCTGTTCAGGATGCCTTGTCTTGAGGCACTTCATCTGACTGATAAAATCAGTGGATAGAGCCGGGCAGTGGTGGCTTATGCCTTTAATCCCAGCACTTGGGAGGCAGAGGCAGGTGGATTTCTGAGTTCCAGGACAGTCTGGTCTACAGAGTGAGTTCCAGGACAGCCAGGGCTACACAGAGAAACCCTGTGTCAAAAAACCAAAAAACCAAAAAAAAATAAAAAATAAAAATCAGTGGATAAGGAGGTGTTCAGTCATAGGCCCTGTGCCCGGGAGTAGATAGCTACCAAAAAATGAACTCAATAGTATTTTTTGTTGCTGTTCACTTTTTGCCTCAAATAGCTTTGTTTGGGCATTTTTTTTTTGTCTAACTGATTTTTTGCTTGTACATTTTGGTTTTCAAGTTTGGATTTTTTTTGGATTTCTGTGTGTGTTTCTTTAGTTTTTATTTTTTTATTTTTTAGATAAAAAAGGGCATGATGCGGGGTGGGTGGGGAGGACCTGGGAGGAATGGGGAGAGGGGGAACACATGGTCACAAATATTGTATGAAAACAACTTTTTATTTTTACTAAAATATGTTTAGGACAGCCTAGCTTAACGTTAATTGTAGAAGATTGTAGATGTGGAGCTGGACAGGAGGTTCAAGTAGAGTTTGAAGGCAAACAGCTAAGACTATAAGCCTCTGATGGTCCTTGAAGTCAAGACACCATTCATTTGATAGTAACTAAATTTGGATATGAATAGTAAATATATATTAAAAAAAAGTAATTGTAGGTGAGAAAGCAGTTATATATCAGAGACAGTAAACCAGAAATATTAACCTTCTCTGGAGACAGCCGAGCTGCCTTGAGCAGCTTGCTAAACACAGGAGGACCTCCACTCTCCCGTCACGTCTCTGTCCACCTTTATCAGATCCACAGATCCTGAATCATACAAACCTACAGATATAGAACCATACAACCCAAAGATACTCACCAGAGGCCTGGCAAACCAGCACCACTGAGGTTAACCTCCCTCCCAATATCTAGTACAACAGGAACATCCAGGGACCAAAGCCATGCAGATGGTTAAAGACCCAAAAAAAAAAAAATCAACAAAAGCCAGGGCAATATGACACTTTCAGAGCACACACATCCTCCTACAGCAAGCCCTGGATATCATAACACAACTCAAGCATAAGAAAATGACCTTAAATCCAATCTTATAAAGATGATAGAGGCCTTCAAAGAGGAACGGAATAAATCCCTTAAAGAAATACAAGAAAATACAATCAAACAGGTATAGGTCTTTAAAGTGGAAACAAACGAATCCCTTAGAGACATACAGGAAAATACAATTCAATAGGTGAAGTATTTCCTTCAAGAAACTGTGCAAGACCTGAAAGTGAAAATAGAAACAATGAAGAGGAAATGTAGAGATGGAAGCCCTAGGGAAGAGAACCGGAACAACAGAAGCAAGTGTCACCAACAGAATGTAAGAGATGGAGGCGATAATGTCAGGCAGAGAAGATACAATAGAATAAATTGGCACATAGTGAAAAACAATGTTAAATCTAAAAAATTCCTGACACAAAACATCCAGGAAATCTGGGATACCATGAAAAGTCCTAACTTAAGAATAATTGAAATAGAGGACGGTAGAGTACCAGTTCCAAGGTCAAGAAAATATTTTCAACAAAATCATAGAAAAAAAAAGGAAAAAAGGAAAAAAAAGAAAGAAAAACTTCCCAACCAACTGCTGATGGCAGTACGCAATATCAATTATTCCTCACCCTCCATGACTGCCCACTCCCTAGCCAAGAAGTTTTCAAGACCCAGTTGTCCTTTCTGTGTCCACTTACCTTCTTAAAAGTTCCAGTTCCAAGGCACCAATTTAAAATGCCAGGAGCTTTCCAGCCTGAAGAGGGTAGTGATGAGAGCACAGAGTAGGTGATGGCTTTAAAGTCTGAGGGTTTCAGGATGTTCTAGTTCTCTAACTGTACTGAAATGCTGATGCTAACTTCTAAAATGTCTTTAAAACTTTCTTGCTCTATCTGAGGGTAAAAAGCTGCTGGCCTAACAGCTGAGGATTAAGTAACATGGCCTTTGTTCTATCTCAGCAGGAACTGCAAAGTCCTTACTTTAGGCCTGCTAGTAGGGAGTCTCAGGAATAAAAGTGGACACTTTGAAAAGTGATTATACCATTTATTACTAAGTTGTAAAAAAGTTTCCTATGAAAGCTATCTAAGGGAAAAAGCAGAAAGATCCTAAGTGAGGAAAGGAAAAAAATCTCTAAGTGGGGAAAGCAAAAAAATCTAGTAAGGGAAAAATTATCTGCTTCTCATCTCTTTGTCCTCAGCACTTAAACGTCTTTCAGAACAGATGATCACGTGCTCCAACGTTCATCACAAGCTCACACAAACAAATCAAATCATAAGTTGAAATAGAACTTACAACAGAGAATGTTCACATGCATGTCCATTAGGAGTAATTATCTGGTTAAACGTCCATCCCCTGCCTCAGCTCCACAGGTTCACTGAAGGGTTAAAACCATAACTAAGGTACTGGGCAGTGGTGGTGCACACCTTTTATCCCAGGACTTGGAAGGCAGAGGCAGGCAGATTTCTGAGTTTGAGGCCAGCCTGGTCTACAGAGTGAGTTCCAGGACTGCCAGGGCTACACAGAGAAACCCTTGTCTCAAAACAAAACAAAACAAACAAACAAACAAACAAAAAGTGAAAACTATAAGTTATTAGTGAGGTTTTGTATAGATAAACTCAGTCAATATTTTATTTTGTCTTAGACACTATAATAAATCATTAGTTACCTTTGGTTAATGGTTTTACAATCTCTTGGAATGTGCTCTGAATAAGAGAAAGTCTGGGTACTATCTAAGAACAATTAACTGGTGACACTTGGGAGGCTGGCAGAGTTCTCATTGGAGTTTTGATTATCAGAAGAGACCTAATAGCAGTTCCACTATAAAATAACTTAATAATCACAGTAGGAATTCTTATAGGATCATCATTAAGACTTAAGAAGCCATCTATTTATCTATACAGCATCACTACAAGACAGTACATCTTCATGGATCTGCAGAGATCTGCTCCAAATGGGTGTGCTATTACTTAGTGATTGTTATATATGTTTAATAGTAACAGGAAAAGCGAATAAATAGCAGGAATCTTTCCAAAAATAAATTCCCTTACGGCCTTGCATATTAAGGGTGAACCTGTTGCAGATTGTATAATAATCTGAAGGACGCCATTTCAGGAAGCTTTTCTCATTATGGCTCATGACACCTGAGAGTGGGAAACAATCTTGAACTTATTCTCACAGGAAAGAATTTTCTGAACAGTATACCATCAACCCTGGCACTAAAAAAGCCACACTTATTTAATTAATGGGGCCTCATTAACCTGAATATCTTCTCTATGAAAATTTTTGAAATGAGGGTTTATAGTTCTGCTACAAGACACCATGACCAGAAAGAAACCAGTTCAATCCGGTCCATTCCTGTTCAAGCCAGTCCGAACTTGGCTAATCTAGTTCAGTTTGGCTCAAACCAGGTTGTACTGGTTCCAGATTGATCCATCTTGAGCTGGATTGGACCAGTTTAGACTAGTTCAAGCCACTTCAGTCTGGATCAGTCTGGTCCAAATGTGTTGAAACCAGATCAAACTGGTTCAAACTGGTTGAAAACTGGTTCAAGCAAGCTTGGTCCAGTTTGTTTCGGCTCAAGCTGGTTTGTTCCTGCTCAAACTGGTTCAAGCCTGTTGAATCCTGTTCAATCAGGTTTGAACTGGTTCAATCCAGTACACTGTGCCTCTTTCCGGTTCATTCCAGTTCATTCCTTAATCTGCTGCCCTCAGTACCACTGGCTATTCATCTGGGTTTTACCTCAATGTCTGTTCTAGTATGAGGGCCAAGTGTTGAAACTCAGGACCCTAAGGGAACATTTTTCATTCAGATCACCTCATCCATCACCCCTATAAGGTCATGGTCATCTCATAAAGCCAAATGTATCTCCCTATCCCTGATAGTCTGGGACAGGCATGGGTTGTGTTACTTGTACTGGTTCAGGCCCAAGTCCTCAATCTAGTCTGCTAGGTCTGCCACTGAACTAGATTCCTTAATTTTGACAGGCTGCAGGCTAGTACTGCACCCCTTGCCTTTGCAGCAGCCCTGTCTGAGCGAACCTTATCCACCCAAGCACACTTTATGTCATGTTCTCTGGGGGATAACTGCTCACACCTAGGTCAAGCTCTATCTTTTTTCATTTGTATTATTTTGTTCCTTTTCTGAGGCTTGGGCTTTAAGGTCTTCTTCACGCTCACTTGAATATCACTGGGCTTCCTTCCTTTTCCCTAGGAACTGTATTGACACAGCCATGCCACATTAGCTTTGTAAGTTGTACCCACAGTCTGTTTTTGTGTGTGTGTGCTTTTTTATTATTTTATTTTATTTTTTTGGTTTTTTGAGACAGGGTTTCTCTGTGTAGCCCTGGCTGTCCTAGAACTCAGTTTATAGACTAGGCTGGCCTCGAACTCAGAAATCTCCCTGTCTCTGCCTCCCAAGTGCTGGGATTAAAGGCGTGTACCACCACTGCCCAGCTTGCTTGCTTGCTTGCTTGCTTTCTTTCTTTCTTTCTTTCTTTCTTTCTTTCTTTCTTTCTTTCTTTCTTTTTTCATACTTTATTTACTTTTCAAATGTTTCCCCCTTTCCAGATCTCCCCTTTGGAACCTCCCTATTCCCTTCCCCTCCCCCTTACTATGGGGAGTATTCCCCCACCCACCCACACATTCTCTTCTTTCCTCTTGGCATTCTCCTATCTAACACCCACAGGCTCTCTGCTCCCCCTGATGTCTAACAAGACCCTGCTCTGCCAAATATGTGGCCAGCACCATGGGTCCCTCCATGTGTATTCTTTGGTTGGTGTCAGTCTCTGGGAGTATCAAGGGGTCAGGCCAGTTGCCTCTGTTGCTCCATCCCTGGGGCTACAAACTCCCTCAGCTCCTTCAGTCCCTTCTCAACTCCTCCATCTGGGATCGCACACTCAGCCTTATGGTTGCTGCGAAGTGACTCTTGGGTATTCCGAACTTTTGGGCTAATAACCACTTATCAGTGAGTACATACCATGTTCATTCTTTTGTGACTGCGTTACCTCGCTCAGGATGATATTTTCAAGTTCCATCCATTTGTCTGAGAATTTCATGAAGTCATTGTTTTTAATAGCTGAGTAGTATTCCATTGTGTAAATGTACCACATTTTTTATATCCATTCCTCTGTGGAGGGACATCTGGGTTGTTTCCAGTTTCTGGCTATTATAAATATGGCTGCTATGAACATAGTGGAATATGTTATCTTCTGGGTATATGCCCTGGAGTGGTATAGCTGGGTCCTCGGGTAATATTATGTTCATTTGTCCGAGGGTCTACCAAACTGATTTCCAGAGAGGTTGTATCATCTTGCATTCCCACCAGCAATGGAGGAGTGTTCCTCTTTCTCCACATCCTCGCCAACATCTGCTATCACCTGAGTTTTTGATCTTAGCTATTCTAACTGGTGTAAGGTGAAATCTCAGGGTTATTTTGATTTGCATTTCCCTGATGACTAAGGATGTTGAACATTTCTTTAGGTGCTTCTCGGCCATTCGAGTTTCCTCAGTTGAGAATTCTCTGTTTAGCACTTGTCCCCATTTTTTGATAGGGTTATTTGGATCTCTGGAGTCTAGCTTCTTGAGTTCTTTGTATACATTGGATATTAGCCCTCTATCAGATGTAGGATTGTTAAAGATCTTTTCCCAATCTGTAGGTTGCCATTTTTTCCTATCTACAGTGTCCTTTGCCTTAGAGAATCTTTGCAATTTTATGAGGTCCCATCTGTCGATTCTTGATCTTAGAGCACAAGCCATTGGTGTTCTGTTCAAGAACATTTCCCCTGTGCCCATGTGTTCAAGATTTTCCCCACTTTCTCTTCTATTAGATTCAGTGTATCTGGCTTCATGTGGAGGCCCTTGATCCACTTGTACTAGAGCTTTGTGGAATGGATCAATTCACAATCTTCTACATGTAGACTGCCAGTTGAACCAGCACCATTTGTTGAAGATGCTGTCTTTTTTCCACTGGATGGTTTTAGCTCTTTTGTCAAAGATCAAATGACCATAAGTGTGTGGGTTCATTTCTGGATCTTCAATTCTATTCCATTGATCTACCTGCCTGTCACCGTACCAATACCATGCAGTTTTTATCACTACTGCTTGTAGTACAGCTTGAAGTCAGGGAGGCTGATTCCCCTAGAAGTTCTTTTATTGTTGAGAATAGTTTTTGCTATCCTGGGTTTTTTGTTATTCCATATGAATTTGAGAATTGCTCTTTCTAAGTCTATGAAAAATTGAGTTGGGATTTTGATGGGGATTGCATTGAATCTGTAGATTGCTTTTGGCAGTATGGCCATTTTAACTATAGTAATCCTGCCAATCCATGAGCTTGGGAGATCTTTCCATCTTCTGAGGTCTTCTTTGATTTCTTTCTTCAGAGACTTGAAGTTCTTGTCATACAGATCTTTGTCTTGTTTGGTTAGAGTCACACCAAGATATTTTATATTGTTTGTGACAATTGTGAAGGGTGTCATTTCCCTAATTTCTTTCTCAGCCTGTTTATCCTTCGAGTATAGGAAGACTACTTATTTGCTTGAGTTAGTTTTGTACCGGGCCACTCTGCTGAAGGTGTTTATCAGCTGTAGCAGATCTTTGGTGGAGTTTTTCGGGTCACTTAAGTATACCATCATATCATCTGCAAATAGTGATATTTTGATTTCTTCCTTTCCAATTTGTATCCCTTTGACCTCCTTTTGTTGTCTGATTGCTCTAGCTAGAACTTCAAGTACTATAATGAATAGATAGGGAGAGAGAGGGCAGCCTTGCCTAGTCCCCAATTTTAGTGGGATTGCTTCAAATTTCTCTCCATTTAGTTGATATTGGGCACTGGTTTACTGCATATTGCTTTTAGTATGTTTAGGTATGCTCCTTGAATTCCTGATCTTTCCAAGACTTTTATCATGAAGGGATGTTGAACTTTGTCAAATGCTTTTTCAGCGTCTAATGAAATGACCATGTGGTTTTTTTCCTTGAGTTTGTTTATGTAGTGGATTACATTGATGGATTTCTGGGTATTGAACCATCCCTGCATCCCTGGGATGAAGCTTACTTGATCATGGTGAATGATCGTTGTGGTGTGTTCTTGGATTTGGTTTGCAAGAATTTTTTTTGAGTATTTTTGCATCAATATTCATAAGGGAAATTGGTCTGAAGTTTTCTTTTATTGTTGGGTCTTTGTGGGGTTTTGGTATCAGTGTAACAGTGGCCTTATAGAATGAATTAGGTAGTGTTCCTTCTGTTTCTATTTTGTGGAACAGATTGAAGCATATTTGTATTAGGTCTTCTTTGAAGGTCTGATACAATTCTGCACTGAAGCCATCTGGTCCTGGGTTTTTTTTTGGTTGGGAGACTTTTAATGACTGCTTCTATTTCTTTAGTGGTTATGGGACTGTTTAGATGGTTTATCTGATCCTGATTTAATGCTGGTAATTGGTATCTGTCTAGAAACTTGTCCATTTCTTCCAGGTTTTCCAATTTTGTGGCATATAGGCTTTTGTAGTAGGATCTGATGATTTTTTTAATTTCCTCAGAATCTGTTGTTATATCTCCCTTTCCATTTCTAATTTTGTTAATTTGCATACTGTCTCTGTGCCCTCTGGTTAGTCTGGCTAAGGGTTTATCTATCTTGTTGATTTTCTCAAAGAACTAGCTCCTGGTTTTGTTGATTCTTTGTATAGTTCTTTTAGTTTCCACTTGGTTGATTTCAACCCTTAATTTGAAAATTTCCTGCCTTCTACTCCTCTTGCATGTATTAGCTTCTTTTTGTTCTAGAGCTTTCAAGTGTGCTGTTAAGCTGCTAGTATATGCTCTCTCCAGTTTCCTTTTGGAGGCATTCAGAGCTATGAGTTTTCCTCTTAACACTGCTTTCATTGTGTCCCATAGGTTTGGGTATGTTGTACTTTCATTTTCATTAAATTGTAGAAAGTCTTTAATATCTTTCTTTCTTTCTTCCTTGACCAAGTTATCATTGAGTAGAGCATTGTTCAGCTTCCATGTGTCTGTGGGCTTTCTGTTGTTGTTGTTGTTGCCATTGAAGACCAGCCTTATTCTGTAGTGATCTGATAGGAGGCATGGGGTTCTTTCAATCTTCTTATATCTGTTGAGGTTTGTTTTGTGACCAATTATATGATCAATTTTGGAGAAGATACCATGAGGTGCTGAGAAGAAGGTATATTCTTTTGATGTTGGATGACATGTTCTGTAGATATCTGTTAAACTCATTTGGTTCATAGCATCTGTTAGTTTCACTGTGTCTCTGTTTAGTTTATGTTTCCATGATCTGTCCATTGTGGATAGTGGGGTGTTGAAGTCTCCCACTATTATTGTGTGAGGTGAAATGTGTGCTTTGAACTTTAGTAAAGTTTCTTTTATGAATGTGGGAGCCCTTGCATTCGGGGCATAGATGCTCAGAATTGAGAGTTCTTCTTGGTAGATTTTTCCTTTGATGAGTATGAAGTGTCCTTCCTTATCTTTTTTGATGACTCTTGGTTGAAAGTCAATTTTATCCAATATTAGAATGGCTACCCCAGCCTGTTTCTTGTGGCCATTTGCCTGGAAAATTGTTTTCCAGCCCTTTACTCTAAGGTAGTGTTTGTCTTTAACACAGAGGTGCGTTTCCTGGATGCAGCAAAATGCTGGGTCCTGTTTATGGATCCGGTCTGTCAGTCTATGTCTTTTCATTGGGGAATTGAGACCTTTGATGTTAAGAGATATTAAAGAACAGTGATTGTTGTTTCCTGTTATTTTTGATGTTGTTTATATGTTCATGTGGCTATCTTCTTTTGAGTTTGTTGAAAGTTTACTTTCTTGCTTTTTCTTGGGTGTAGTTTCCCTCTTTGAGTTGGCATTTTCCATGTATTATTCTTTGTAGGGCTGGGTTTGTGGAAACATAATGTGCAAATTTGGATTTGACATAGAATATTTTGGTTTCACCATCTATGATTATTGAGAGTTTTGCTGGGTATAGCAGCCTGGGCTGGCATTTGTGTTCTCTTAGAGTCTATATGAGATCTGCTCAGGGTCTTCTAGCTTTCATAGTCTCTGGTGAGAAATCTGGTGTAGTTCTGATAGGTCTGCCTTTATATGTCACTTTCCCCTTTCCCCTTACTGCTTTTAATATTCTTTCCTTATTTTCTGTATTTGGTGTTTTGACTATAATGTGATGGGAGGGCTTTCTTTTCTGGTCCAGTCTATTTGGCACTCTGTAGGCTTCTTGTATGTTTATGTTCATCTCTTTCTTTAGGTTAGGGAAGTTTTCTTCTATAATTTTGTTGAAGATATTTACTGGTCCTTTAAGTTGGGAGTCTTCACATTCTTCTATACCTATTATCCTCAGGTTCTGTCTTCTCATTGCATCCTGGATATCTTGGATGTTTTGGGTTAGGAGCTTTGTTGATTTTGTGTTTTCTTTGACTGTTGTGTCCATGTTTTTTATGGTATCTTCCACACCTGAGATTCTCTCTTCCATCTCTTGTATTCTGTTGGTGATGCTTGCATCTATGACTCCTGATTTCTTTCCTATGTTCTCTAACTCTGGGGTTGTCTCCCTTTGTGATTTCTTTATTGTTTCTATTTCTGTTTTTAATTTCTGAATGGTTTTGTTCATTTGTTTGTGTTTTCCTGTAATTCTTTAAGAGATTTTTGTGTGTCCTCTTTAAGGGTTTCTAGTTGTTTACCTGTGTTCTCTTGTATTTCTTTAAGGGAGTTATTTATTTCCTTAAAATCTTTTATCATCCTCTTGAGATGTGATTTTAAGTCTGAGTCTTCCTTTTCTGGTGCGTTGGGGTATCCAGGGCTGGCTATGGTGGGAGAGGTGCGTTCTGATGAAGCCAAGTAATCTTGGTTTCTGTTTCTTGTGTTCTTGCCCTTGCCTTTCGCCATCTGGTTATCTCTGGTGTTAGCTGGTCTTTCTCTCTCTGACTGTGGCTTGTCTTTCCTGCATGCCTAGGTGTCAATACTCCTTGGAGACCAGTTGTCTCTGAGAGGAATTTGGGTTTGGAGAGTTGTGGTACAGGGTCAGCTCTGGGGTGCAGACAGAAACAGGAAGGATCTAATCCCTAGCTGACCCTTGTTTCTTGTGTCCTGATGGCTCTGCTAGGGTCTCTCTTGGTCCAGTGAATTTGAAAAGAAGTATTGGCCTTGCCTGTGCTTAAAGGTCTGTTGGCACTCCTGATATACTAGCTCCCTCCTGGCACTATTTGAGTATGGAGCCCTGTGTCACAGGATCTGCTCTCCCAGCCATCGAAGAAACTAGATCCTGTTCCTCAGTCCCTGTGACCTGGGAATTCTAGGTGGGACCCTCTGATCAGTCAGTCTTGTCCCCACTCCTGAGAGACTCGCTTTCTCCTGGCACTGTTTGGATATGGAGCCTTGTTGGCCCAGGCAGAGGTCTCAAGCCTCAGGTGGAAGCTGGTAGGCTCTTATCTCCCCACTGTTCCTCAGTCCCTGCATCTGGAGTCCTCCTGTTGCTGGCTTTTCCACACACGTGGGCAGCTCGCTTTCTCCCAGCACTCTTTGGCTATGGAGTCCTGTTGGCCCATGGAGCCCTGTTGGCCCAGGCAGAGGTCTCCCACTACAGGTGGAAACCGGCAGGCTCTTACCTCCCGGCTGTTCCTCAGTCCCCATGTGTGTGTGTGCTTTCTTATACACATATATTCCATGTCTATTATAAGATTGGCCAATGCTGATGCAAAGAAGCGTTTGCTGACAGGAGCCTAGTATAGCTGTTCCCTGTGAGGTTCTGCCAGAGCTTGACCAATACAGATGTGGATGCTCACAGCCTGAGAATGGGGACCCCAATTGAGGAGTTGGGGGGAGGGACCGAAGGAGCTGAAGGGGATTGTAACCCTAAAGGAAGAACAACAATATCAACCTACCAGACCTCCAGAGTTCCCAGGGACTAAAGTACCAACCAAAGAGTACACATGGAGGGACCCATGGCTCCAGCTGCATATGTAGCAGAGCATTGTTTTATCTGGCATCAGTGGGAGTGGAGGCCCTTGGTTCTGTGGAGGCTTGATTCCCCATTGTAGGGGTATGCTAGGGCAGTGAGGTGAGATTGGGTGGGTGGGTGATCACCCTCATAGAAGCAGGGGGTAGGAGGGATGGGACAGGGGATCTGTGGAGAGGAAACTGAGAAGGGGCTAACATTTGAAATGTAAATAAGTAAAGTAACCAATAAAATATTTTAAAAAAACAAACAAACAAAAAAACGATTGGCCAGTGTGTCTACCTCATAAAGGTCTTGTCTAACCCCGGGCTTCAGAAAACAAAACACTAGAACCCCACACCTTCATGAGGTCCCTGCTGGACCAATCTTTTAACTCCCTATTATCACAGATCCATTAGGTCCAGCAGACACTGGGTGTCTCAGGCCTAAGTCTCTAAGTTAAACTTCCATCCTTCTTCTACTGTCTCCCAGTCCCTAATAGTCATTGGGCCCTCAGCTGGTGATAACCAAGTGTCCTTAATGACAGTGTCTCTTGGAACTGGAGTTCCAGTTCCAAGAGCTGGCCCAGTGAGAGCAGACTTCTCTCTTATTTCCTCAAGTTGATAAGTGGTTACATTACTGTTTCTGCACCTCTCCAGCACGCACATGGATCTCGTTTACCCCCATAACCCCATTTCATGAAACCATGTTGTGACGAGCCCCTTCACTGTTAAGTCTTTACCAGTGGTTAAGAGCACTTGCTGTTCTTGTCTGAACCCAGAGTTCAGTTCCCATGGCCCACACTGTGGTTTACAACTGTCTTTAACTCAAGTTCCAGGAAATCTGATATCCACTTCTGGTACTCCACAGGTACCAGGTATGCAGGTAGTGCATATACATATAGGCAGGCGAAACACTCATACTATAAAATAAAAGCAATAAGTAAAGTCTGTAATAGTTCAAGTACTTGACAGAACATTCTCCATCATGGGCTCTTGTGTCAGGCCATTTGTAAATGTCCCTGTCAGTTCAAGGCCATCCTGGTCTCCAGAGCTAGTTCCAGGACAGCCTGGGGTACACAGAGAAACCCTGTCTCAACAACCCAAAAATAAAAACTGAAATTTTACTTTTAATCACTTACCTGACAGCAGTGCATTAGTCAGTACTTCCAACTTCATGCCTGGTAGAACTAGTCACATGAACCCTCTCATCTCAGTCTCTATTTAGCACTAAGCCACATAATGATGTGTTCCTAAGGGCTAGAGGGATGGTTCAGTGGTTAAGAGCAGTGCCTGCTCTTCCAGAGGACCCAGGATCAACTTTTAGCACCCACATGGCAGTTCACAACTGTCTGTAACTCCAGCTCCAGAGGATCTGACACCTTTACACAGACACATGTGCAAGCAAAACATCAGGGCACAAAAAATAAAAATAAGTCTTTAAAAAGAAAACATGATAGGTTTCCATTAGCTATCTGTAGACAGCACCACTTTCTTTCCCTCAGTAAGATTTGTTTCTGTCAGTTTTATATTTCTCTTTATTTATTGAGTTTCTTTCATCTGAAACAAATTTCTCTATTTTGCATCAGACAACATTAACTATAACTTCCCTAAAAGCAAGCAGAAATTTGGAATAGGACTTATGAATTTAGTTTATTAGGATGGTGGCCTGTACATTTTGGAGTTTGTTTCTTACAATGATGTTGTCTGCTAACTGGGTATTTTTTGAGATAAGGTTGTGCTCCATATCTGAAGCCAATCTGTAATATACTACATAGTTCATGCTCAGGGCAGACTCTTGAGGGCAATGTACCCATTCCTATCAATGAATGATTGCACATTCTTTCCTTTTCTCTGAAGGAATCTGAAGGAAGTAGTATACCCTGGAATGCATGAACATCTCGCCCTTGGAATTCTAGAAAGTCACTACATGCTAAAAATTGTATGGAGCATCACCTAGACATTTAACTTTGATAAGATATCTGCTGCTGTCAAGAGTTTTTCCCTTCAGGGCCTTTTCAAAGTTCCTACCTACAAACTTGCAATTTTCACCTAGCTTTTTTTAATTTTTCCTTGTTGCTATAGAACTGACTCATTTTCACTCATGCCAGCTCACTTTTATAATTTTCCTTTCTACTTGACCAATCTTATTAACGGCTATCCATTTAAAAATTAATTTTTATTTATAAGTTGTATGCGTAATTTGTATCATTAAATTAGTTATGCTTTTCATTATAATCAACCTTCATTTCTTTCTTCTCTGTATGTATAGCAGTGGAGATCTTCCTGTTAAGAGAGAGAGTCTAGACACAAGCACCACATATTTGCCCTCATATGCAGGGTTTCAGGGAAGAGGTGGATGTAAAGTAAGAAGGGGTTGTATAGACTATAGCGGGACAGGAAGAAGGGCAAGGCGCAGTATAAAAGTTTTTGAGGAAGAGAATACAAGTAACACATTACACTTATGTACAGAAACACTGGAATGGAACTCTTTTACACACGTTAAATGTTTTCAAGTTAACCTATTATGTGGAGACGGCATACATGTGGAAAGTCAGATGACAGTTCTCTTCTTCTACCATAGGGGTCCCTCGGATGTTCCCCTCAGCCTCTACCAAACCAAGCCAGCCATCCATTCACAAGCCAAAGACTCAGTCCCCAGAGACTGGGCTCCTCCCCACCTTTCCCCCTTGCCCCGGGCTAGATATAGCTCATGGGCCCCCATTCCTTTCGTAGCTCTTCCACAGCATCTAGTGGCATATAGGATTCCCAAGAGCCTGAGCACAAGATGGAGGTGGCTTCATATAGTCCCTGGGACTGCAGGCCATGATCCCCCACCCCCCGGGCAGTGTCCCTCAGCCTCTCACAGCCCTACACCCACCCAGTGGTCCCCATTGGCCCAAGCTCTGGGGTGGATGCAGGACTCCCACCATTATCCAACATAAACCCTTGGAAATTAATGTTGCTCAAGGTAGCTGTTCTCTGTGCATAAGCAGCACACTCACTGAAGTGCATGTTTAACATGCATGGAGAATACCTGTGCAGATCAACTATGTACTGGTTATAATGTCAATCTGTCTCAAATAATCCATAACAAATTTGAAGTATTATTAAATAGGCTGTAAAACTGGGCCATGGGTCAGCCACAAAGTATATATTAGAACAGGATCATAATTTAGAATTCAAAATGTCCAGCAGTAGGGAGATGGAACTTGTAGAGTCTATCTGCAGTAGAAAGAAAGACAGGGCATCAAGTGGAGGGATGGGGTTTCCATTCCACAGTCAAAAACTCTGACCCAGAATTGTTCCTGTCTGAAGGAACTACAGGGACAAAAATGAAAAAGAGACTGAGGGAAGTGAAGTCCAGTGACTGGCCCAACATGCAATCCGTCTCAAGGGGAGGTTCCAAGGCTTGACACTATAACTGATGCTCTGGTGTGCTTACAGACAGGAGCCTAGCATGGTCCTATGAGAGGCCCAACAAGCAGCTGACTGAGACAGAAGTCGATACTTACACCCAACCAATGGAAAGAAGCTGGGGACCCCTGTGATTGAATTAGGGAAAGGCTGGAAGAAGCTGAGGAGGAGAACAACCCTATAGAAAGACCAGTAGTCTAAACTAACCCGGACCCCTGAGATCTCTCAAACACTGAGCCACCAACCAGGTAGCATACACTAGCTGGTCTGAGGCCCCTACACATATACAGCAGAGGACAGCCCTGCCTGGCCTCAGTGAGAGAAGACGCACCTAACCCTCGAGAGACTTGAGGCCCCAGGGTGTGGAGAGACCTATTGGGGGCATCCTTTTGGAGACTGGGGGAGAAGGAATGGGATGAGGAACTATGGGAGGGTGGACCAGGAGAGGGGTAATGACTGGACTGTAAAAAATGAAAGTAGATGTTGGAACATGCCTGGTGCTGTGGAACAAAGCCCTAAGTGTCTGTCCCGGGGCGCTGCAGCTCTGGGAGGGACAGGACATGCAGGAAGTGACCTTGCATCTTCCCACACAGTACAACGGGCAGGTGGGGGCTGTGGGAAGCCTCTGCAGGCCCTGCTCGTGGGTGGGGGAGGGGGCCATTCCCAGGAACACTCCCTTGGTGAGAGATTAGTCGCGGCTCATTAATTGAGGGCTGGATTCCATGGCAGGTCCAGATGAAGAGACAGTCCATAATTCTAAGACATTTATTTTCCTCATGTGGAGAGTAGCATGGATAGAACTGTACCCCCAACTCTCCCAGAGAGGCAAGGCAGATATAGTAACTGGGAAGGGGCATGGCTAAGCCTCTCATTAATTGAGGGCCGGATCCCGCACTTCCCATGGTGGGTCCAGATGAAGAGACAGTCCATAATTCTAAGACATTTATTTTTCATCGTGTGGAGAGTGGAGTGGATGGAATTGTAACCCCCAGCCGGGCAGTGGTGGTGCACACCTTTAATCCCAGCACTTGGGAGGCAGAGACAGGCGGATTTCTGAGTTTGAGGCCAGCCTGGTCTACAGAGTAAGTTCCAGGACAGCCAGGGCTATACAGAGAAACTCTGTCTCAAAAAAAAAAACAAAAAAAAAACAAAAAAACAAAAAAAAAAAAGAAAAAAAAAAGATAAAAAGGAATTGTAACCCCTGCCCCTCTGGGAGAGGCGAGGCAGATATAGTAACTGGGAAGGGGTGTGGCTAAGCCTCTAGGTGGCTCATTAACATGGGGATGGCTTGGGGCTGTGTGGCCACGCCTCTACCTGAGGAGGGGTGGCATGTGACCGTGACTTGAGCCAAAAGCCTCCCGGGAGTGTTGGCATAACGTTTCCAGTCCCTTTCGGATTCTGCTGGGTTGCCCAGAGTCTACGCCTGTGCTCAACCAGGTGCCAGACTGCCTGTCACAGATCACTGCCGCACACAAACCCTCATATCAAGGCTGGACAAGTCAACCTAGTAGGAGGAAAGGTGTCCCAAGAGGAGGCAAAAGAGTCAAAGACAGATCCTGCTCTCACTGTTAGGAGTTCCACAAAAACCCTAAGCTACACAACAACAATATGCATGTGGAGGACCTAGTGCAGACCCATGCATGCTCTGTGAGCCACTATGAGCCCTGCTTTATTGATTCTGTCAGCTGTATTCTCCTGGTGCCCTTGAACCCTCTGGCTCCTAAAAATACTTCCTCCCTGTCTTCTGCAGGGCTTCACGAGCTCTGCATAATGTTTGACAGTGATAGGAGCATCTGCTCCTATCAGCTGCTGGAAGTAGCCTCTCTGATGACTTTTGGGCTGGGCATCAATCTGAGAATAGCAGGGTATTCTATTCTTTTCCCATACCATGTTCCAACCCTTATGCAAATACTTTCTGGTTTGTTTTTAAGGGTTATCATATTTTTTTTATTGATGTGTGTATGTGTCTGTCTGTCTGCACATGCAGGTTCCCACAAAATCTTCAAAGTATGGCAAGAATAGGAATGTAAGCAATCAATCAAATTTCTGGGACCAAAACAGGGTAAGGCGAATGTCTTCTGAGTATTTAGAAGGCTGAATATTTGAACGAAGTATTTGAGACAAGGAACACCCTCACTGTGCTTTCAAAAAATCAGAATCCAAAGGAATGACTAAACTATGAAATTTGTCTCTGAGTTGGCACCTTGCCACTTTGAGTTTGTGACCCACACAGTCTATTTCACAAAATAGTGTCGTGTATGAAAGACTTGGTTTGAAATTTTTGTGCTCCCTTTATTTTTCTCTTCCCTTTCCTTCTTCTTCCCTTTTCCTTCCTGGGAATTGAACTACAAGACCTTTGAAGGGGCAGTCAGTGCTCTTAACCACTGAGCCATCTCTCCAGCTGATCAGTGACTTCTTCCTGTGCATACTTCTCAAAGCTCTCCAAAGGCCAGCTGTAGCTCATCCCAAATCGGCTGTTCTCAGAAGTCAACAGCTGAAGAGATGTGTAAGTCAAACAGGCAGGCATCATCCTCTGAATTGTAGCAACCCCTCCACGTTAAAACGTTTGACCCAGGAAGGATGGCAATGCTCTTGAGTCTCAGGTGATAAACAGGAAACAAAATTTCAGCTATCTGGGAAGAATAGAACCATGAAAGTACCATGAAAGCCCCTACCAACAGCAGAAGAGGGACCAACAGTTGGTAGGGTGGAAACTTGACCAGATGAGCTGAATTAAGGAACTGTGGGGATGCCTGCAAGTGGTGCTAAGAATTCCAGGAAGTTGCACCCATGCTGGAGTGGGATTTCTGGTGACACTGCTGCTTTTGAGTTATTCCTGCTCCTTGTAAGCAATCCCTAACTCTTGCTCCTATTAGTAAATCTCCCCCCCTCAAAGTTATTGGTTCACCAAATTGGATATTGGTGCAGTTATTACTTTGGTTAGTCATTGGCTCCTTTACTGGGATGAATAGATGTATGTGTATGTTGCATCTCCCCAAGAAATGTCTGTCACATCATAATAGTACATAAATGTGCAGGCACATGCATACACATGCACACACACACACACACACACACACACACACACACACCCAAGCAAGCAAAGCATCCATACACAGAAAAACAATAAAGTTTTCACCAATTTGAGCAGTTTCAGTGCTGAATATTCTATCCATTATCATAGTTTCTTGTACCAGACCATTGCTAAGGCTTGTGTGCTGAATCAGCCTTTCCCTGCTTATATTAAAGTCAGATCGGAAAGGTATCCTCATCACTTTTACCATGATCTCCCCCTGGGGTACAAGTCCCAAGGACTTTACAGAACATATCTAACTTATATTCTTTTCCTTTCAACACTGAGCCATTAGAAATGTAAGTGGACACCTCCAATTCACAGGCTAATATGGAGATGCTAGCCACATCTTTTCTTGTTGTAATTCTTTAATTTCTTCTGCTGAGAAGTTATCTTAGCCTTCAATGTACATCTTATTACACATGGCGGCAGCAGCCAGACAACCTCTGCTGCCATGTCCCAAATGCTCTCAGGTAGAAATGGATATACCTGAAGACCCAGGTATACCACTCTTGGACATATACCCAAAAGATGCCCACCAAGCTACAGGGGTATGAGCTTCACTATGTTCATAGCAGTCTTATTTGTGATAGCCAGAAGCTGGAAACAATCAAGATGTCCCACAACAAAAGTATGGATACAGAAAATGTGGTTCATACAGAAAATGTGGTTCATTTACACAATGGAATACTACTCAGCTATTAAGAATGAGGACATCATGAGTTTTGCAGACAAATGAATGGAACTAGAAAATATCATCCTGAGTGAGGTAGGCAACTCAGACCCAAAAGGACAGGCATGGTATGTACTCACTAATAAGTGGATATTACTAAAAAATGTCCAGAATACCCAGGATACAAAGCACAGAACTCAAGAAGAGTTCTCAAGAAGAACAAACAGAAAGGCCCAGTGAAGATGCTTCAATCTTACTTGGGAGGGAGAAGAAAGCAGTTAGAGGGAGAAGGGAGTTAGAGGGAGGGAGGGAGGATCCTAGGTGGGAAAGGTGAGGGGGAGGGGAAAAGGAGAACACGATCAAGTATTGGGGGTTCAGGAAACAGGAGTGAAGACCTGAGGGCCAGTAGAATGAACGGAAATATGCAATCTTGGAAGGTGGGAGATGGGGGGGGGGACCCTCTAGAATGTACCAGAATCCTAGGAGGCGAGAGACTCTCAAGACTCAAAGAGAGGGACCTTAGATGAAATGCCCAACAGTGGGCAGAGGGAACTTGTAGAGTCCACCTCCAGTAGAAAGACAGGGTATCAAGAACCAATTACTTTTTAAATAGTTAATATTTCACCTTTAAAAAAATTTATGTGCCTAAGTATGCGTGTGGTAGTGGTGGTGGTGGTGGTGTGTGTGTATGCATCAGATTCATGAATGAGTTCACAGAGGTCAGGAAGTATATTGGAGTCCCTTCAAATGGAGCTACAGGAAATTATGGACCACCATGTGGGTGCTGGGAACCAAACCCAGTTCTTCTGTAAAGAGATCTGTATTAGCTCAGGACCCCCAAGAACAAGTTCTCAGCACAAAGATTTATTAGCCCCAGAAAGACAAAAGACAGAGAATGACAAAGACAGGGAGAGAAGGGGATAGACACAGGGAGAGAGGAGGGGTATTTGCCCCAGAGGGGGTGAAGAACTACCTCTGAATAGAGAGGAGACAGACACGGTCCATAGGCAAATGGTAGTTTGTTAAGGTAAAAGGGGAAATTAGTGTTAGGATGAGGTATTTAATTTTAATTAGGCATGTTAATTAGGTGAGTCAAAGGGAGCTTTTGATTGCTGGACTTCAATACTTCCATAGCTGGACCATGGTGGTCAGCCTCAGGAGGAGGTGGCTAGCTTCAGGATGTAACCTAACATTTTTGGGCAAGGTATGGAGGAAAAAGGCAAGGTCTTCCAGAGCCATGTTTGTCTTGCTTGTGCTAACTGGAGCCCTTTCAGTCTGGAAGAGCAATAAGTTCTCTTAATCACTAAGCCATCTCTCGGTCCCTTCTTTTTTCTTTTTTTTTAAAGGATGGCGGTAGGGGTGTACCATATATGGGGGACCCCTGTTGGGAACAACCCTGGCGCTGTGGAATGAAGCCTCACATGCCTGTCCTGGGGCGCTTCGACTCTGGGTGGGACAGGAAGTGGCCACGCATCTTCCCACACAGTCCTACAGGCAGGTGGGGGCTGTGGGAAGCCTCTGTGGGCCCTGCCTGTGTGTGGGGGAGAAGGCCATTCCCAGGGTACACTCAGCCGCCTTCTCTGTGGGTTCTCTAGCCTGGGGCACCACAGTCACCTCAGGGTGTCGCAGATGGGCTAGCTAGAGTGCAGCTGGGGTTCCCACCTGGACTGGGTCTGGGCTGCTTTGGGCACCAGGCTAACTGCTTAGGCTTGGGTGAATGGGTACTGTTTGGGAGCTCTGGGATTCCTGCTGCGAGAGATTAGTTGCAGCTCATTAACTGAGGACTGGTTTCCCACTGCGGGTCCAGATGAAGAGACAGTCCATAATTTTAAGATATTTATTTTCATCATGTGGAAAGTGGCATGGATGGAACTGTACCTCTGCAGTCTCTCAGAGAGGTGGGGCAGATATAGTAGCTGGGAAGGGGTGTGGCTAATCCTTTAGGTGTCTCACTAACATGGGGTTAGCTTGGGGCTGTATGGGCACGCCTCTACCTGGGGCGTGATATGTGACTGTGGCTGGAGCCAAAAGCCTCCAGGAGCCTTGGCATAACGTTTCTGTTCCCTTGTGAGTTACTTCGTGGGGTCTCCCAGAGTTTGCCTTTGCTCAAGTGGTGTGTCAGACTGCCTGCCAGATCACTGACCCACAGACCCAAACTTGGGTCCTCTACTAAGAGGAATACATGCTTTTACTTGGTAAGCCATCTCTCTAGCCTAAACAATGAGTTTTTGGTATGGTTTCTAACACCATATTGAGTATGGGTACAGGCTGACTTAAAGGAAAACAGATGAGTTAAAACAGCTTATCACCAAAAAGCCCAGCTCAGCTCCAACCCTGGAGTTCTTTGTGCTGTCTACAGGTAGCAGCAGGTCCCAGAAATCTCTCAACCATCTCTGTTCCAAAAAATTGTTTAGTTTATCTATAAAGTTGTGTAAGGACCTACAGAGAATCTTACAGTTTCATCTTCTGGGGACATGTGACATTTATGAGTCTACTGAGCCTCCCTACCTCCTGGAGGGAACGTTTCCATTGGGAGGGAAGTACTACACATGTCCTAACACTTGCACAGAGAGAGTGACAATGAATGAGCTATCTCAGACCCTTGAACATCACCAACAAACATAATTAACAAAGTGCATTCGATATCGGGGCTCGCGCCACCACACATAGTGTTTGTATGACTGCTTCCTTTCCTAGCCATGCTATATATTCCTTCAAAACTCAAGACTAGCTTCACCTCTGAGGAATGACCTACACACTACCTTTTGAAGGAGAAGGCGCATTCATCACCCTTCCTTGCCAGGCTTGCACTCTCTCACTGACCTTAGTCGGAGGACACGACGGCACCAAGAGGAGCCTCAGAGGACCTTCTGGGCCATAGTCACACTCTTCCTTGGACTATGGAGTAGGGTACAATTTCTCCCTGGCCATCCGCATCAATCACCCTCGGTAACACTATTATTCCTTTCTAAGTCTGGTGATTCAAGAACCCAGTGGTGCCAGGGGAAACCACAGGTTGAATATTAATGGAATGTTTGTTGAACTTCTTGACAGAAGCACTCTCTGTTCTGGAAACCAGTCTTCTATTCCAGCATAAATCATACAGTCTTGGGAGATATAGGCAACATCTTTGCTAGTAAGACTGTTGTGATGGTATGTAGGGGGTTGTTCTGGTGCTTCCATGTATTCAAATGCTAAATAATGGCCCCTGCAATCTGGTTGCCCCCCAACAAGGAGATCCTCACATATACCAAGTGATGCTGTGTAACCATGTTCCCCAAGTTAACTGGTCAATAAAAAGCTAGAACCTATGATTGGGCAGTAGATAGAGGTAGGTGGGTTTTCAGTTACCTGGCTGGGGGGTGGGGGTAGGGCGTCACAGGTAGAGATGAGAGAAAAGAAGATGGGAGAGAAGGAAGCTGCCATGAGGAGATGGACCTTGAGCATATGGCCAGGAGAAACAGCAACTATGAGGGACATATATGGCTAGGATGCTTTACAATGGTGGGTGGTGCCATGCCCCCTCTGCCTTTGAATCCCAGACCATTTACTCCTGTCTGTGGGAGAAAGCATACCATACACTGAACACTGACATAAACCTAAAGCCATCTAGACAGGCAAATCCAGACCTTCGGGTTATTGCTTCAAAGGTGGAACTCTGCATCTGTTTAAGAGGCCATTCCACTGTCTTCTAATGCCATCTGATACAAGTGCTACAAGCACGCTGCTGCATTTCTTTGACTGTAAAGAGAGTCCATGGGTCATGAGTGATGCTTTGGGGAGGTCAAGATGATGGATAAGGCACTCTTGCTCCTGGAATGGTCATTTGAGTGGAAGCATTCCTTATGTTCAGGAAAGGCAAACCCATATCAGAAGTATCCAGTTCAGTGAAGTCAGTTCTGCACCTTCTGTGCCAAAAGTGGCCCAATAGAGGTCACTTGCCACAAGACATGGTCACCATGGTAAATGGAGCCATACTGGGGACTCATTGTCCTCTACTGGTGGTATGCTGTCAGAACATGATCAAAAGAATGATGCCTGGTGAACAATACCTTAAGGAACTGTGAAAGAGGGTCCAGAAAAATAGACAGAGGGAGGGCCTTTTACCTCAGGTTCATTTTGTTTCCTAGATTGTTCTTTACTTTTTGGGGGGGTGGGGGGGTTTCGAGACAGGGTTTCTCTGTATAGCCCTGGCTGTCCTGGAACTCATTCTGTAGACCAGGCTGGCCTCGAACTCAGAAATCCACCTGCCTCTGCCTCCAGAGTGCTGGGATTAAAGGCATGCACCACCACTGCCCGGCTCCTAGATTGTTAAGACTTGATTTCATGCCTCTTGTGACAAACACATTCAATTTATAAGACATGTTTATTCTTGTTGGACATACGATCATAGCCATAGACCCCAATCTGGTCAGTGATTGGGGTCAGACCCCAATCAGGCCATCCTGAATATGGCCTTCTACCTTGCTTTCATGCTTTCCCAGATATAATCTATAGTAAATGCCAGAAAACTGTGCTTAAATTGACCTGTCCTGTGAAAGTTCTGGAAAGGGCTACTCTGTCAATATTTAGTATGTGCTTACTGACATTTATGTAATTTTCTGATCATCTTTGGTTTTGTTTTTTAACTCAAACAGCCTTCCTTGGATCATTCATTGCTTTCTTTGTTTCATTCATGTATAAAGGTACACCGAAACTGAAGTAAGGTTGTCTACAGCATTAGACTGTAGTCCACCCCGTTCTTTCAGGTCCTCAGATCCCAGGTCTTGAAGATACGGATCTGCATGACAACATACTTAACACTGTAGAACACTGTCACCTGGTCAGCCACAGTGAGAGGAAGACCATGCACACACACAACCCCTAGAGCTACGACCACAGCAAGGCTGTGCTTGTACTCACTGGGATGTCCAGGATCCTCAGAACAAGCTATCCTACCCCTTGATCCCTGAAGCTCTTCTCTGCTGAAAGAACCATTTGTGAGTGTTTGATCTAACGAACCCTCTGTGAATATCTTCCTATCAATCTTCCAATCATACAGCTTCAAAGTTCATGACCATCCAGCCAAAACAATAGTTACAGATGAGTCAGGGCATAATTTCACATCTGGCTATTTTTCTAAACACAATGTACAACCATGTGCACTTCCTGAACTGTCCACTGTGAAGATTTCCCTTTAGGACATTCCTTCAGAGTTGTGCAAGAAAGACACTGTAGTGTTGCAGCTGTCTGCTTCTGAGTGGTGCTTGCATCTATAAACTAGGACCTAGTCTTCTCTCAAACCAACCAATCATAAAGAACACCCCCAGCCCCGAGACCATCAGTGCATGCTTGGGAAGAAAAAACAATGTAGCAAGAGTAGGAATAATAGACATTGGCTACTTCAGGAGGTATGGAGGGAGCTGCCCACAGCTACATCTTGCAAGTCTTTGATGGGGTCAATAATGTGCAATATGTATGGGATAAAGGGTCCAGGATTCAAAGGCAGAAGGGGCACAGCATGGTCACCATCGTTAAGGTCTCACTAGCAAAGCTGTTGTAGTAATAAGAGAGACTTGTTTTCAGTCACTATTCCCTGGTAATCACCGCTCTGGTGGCTTCCACTTAGCCATTCCAAACATAACTCACTATTCCCTGCTAATCACCGCTCTGGTGGCTTCCACTTAGCCATTCCAAACATAACCCCCATCCTCAGGTCCCTGAAAACATGGAGGTTGTGCCAACACCCAAGTAGAATTATCCAATTACGAATTCTGTGCTTGGAAAAATAACCAATTGACTTAAGCCCAGTACAAATCGTAAGGTGGCGGAAATTCTGGTGATCATCTCCTTCTGCCTTTAAACATTAATTTACTTTAATTGAAGGGCCACATACTACTTGAGATTGCCCATAATCACCAAATTCAGTTAATATCCAGTAGAACCTACAGGATCCTGATTATATAAATTTCCACAAGGAACAGCTACCCAGATAAAGGACTAAAGATCCCTAGGGTGAAGAATCTGAGAATGATTACTGAGGGACTAGAGCACCTATGAGCACTTGTTCTTCCAGAGAACCAGAGTTTGGGTCTCACTGGGATATAACTCTAACTCTCATGATTCTGATGCGCCTCTAGCTTCCATGGGTGTGTTCATTCATGTGCACATGCACACCCCCCCACCCCCAACCCCTCCCAGAAAAAGAGAAAGAGACTTGGAGAGGAGACTTGGAAAGACTTTCTCGCTTGGCCCCAAAGATTTATTTTTTATGTAAGTACACTGTAGCTGTCTTCAGATGCACCAGAAGAGGTCATCTGATCTCATCACAGATGGTCTGTGAGCCACCATGTGGTTGCTGGGATTTGAACTCAGGACCTCTGGAAGAGCAGTCAGTGCTCTTAACTGCTGAGCCATCTCTCCAGCACCATACAGAAATTTTAAAAAGATGACCAGAGAAACTTCTGCGAACAGGGGACCCAAGGGGACCTGGCCTCCTGCCTCATTCAATTCTGGGTGGGTCATCTAGATAAGATTATGAGCACAAGATTGGCTCTGACTGCAAATCAGGGTATATACTGTAGTTTGTTTGCTCTGGAACTTTAATACTTGCATAGGTGAGACAAAAACTTACTGGGCTTCCTACTTCAATTCTAGGAACATTCTGAAAATGTGCCTGCACCTACCTCAATTTGACATGAGTGAGACAATTACGAACACTGCTTTGCCAATCTTGTCTGTCGGATAAGCACACCTACTTTGCCTTTTGCTATTTAGTGTTTACACTTGATGCTTGCTTCTCTAGTGTCCTACTAAACCCACTGAATTCATGTTTTCAAACTGAGCCTCTCCATATGCTCTGGCATGCAGAGACAGGCAATGACTGAGCTCTTCATGTATGCTGACACCCCTGACATTTGTTTCTTGCACCTCTAGAAAAGGGCACATACACTCAACCTGAAAACAAACAGACTTTACATGGTAAATCAATTTAAACTCGTGAGTTGGAATTTCCTCATCAACATCAATTTTGGATGTATCAGGCATTACTGGTTCATTCAAAAAGGCCATCTTTGGACCCAGAATTAATGCCCCAAATCAAATAAACTGTACTTTAAATCTGTATGTTTGCCTACACATATGTATATGCACCACAAATGGGAAGGTCCCTGTGCAGGCCAGAGGAGGTCATTAGAGCCCCTGTAACTGGAGGCAGTGGCAAGCTGTTACCAAGGTACTGGAAACTGAACCCAAGTTCTCCCAAAAGAACAGCAAGTGCTCTTCACCATGGAGCCATCTCTCCAGTCCACTAAACTGTATCTTCTGAACATTTAATCTATAGCAGTAAGCCCAGAATTTCTGCTCAATGTACTCCATGCCAATTCAAGCTGATCCAGTTTTGTTTCTCCCACCATTTAACACACCACATATCCATACACACTCAAAACCCATCTCTTCGTATGAATCAGAAAACAAGTCTTCAGGATCACATGGGTCACAACATGTACCTTACCTCTGAGGTCTTGGTGAGGCTTGAGTCTGCATCAACACTGTCTTATTTGGCATTTCCTTTAGGAAATGTCTTTGCAATCTCCTTAGACCATGTGAAATTAACTCTTTCCGGTAAGAGTAGAAATGCCAAAACTGGTAGCAAGGTGTAGGAATAGGGAGGGCATATTTATTACTTTGGATTGGGTACTATGACCCAGGAATAGCAAAGACAGCATTAATTGGACTCCAGGAACTGAGAAAAAAAACAAGTACACTGACGACTCTGGTGGCACATACCTTTAATGTCAGTGGAAGCAAGCAGATCTCTGTTGAGTTCAAAGCCAACCTATTCACACAGTGAGCCTCAGTGTTACACAGTAAAACTTTACTTCAAAAGAGTATGGGAGGCACTAGAGAGGATGGAGTGGGGTAGGACTCAAAACCCAGTGTACACATGTATGAAATTCTCAAACAATAAAGGAGAAATAGAACTAGAAGCCTCAAATTAACTACAAACACCTTTCTGTTACCCAGGAACGTGGTGGAGGGAAGTCAGGTGCTATGAAGGGTATTTCAAAGAAATGAGGACTAATAAGTGGTGATACTAAGAGTATACTCAGATTTATTGAGCTTGAGAGTAACAGCATAGAATACATTCCACAGAAGAGAAGTAGATTCAAGCATGTGTCCCAAGAACACTGTGTTGAGTCCATGGGTTTTCAGTTAAAATGGAAAGAGTTCATGCAAAGGGCAGACCTACCTTCTAGTGATTGTAGGGAATGGTTTCCTAGGTTGGCTAAAGAGGTTCTATAACCTCAAGATGATCCATCCGGGTCCATGTGCTGGCCTTTTTTTGGTTGTACGGCTCTGGAGTTAAATTACTGCGGCTCACAGTCCCTCTTTTCTGGGCTTTTTCCTGCATTACTTCTCCCTCAGATACATGATCTCCACAAATTTGTATGGGAGTTGAAGGGCAGAAGATACCATCTTTGGTAACTACTTCTGGGTGGTGGGGTTCTGTGGTCCCTGTGACCCCTGAAGGCTATACTATGCCAGGTTCATAACTATCTTCAGTTCTCACGTGTGTCTTCTGTGAATAGGGATAAGTGGTTTATCACATTGTCCACATGCACAAGGTTTAGTGCTGGTATAAATCATTTCATGCATTTGATGGTAACAGGGATAAAGGAATTAGATATTGTTGACATTTATATGGGTTTTCCACAGCATGAACAGACTGGTGTCTCTTAAAGGAACTCTGCCGGCTGAAGGATCTGCCACACTGTACGCACTGGTACGGTTTCTCCCCCGTATGCCTTCTTTCATGTAATCGAAGGTAAGAGTGATGTCGAAAGGCTTTACCACATTCTTTACATTCATAGGGTTTCTCTCCAGTGTGGCTTCGTTCATGAAACTGAAGATAACTCTGGCGTGTAAAGGCTTTTCCACAGTGTTTACATTCATAGGGTTTTTCTCCGGTATGAGTTCTTTCATGTAATCGTATGGAAGAATGATATCTAAAAGTTTTCCCACAGAGCTTACACTCGTAGGGTTTCTCCCCAGTGTGAGTTCTTTCATGCATTTGAAGTAAAGAGGGATAAATGAAGGACTTCCCACACTCCTTACAATTATAGAATGTCTCTCCATGCATTATCTTATGTCTGTGATAGGAACTCTGAGATTTAAAAACGATATTACATTGTTTACACTCATAGTGCTTTTCTCCAGTATGAACTCTTTCATGTAATCTCAAATGAGTAAGTCTGCTGAAAGCTGTGCCACAGTGATCACATTCATAAGGCTTTTCTCCAGTGTGAATTCTTTCATGTGACTGAAGGGCGGTGAGACATCGAAAGGCCTTACCACACTGTTGACATTTATATGGTCTCTCTTCAATATGAATTTTCTGATGTCTTTGAAGGGAATTGTAAGAACTCAGACTTTTACCACACTGGTTGCACTCATAACTTTTTCGTACAGGTTGGGTTCCTACACACTCCTTGTACGCATAGCTGTGATGTCCACTGTAAGTTAGGTGGTACAGTCCGTAGGATTTTAAACATACCTCACACTCAGAAGGTCCATTCACAGTGTGAGTTTCCACGTAGCCTTCATCACTTGGGAGAAAGTTAGAGTCATGTGGCTTCTGTTCACATTCCTCATGTTCATACTGTGTGTATTCAGAGTGAGAGACGATGCGCCTATAAAAGATGAACAACACATGAAGACATCTCCACCCACACTGCTGCTCATATTGAGACTGGTATATGGGTAAGCCTGTTCCGCCCTGACTACCTACCTTCTTCAGTACCATACAGTACCTACAAATACAACTACTGTGAGAAATGACAAGCACATTAGTGACCGCTGTTTCACCACTGTTCGCTTATTAGACCATCCTGGAAAGCCTGCTACCATACAAGCAAACTGTGTGGCTTCACATGAAAAGTCTGAAAATAAATGCACTGATGATTTTATACTCTGGCTCCTAGGAGCCATGATGGGAACAGCAGCATTTTTCAATGCAAGGTTTCGGAACTGGTTCCAGGTGAAAGACCAAACAGAATATACTTTGGTGCCATCTTTCTACTGATGAATGAAGTTAAACGTGGGCTCATTTGTTTTGTTAGTTTGTTCTACTGATGAATGAAGTTAAACGTGGGCTCATTTGTTTTGTTAGTTTGTTGTTAATTTTCATGGCATAGGGGCTGGAAAAAAAGGGCTCAGTTACTATGAAACTGGCTGCTCTTCTAGAGAACCCTGATTCAGTTCACAGCACCAACATAGAGGTTAACAACCAGCTGTAAATCCGATTCCAGAGGATCTGATGCCCTCTTCTGGCTTCCAAAGGAACAGACACACAACAACACACAGCAAACAACACACAACAAAACACCTATATACATAAAAATAAAAATAAATAAATCTTGGCAGGCAGTGGTTGTACATGTCTTTAATTCCAGCACTTGGGAGGCAGAAGCAGGTGAATCTCTGTGAGTTCAAGATCAGCCTGGTCTACAGAGTAAGTTCTAGGACAGCCAAGGCTACACAGAGAAACAGACGCAAAAACAAACAAATAAATCAGTCTTAAAAACAAAACTTTTATAGCACATTAAAATGTCTTCAAGAAATATTTGCTTGCACTTGTGCATGCAAATTACCTTAGATTTATTTCAGGCTCTTGATAATGGTCTTCAATTTTCTGGTCTTCCCATTCATATCCTAAACCATGGTCACAGAAAATGTGTGGTGAATTATTAGAATATATATTGTAACTATGCCTAATTTCTTCACCACATTCTTCCCTCCCCACATCCAAATACCAACAACTACCAATAACCAGAAATACTTGTTCTCTAGTTTATGGAGTGAAGATAAGATATTTTTGTTTGGTTTGAGACAGGGTCTCTCTATGTAGTCCTGAACTCAATATGTAGATGAGGCTGGCCTAAATCTTATGTAGATGCTCTGGCCTCTGTCTCCTTACTGCTAGGATTAAAGGCATGGCTAGTCGTACCTGTATCAGTGAAGTTCCTGAAGGTCTCCAGCATCACATCCCTGTAGAGAGTCTTCTGAGAAGCATCCAGCAAAGCCCACTCATCCTGGGTGAAGTGCACCACCAGATCCTCAAAGCTCACCAAACCCTAAAACATTCCAAAATAAGATATGAAAGTGGGTGAGAAAGACACATCCGTCCACAACTGACAGGATGGCCATGGAATTCTGTGGTTTCCACACACTCACTCCATGACACACAAGTGCAGTAAAAGCACTGAGTGATGTTCAGAGATGGCCAGACAGCCCACTCCTCTCGTGACTGTGTCCAGGGAGGAGATGCTGCTTCCCACCTCGTTCCCTTTCTCCAGTGATCGCTACTTCCTGTCCCAGGAACACCCTATCATGGGATACACATAACAGCATTAACACTGTGTGAGGCTCAGGAGGCTGCCTGCCCTTGGAAACTCATGCTCAGCGGTTTAAGCCTCTTCCTCAATATTCCTGACATTCAAAGAAATTTCTAAAAAAACAAGGTTAAAAAAAGAAGCCAACATGGAATTCAGTGAATATACGTAATAGAATCTCTGAAACAAGTACTTCAGAAATGTTCTTAAGCATGTGGTAAACTATACCCCATAACAAACTTCAAATCCTGGAGAAGAGAGAACTGATTTCCTAAGGGTACTCCACAATCATATACAAACACTCTTTAAGACATATTTAGTGCGTGCTTGATGCACATGGGCACACACGCTCTGTGAGTGTGGCAGTCAGTTTGTTCCTTCCACTGTGTGTGGAAATAAAACTCAGATCATCAGGCTTAGTGGCAGTTGTACTGGCCCGCTGAGCCACATCACTGGCCCAAATGCTTTCATTTTGTTTTTGTTGTTTTTTTTTTTTTGAGACAAAGTTCAGTAGCCCTGCTTGCTGGCCTGTAGTTTGCTAGGTAGACCAGGCTGGCCTCAAACACACAGAAATCAACCTGCCTCGGCATCCTAATTGCTAAGATTAAAGGCATGTAATATCATACCCAGTAATGCTCACTTTTTAACAACTAAAAAATGAGAAAATAATGCAGAGAAACACAAACGTGACAAATGTTATAGATCATGTCAGAAAAATACCAGTTACTACACAACCTAAACAGTGCCACCTGCTGGAGACCAAGTGTTCCTACACATAGGGGCAATGGCATGTTCAAATGATTAAAATCGTAAAAAAATAAGCAACTCCATGGTCACAAATTTAGTAACTTATATGAAATTAACAAATTATTTGAAATAATGAATCTAGTCAAAACAATGATGAAATACCAGAGGGACACGGAGTAGCTTAGATGAAACAGACAGACTGTTTGAAGACTATCAAGAAGAGAGATTGAACAGTACAAACATGCACGTACACATGTGGGAAAGAAATTAAATCAATACTTAGCAGTTGCTAACAATGCCACAAGACTCTCCTGGGTAGCTTTTCCTTCTCTTTAGAATGCTGGCCAGAACCCAAATATGCTGTCCTTTGAGCGTATCTGCCACAAGACTGACCACTACGCCAATTTAACTCAAAAGGCATTGTGTTTTGTGTGTTTTGTTTGTTTGTTTCCGGTGTTTTGGTTGTTTTTCCTCTTGCCTTACCCATCTCCCCTCCTAACAGCTGCCAGAATTTACAGCTTGTCAGTCCTGAGGATTTCTTTTAAATTCATAAAACTGTCCTTAAGCTTTGAGACAGCTCTTAAATCTTCCAAAACATTATTTTGTGTGTGCCTATATGTGTGCACGTGCATGAGTGTCTGAGTGTGTATATGTGCACCATGAGCATGCAGTACACAGAGGTCACACACCGGATACCTTGGAACTAGAGTTACAGCAATTGTGAGCTACCATGTAAGTTCTGGGAACTGAATCTGGGTCCTCTGCTCTTGACCACTGAATGATCTCTCTAGCCATCCTTAAATTCTTAGTAGTGAGACTAAGAACCGCAAGAGGGGACTCAAATTTTCCATGTGCAAATCGGGCGGAACTCCCCATGATTTTTAGTGATGCTACATATTGGTATAAAGCACACTGTTTTAGGTGATTATTTCAGGTATTCAATTGTGAAGAAAACAGAAGACACACAAGAGAATAACAAACATGTCAACTCTAAAATAGAGAATGATCAGGGCTGGAGAGATGCCTCAGAAGTTAAGAGCACTAGCTGCTCTTCCAGAGGACAGGGTTCAATTTCCAACACCTAAATGGCAGCTAACAACCATCTATACTTCCAGTTCCAGAGCATCTAACCCTCACAGACTACATGCAGGCAAAACACCAATATACATAAGATAAAAATAAATTATTAAAATTAAAAAAACAGAACACAGCGAGGGCCAGACACTGCAGGAAGTGAGTAAAGAGGTGGAAGAAAAATGAAAGACAGAGGAGCCAAGTGGTTTGTGCACTATAAAGAGGCAGAACTGGAGACTCAAAGTAGCGGCTGTTCTTGCTCCTTGGGAAACGGTGAGTTACACTGTCCATCAATAGAGCCAGTAACAAATGCAAGTGTCAGGGAGCCTATGGCTTCTTCCTGTGAGAAAATGGACCACTGGTGAATTGATGTGACTCCCAGAGCTGCATCCTGGTCCAGGAAGAAGAGTGGGACCTGCAGAATGGAAACCCACAGCTGACTCCTCTCTAGAGGATGCTATGTTGGATTACAGTTTTTCTGCACTGTGTTTAACTTTGGCTGGGGATGTACTTCCTTTGGACTCTTTGGGCTGGACAAGCATTCAGCCATCCTGACTTTCCAAATAAGATGTCATTGCTGGCACAGCACATTCAAGCACCACTAAGATGAGAAGTATGAGGTAGAAAGATGGAAGAGAAAGAGAAGCAGGAACGATTTGTGCACTATGAAGGACACAGAACTGGAAATGTGGGGGTGGTGAGGAACAGCCTGATGAGATTAGCCTGCACTTCCACCTCAGGCCATGGTGAGGTCCCAGCTCATGCTTCCGCACAGGGCCATGTCTGGGTCCATGGCCCATGTTACCACCATAGGTCATATAGACACCCTTTCTCGGTTGCTGCCTAGGACCATGCAGCTGTCTGAGGTCTGAGCAAAGCTGACCTTGCCCCTGCCCCTCATCTGTGCTGCATGGAGAGTTGGCCTGAAAAGCAGGAAAGCTGCCCCCACCACCAGCTGCAGCACTGAAGAAAGTGGACACCCCCTTCTCCCCCAAGGATTCCCACACTGTGCCTGGGCAACACAGTAAAGATGGCCCTGGTGGTAGGGTGGGAGGCCACAGGCAAGCCAACCCCTAGGGCACTAGTTCAGGAGAGCTGGTTCCATCCCTCACCAGCCATGCAGTGGCATGGGTACAGGAGAGCTGGCCCAACCTTTTGCCTGGGCAGCATGGGAGAGGTGACTCTGCATCTCTAGCATGAGAAAAAGCCAGCCCGTAGGGCATGAAAGCAGGAGGCTGGCCCACCCCTCACCTGGGAAGCGCAGGAGAGTTGGCCCTGATGGTGCCCGTGTAGGAGAGCTGTTGAGCAGACCAACTCAGCTACTACCCAGGACCAGCTTCAGGACTTTGAGTTAGCCCACTCCCACCTATGAACTGCTGGAGCCTGTAAAGGGGTTGGTCTTGCAGAACCAAAGCTGCAGGATCTCCATGACACAGGGCAACAACAGGGCAGAATATCTGAGAGTCGTCCCAGTGAGGTTCCAGGATTTACAGTATAGCAGAAGCCAGAGGCCTCAAGGCAGACCAATGACTCGTTGCAGTGCACATTTGCAAGGGAAGTGGTTTGGACAGAAGGGTGTACATACTGCAGCTTCCACGGTGATACTGTTTTGCGTGGGGTTTCCTTTCTTTTCTTTGGGGGGTTACAAGGACAGAGGACAGATATGGAGGGATGAAGAGATGAGTGAGATTGGGGTGTATAATATGAAATTCCCAAAGAATCAATAAAAAAGTTTTTAAAGTTTAAAAACACACAAGTTAATAAGAGCAGGGTGACTTTACACTAAGGTTTAAGGTACACACAAGAAAACAGGGGGACACGGGTAGCCACCTGTGTGGGGCTCTCTCTTGATAAAAACTAAAGGACAACTAACAAAGGAGCTTAATACATTACCTCATCTAATTTACAGCTTACCTCATCAGGCCTGGATAGTCCAACAACGGCCATCTCCATGATGGAGAGGCTCCATTCACGAAGGCTGGAAGCCTCAGCAGCTTCAGTCTGGCACTAAGGGCTCGGAAGACACCAGGACAGCTTCTTCAGTGGTCTTCAGTCCACACTGGAAGGCCTAAGAAGCTGACTCCAATGTCAGGGAAGGATGGCGGCAGCAGCAGCAGCGGTGGCAACGAGACAGATGCACTCACCAACAAGAAGTGAAGGCAATCAGGGAAAACACTGCTCCTTCTTTGGACTTCTCAAAGTGTCACCTACTCTAAGACGGCAGACACGGGGTCTTCTCACATCAGTTAATCCTTTCTGAAATTTCCTGGCAGACCTGCAGAGACAGGCCTCTTAGTTGATTCTGGAACCATTCAAGTCAACAGTAAAGATAAGCTATCACACGAGCAACTAGCAATGTTCAGGATGTGTGTACCCACTGAGCACTTTGCACCCTCACAACTTCCGGGCCTGCCTGTCTCTGCCCATGGACTCCTCTCACACTAGTCTGACTAAATGTGTCTCGGGCGCCATCATCAGCAACTGCACTTTCTCTAACTATTGGTTTTCACATCTAACCTTGGCCGTTCCTCCCTATTCACACTGCTGGCACAATCCTTGCACACAACCTTGATGTAAGCTCTGCTAATGCCCCTGGGCTCAGAAGGCCTTTCCCACTGAAGTCACAAATGGTAAAAGTTTTGAGGTTTTGAAGTGATCAGCTCTGTGATTATTCTTAGCTTTTCTAGCAATATTTATACCTGTATCATCGGGAATATGTATCTTCCTAAGAGCCTCTCTGAAAGCCAGTGACTAGGCCCTATCTTTATCTTTCTATTGTCTATGTTCTCACTGAACTCTTTGTCATGTAGCTCAGAGTTTTATTTATAAAGATTGAACAATGTATCAATGAAAAGAAAACCAAGTAATGAAGTCATAAAAATCAAGAGATAAAATGTCAAAGGAAAAATGAAATGAAAACAAAACAAATAAACCACAAAAAGGATGGAAGGTGGAAACAGTCAAGGATCTGTACCAAGCTGAGGGTAGTGATGCACACCGTTAACCCTATCACTTGGGAAACAGGCAAGAAAATCTCTTGAGATCAAGTCTATCCCGGTATACAGAGTGAGTTTAATAGAGACCCAGTCTTAAAAAAACAAAAAACAAATTTACACCAATCTGATACAATGTGTCTCACAAAAGCAGATACTGCTGAGTTTCAAGTATGAAGCCACTGCTGTACCATAAAAACAAATTAGGTGTGCATACGCACGTACACACACAACCATTACATATATGTATACCACATTTTCGCTATCCATTCATCACTGATGGACATCTAGGTGGTTCTTATTTTCTAGATATTTTGAATAAAGCAATGATGAACACGGTTGAACAAGTCTCTCTGCAGTAGGATATACTGCTGTATATCAGTAGTAGGATATAGAGTCCTGTGAGTATATGCCTAGGAATGCAATAATTGGGTGTGGTGGCTTGAATAAGAATGGCCTCCAGAGGCTCCTGTATTTGAATGCCTGGTCATCAGGGAGCAGCACTACTTGAGAAGGATTAGGAGGCATGGCCTTGTTGGAGTAGGTGTGGTCTTGTTGGAGGATATGCATCGCTGGGGTGGACTTTGAAGTTTCAAAAGCCCAAGCCAGGCTCAGTGTCTCTCTCTGCCTGCAGATCTGGATGTAAAGCTCTCAGCTACTGCTCCAGCACCATGCCTTCTGCATGCCACCATGCTCTTTGCCGCGATGATAATGAACTAAACTTCTGAAGCTATAAGCTTGTCTCAATTAAAAGCTTTGTTTATAAAAGTTGCCATGGTCATGGTGTCTCTTCACAGCAACAGAACAATGACTAAGACTCTGGGTCATATCGTTTTTTTAAGAACTGTTAGATGAATAACCCACCATTCTGATTGGATTTGAGGGGTGCTTCACAAGAGGAAATCCATACCTGACACTGTAAACCTAGCCAAAAACTCATGGCCTCTAGGAGTAAACTTACTAACAGAGATTAGCTATACTGTCTCAGAGCCAGGTTACTTTTTAAACATCCATGTTCATACCCACAAACAAATGCCACCCCTAGTCTCAATCAGAGAAGCCTCCTTTTGCAATGAATGTCAGTGAACACAGAATATAGGGGTGTTCAAAGTGCTGAGAATAAGTGATAAGTGTGCAACCCAAATAGGACATTTTAAAAATTATTTTTAATTTTGCTTTTGATATTTTACAAGTGTGGATGTTATGGCTTTTTGTATTTCTACACAACATATTCATTGCCACATGAGCCACCATGTAAGTGCTAGGAATTGAACTCCAGTCTTTTGAAAGAACAGTCAGTGCTCTTAATTTCTGAGTCATTTTTCCAGCCCAGAATAGGACATTTATACTATTACCTCTTAGGGGTCGCAGCATAGGAGGGGGTGAAAATGTAAGAGCAGGAGAGGAGAGGCATAGCAGGGCCAGTGATGTCCTGACCTCACAGTGGTTTGGTCACATCCAACGGGACTACTCGGAACGGCACCAGCAACAGTCAACTACGGGTTGGGGAGGGGCTAGAACGGCACCAGCAACAGTCAACTACGGGTTGGGGAGGGGCTAGAGTGCTCTACTACTCTTCCTTGAATTATTGACCCTGACAGATCCTAGAGGAAGAAGTTGCCGTCTTCAGAGTGGTTCCAGCCCAGAATTTAAGGAGGGACTGGGGGCACGCTGGAGTTAGAGAGGACGCGCCACAGCATACATTTTATACACGTATGAAGTTGTTAAAGGGGAAATTTGTTTAAGTTAAAAAAATTTTAAGGGAGAAAAGTACCATGGCTCATAGCTACTCCAGAACTTTGGAGGCAGCAAAAGAATCAGGAATTTGAGGCCATCCTTACCTACACAAGGACCTACCTCAACATAATACAGAAATTAACCAAATCAAAAACTTACTGCCAACCAAGTAGAAATTAAGACAGGTATGCATAACCAACTAAAACTTCAAAATTCAAGCTGTGGACGAAGCTCAATGGCAGAGCACACAAGAACCAGAGACAGGCAGATTACTATGAGTTCTAGGCCACACTGGTCTACAAAGTTCCAGAGTTCCAGGTCAGACAGGCCACACAGTGAGACCTTGTCTAAAAAAAGACAAAATAAGGGAAGCCTGCAGACATTAACTACATTTTTTTTTAAATTATGTATTTTGTCTGTATGGGTGTTTTGCTCCCACTGCATTCAAGTCTGGTACCCATGAAGGCCAGAAGAGGGCTTCAGATCTCCTCGGACTGAAGTTACAGATGGGTGTAAGCCAAGTGGTCACTGGAAATCAATCTACAAGAGCAGCAGTGCTCTAAACCACTAAGCCAGCTCTCCAGCCTCACACTACAAGTCACCAGTGAAAGCAATGAACCTAATAAAGGGAGTGCTGCTGCAGGATCCTGGACATAAAGTGTTGAAGGGCACAGTTTGTTGTGTCCTGACCCAAGTTACTCCATGTTGTGAGTGGCTTTCCAGGCAATGCCTTGGCCTGAGTGATTCCCTTTGACTCCATTTTGAGGGAAGAGAATGACTACTGCCCCTTGGTACATGCACAAACAATACTGTCTGTTCACCCAGATAGCACAGACTGCTAAGGCTTGTTCCTGAGAACAGAAATGGAGCTATTCCATAAGTTTATCAGGGTGAGTTGAAACTAGAAGGGCGTTTGAGTGTATTACAATGCTATCAGGAAAACCAGGAAGGGCATAACTCCCTCTCCTGGCCTCTTAAAGTGATAGACACCTACTAGCACTAGGATGTCTGGCCCCAAACCAACCTATCATCTGATAACTGGCATATAAATCAAGAAAAGACAAGCAGGGACCCTTGTCCCTGAAGTTTCAACTCAACTAGGTCCCTTGACTCAGCCGACTCAACTGCCTGGCCCTCTACCTATCTAGACCTGGACCTGAGTCCACACTTGCCTGTTCTCAGAGCCTGATTCTGCCTTCTATCTAAAACTAAGCAGCATGGCTGACAACCTGAGTCCTCCCTGTGGCACAGTTGTTCTGAGTTCCTTATCATATCAGTACAGGCTCAGACTATATTTCTCTCAGCCTACTTCTAAGCCTTTTCTATTATCTGTATTCATTTTATAAACTAAATATATGCATAGATATACTGTACACTGTGACATGAGAATTAACAATTGAGACCAGAATAAAACCCACATTAGCTTTGTCCTGATAACAAAAGTAAGTGAAATCATCTGGCAAACTGCTGCCATCAAAGCCTTTAAATTTACTGTTATTCAAAAACATTCTGATACTCTGGGAAGATACAAATGTGTACATATTTCTAGCATAGTATGCCCATGATAGGAAATAATGTCAGGTCTCAGTTTAAACCAGAAGCTCAACATACTTCCAGTACAAATCCTAAAATAAAGTAACAGGAAATGAATTATAAAGGTTGTGTAGAAATGAAGTAAAGAACCGAACCAGAATGGTGAACGTAAGAGTCAACTGCAACACTTCCTGACTGACAGTTCTCAGCGAACCTCAGTCCTCAAAACAATGCACTATTTGAGGGAGGGAAAATTAACAAACCCACAAATGCACAAGCAGAAATAAACAAAAATATAACCAAAGGATGTTTGACATAAGAACAAAATAAATTCAATGAGACAAGTCATCTTTCCCAGAGCTGTTTCTAAACATCTTCGCAAAGAAACTCACTGGACTTCACAAATGTCGCAAAATTAACCAAAAGAGGGCCTCATACTTACATGTGGAATGCAAAGTTCAGAACTTCTCGAAGACAGCATAAAGAACCTAGACAGGCTTAGTCTAGCAAGCAGCCTTCAGCGCAACACCAAAAGCAGGATGTGAGCGCCAGCCCGGATCTTGACGTCATCCGCGTACTGGCCCCCCCCCACCCGCAGGGCGGGGCCTCTCGCTCAGCGCTGACGCGGAAGAGGATCAGGATCAGGGCGGAAGTACCTACGGGCCGCAGGCGGAGGCCCAGGATGCAGTCCCTCGGTCCCGCGCCCACTGCCCCAACCCCGGGGAGGACCCACCACTCCGGCTCCCGCGGCTCAGCCGACCGCTCCTCCCGTCAGGGGACAGCGGCCCTCGCTCACCATGGCGCAGCTCCGAGCTCTCCCGCGCTCCCCTCACGGCTTCAAGCAGTGGCTCCCACAACGGCCTTCCTCAGCCTTGGTTAAGAACCTTTAGTTAGTATGGCGGCCGAAAAGAACCCGTCCCCGCTCTCAAAAGCTTCGGATTGGACAACCTGCCTGGCGATTCTGATTGGCTAGAACTGCTCTGCGTGGGCTGAGTAACAGGAGTGGCTCCTCTGGACGCTCCTTAGGCTGTGAGCCTAGAGCCCATTGTTTAGTGTTGTGGTGGCCAGCAGGCGTCAACATAGGCTCATGGCTCCTGTGTACCTCTAGGCGTGTCCTAATGCATGATTCCAGGACCCTGGCCAGTGAAAATAGTTGACACTGTCAAGCCAGTTTTGTGACTCTGACATCCTAGGGCCAAGTCTGCTGAAAGAACCAAACTAGTGTTCCGTGTTGACAGCTCAGGAGGGCACTGTGCTTCTCCAGAATATTTTTGTTGAGAGTCTTGCTGTATAATGTACAAAAGCCTTAAATTCGTCATCCTCCTGCCTCAGCCTACTAAGTACTGAGATCATAGGCCCTGAGCCAATATGCCTAAAAACCATAATTTTTTTCTTAAACAGCCATTAGAGAACTTGCAACTTTCTGGACTTTCCTCAGGTACTCTTCTCTTCCACATGTACAACTGGAGGGAAAAACCTGAGCGTATGTAATTAAGGGGCTGGCAAATGTGATGACGAGATGGCTTGTCGTTTGAGTACTGCCTGCTCTTCCAAAGGACCCAGGTTCCATTCACAGTGCCCACAAAGAGGATTACAACCTTCTGTAACTCCAGTTCCAAGGAATCCAACGCCTTCGGCCTCCATGGGCACCAAACATACATAGCAGACAAACATTTGGACAAATCACCAATATACATAAAGTAAAACTAAATGTTTTAAGTATGTAATTGAATAGCTAAGGAAACAGCTCAGTTGCCTAGAATGCAGGAAACCCTTGGATCAATCCTCAAAACCACATAAACTAACAAAGATGGCATTTGTTTATAAGCCCCCACCAGTGAGTCATAAGTTCAAGATCATTCTCCACTACATAGTGGTTTGGAGGTCTCTCTCTGCTGTGTGACACTCAAAAAAATAAATAAATAAAAGAAAGAAAGAAAGAAAGAAAAGAAAAAAACCCTAAAAGCTTTTTTTCACAACTTTAATCCCAGCACTCCAGAAGCAGATGCAGGCAGATCTCTCTGAGATCAGGCCAGCTTGGTCTACACAATGAGACCCTATCCCAAAATAAAACTGTCCATCATTGAATGGTTCAATCTACAAATGTGCTGTACATACACTCATGTAGGCTCACACATATTGCATTTAAAATTAATAAATATTTACACATTAACCCTACAGCAATGGCATCTAGTGAGAGTGAGTTAGATGAAGTCCCAGAATAAGAACTCACATAATGATTATAAGTATGTTCAAAGACACAAACAACCAAAAAATAAGAAGGTGGTGGACAATATGAGGAGAAACTCAACAAAGAGAAAAAACAGTCTGAAATGTGAAAATAAAAAAATGTGGATAGCCTCATCGATAGAATAGATCAAGGAGACAACTGAGTAGCTGAACTTGAAGGCTCAGGGGTGGAGCTGAAGAATCCAATAAAGACATAGATAGCATGAGAATAATGAGTAGTTATCAGTGAGAATCTCAAAGAGGCACAACACTGAAAAGACCACATTTAGGGGTGACAGGTATGTGTCTGACAAACTTTTCTGGAAATGTCAGAAGCCACATGTATGAAGTCTCATCAATCGTGACCTGAACAAAGACACCAGGAAACATGATAATGGGAAGAAAGGCCACAGAGGTTTTAAGCCACTCTGGTCCACATGGCAAGTCAGAGCTTCAGAGTGAGATCCTGTCTTATTTTTGTTTTTGTTTTGGTTGGTTTGTTGGTTGGTTGGTTTTGGTTTGGTTTGGTTTTTAATACATACTGTGTTCTGCCTGCATGTATGTCTACAGTACAGAAGAGGACACCAGATCACATTATAGGTGGTTGTGAGCCACCATGTGGTTGCTGGGAATTGACCTCAGGATCTCTGGAAGAGCAGAGGAGGATAGCTGATTTTAAGAAGGAAATAAATAACTCCCTTGAAGAAATACAAGAGAACACAGGTAAACAACTGGAAGCCCTTAAAAAGGAAACAAAAAAAGCCCTTAAAGAATTACAGGAAAACACAATCAAATAAATGAACAAAACCATTCAGGAATTAAAAACAGAAATAGAAACAATAAAGAAATCACAAAGGGAGACAACCCTGGAGTTAGAAAACCTAGGAAAGAAATCAGGAGTCATAGATGCAAGCACCACCAACAGAATACAAGAGAGAGAAGAGAGAATCTCAGGTGCAGAAGACATCATAGAAAACATTGACACAATAGTCAAAGAAAACACAAAATGCAAAAAGTTCCTAACCCAAAACATCCAGGATACAATGAGAATACAAAACCCGGGGATAACAGGTATAGAAGAGAGTGAAGATTCCCAAGATAAAGGACCAGTAAATATTCTCAACAAAATTATAGAAAAAAACTGCCCTAACCTAAAGAAAGAGATGAACATAAATATACAAGAAGCCTACAAAACGTCTAATAGATTGGACCAGAAAAGAAATTCCTCCCATCACATTATAGTCAAAACACCAAATACAGAAAATAAGGAAAGAATATTAAAAGCAGTAAGGGAAAAGGAACAAGTAACATATAAAGGCAAACCTGTCAGAAATACACCAGACTTCTCGCCACAGACTATGAAAGCTAGAAGATCCTGGGCAGATGTCATACAGACCCTAAGAGAACACAAATGCCAGCCCAGGCTGCTATACCAAGCAAAACTCTCAATAATCATAGATGGTGAAACCAAAATATTCTATGACAAATCCAAATTTGCACAGTATGTTTCCACAAACCCAGCCCTACAAAGAATAATAGATGGAAAACACCAACTCAAGGAGGGAAACTACACCCAAGAAAAAGCAAGAAAGTAATCTTTCAACAAACTCAAAAGAAGATAGCCACACAAACAAATAAACAACATCGAAAATAACAGGAGGCAACAATCACTAATCTTTAATATCTCTTAACATCAAAGGTCTCAATTCCCCAATGAAAAGACATAGACTGACAGGCTGGATCCATAAACAGGACCCAGCATTTTGCTGCATCCAGGAAACGCACCTCTGTGTTAAAGACAAACACTACCTCAGAGTAAAGGACTGGAGAACAATTTTCCAGACAAATGGCCCCAAGAAACAGGCTGGAGTAGCCATTCTAATATCGGATAAAATCGACTTTCAACCAAAAGTCATCAAAAAAGATAAGGAAGGACACTTCATACTCATCAAAGGAAAAATCTACCAAGAAGAACTCTCAATTCTGAACATCTATGCCCTGAATGCAAGGGCTCCCACATCCATAAAAGAAACTTTACTAAAGCTCAAAGCACACATTGCACCTCACACAATAATAGTGGGAGACTTCAATACCCCACTATCATCAATGGACAGATCTTAGAAACACAAACTAAATAGAGACACAGTGAAACTAACAGATGTTATGAACCAAATGGATTTAACAGATATCTATAGAACATTTCATCCTACATCAAAAGGATATACCTTCTTCTCAGCACCTCATGGTATCTTCAAAATTGATCATATAATTGGTCACAAAACAAACCTCAACAGATATAAGAAGACTGAAATAATCCCATGCCTCCTATCAGATCACTACAGAATAAGGCTGGTCTTCAATGGCAACAACAACAACAACAGAAAGCCCACAGACACATGGAAGCTGAACAATGCTCTACTCAATGATAACTTGGTCAAGGAAGAAAGAAAGAAAGAAATTAAAGACTTCCTAGAATTTAATGAAAATGAAAGTACAACATACCCAAACCTATGGGACACAATGAAAGCAGTGTTAAGAGGAAAACTCATAGCTCTGAATGCCTCCAAAAGAAACTGGAGAGAGCATATACCAGCAGCTTAACAGCATCCCTGAAAGCTCTAGAACAAAAAGAAGCTAATACATGCAAGAGGAGTAGAAGGCAAGAAATAATCAAATTAAGGGCTGAAATCAACCAAGTAGAAACTAAAAGAACTATACAAAGAATCAACAAAACAAGGAACTGGTTCTTTGAGAAAATCAACAAGATAGATAAACCCTTAGCCAGACTAACAGAGGGCACAGAGACAGTATCCAAATTAACAAAATCAGAAATGAAAAGGGAGATAAAACAACAGATTCTGAGGAAATTAAAAAAATCACCAGATTCTACTACTAAAGCCTATATGCAACAAAATTAGAAAATCTGGAGGAAATGGACAAGTTTCTACACAGTTACCAAATACCAAAGTTAAATCAGGATAAACCATCTAAACAGTCCCATAACCCCTAAAGAAATAGAAGCAGTCATTAAAAGTCTCCCAACTAAAAACAGCCCAGGACCAGATGGCTTCATTGCAGAATTCTATCAGACCTTCAAAGAAGACCTACTACCAATACTCTTCAATCTATTCCACGAAATAAAAACAGAAGGAACACTACCCAATTCATTCTATGAGACCACAGTTACACTGATATCAAAACCCCACAAAGATCCAACAATAAAAAAATCTTCAGACCAATTTCCCTTATGAATATCGATGCAAAACTACTTAATAAAATTCTTGCAAACTGAATCCAAGAAAACAATCATTCACCATGATCAAGTAGGCTTCATCCCAGGGATGCAGGGATGGTTCAATACCCGGAAATCCATCAATGTAATCCACTACATAAACAAACTCAAACAAAAAAACCATATTGTCATTTCGTTAGATGCTGAGAAAAGCATCTGACAAAATTCAGCATCGCTTCATGATAAAAGTCTTGGAAAGATCAGGAATTCAAGGAGCATTCCTAAACATAGGAGAAGCAATATACATCAAACCAGTGGCCAACATCAAACTAAATGGAGAGAAACTTGAAGCAATCCCACTAAAATCAGGGACTAGGCAAGGCTGCCCTCTCTCTCCCTATCTATTCATTATAGTACTTGAAGTTCTAGCTAGAGCAATTAGACAACAAAAGGGGGTCAAAGGGATACAAATTGGAAAGGAAGAAATCAAAATATCAATAGTTGCATATGATATGATGGTATACTTAAGTGACCCGAAAAATTCCACCAGAGATCTGTTACAGCTGATAAACAACTTCAGCAAAGTGGCCGGATACAAAATTAACTCAAGCAAATCAGTAGCCTTCCTATACTCGAAGGATAAACAGGCTGAGAAAGTAATTAGGGAAATGACACCCTTCACAATTGTCACAAACAATATAAAATATCTTGGTGTGACTCTAACCAAACAAGTGAAAGATCTGTATGACAAGAACTTCAAATCTCTGAAGAAAGAAATCGAAGAAAACCTCAGAAGATGGAAAGATCTCCCAAGCTCATGGATTGGCAGGATTAATATAGTTAAAATGGCCATACTGCCGAAAGCAATCTACAGATTCAATGCAATCCCCATCAAAATCCCAACTCAATTTTTCATAGACTTAGAAAGAGCAATTCTCAAATTCATGTGGAATAACAAAAAAACCCAGGATAGGAAAAACTATTCTCAATAATAAAAGGACTTCTGGGGGAATCAGCCTCCCTGACTTCAAGCTGTACTACAGAGCAGTAGTGATAAAAACTGCATGGTATTGGTACAGTGACAGGCAGGTAGATCAATGGAATAGAACTGAAGACCCAGAAATGAACCCACACACTTATGGTCACTTGATCTTTGACAAAGCAGCTAAAACCATACAGTGTAAAAAAAGACAGCATCTTCAACAAATGGTGCTGGTTCAACTGGCAGTCTACATGTAGAAGATTGTGAATTGATCTATTTCTATCTTCCTGTACAAAGCTCAAGTACAAGTAGATCAAGGACCTCCACATAAAACCAGATACACTGAATCTAATAGAAGAGAAAGTGGGGAAAAGTCTCAAACTCATGGGCACAGGAGAAAAGTTTTTGAACAGAACACCAATGGCTTGTGCTCTAAGATCAAGAATTGACAGATGGGACCTCATAAAATTGCAAAGCTTTTGTAAGGCAAAGGACACTGTAAATAGGACAAAACGGCAACCTACAGATTGGGAAAAGATCTTTACCAATCTTACATCCGATAGAGGACTAATATCCAATGTATACAAAGATCTCAAGAAGCTAGGCTCCAGAGATCCAAATAGCCCTATCAAAAAATGGGGAACAGAGCTAAACAGAGAATTCTCAACTGAGGAAACTCGAATGGCTGAGAAGCACCTAAAGAAATGTTCAACATCCTTAGTCATCAGGGAAATGCAAATCAAAACAACCCTGAGATTCCACCTCACAACAGTCAGAATGGCTAAGATCAAAAACTCAGGTGACAGCAGATGCTGTTGAGGATGTGGAGGAAGAGGGACACTCCTCCATTGCTGGTAGGATTTCAAGCTGGTACAACCACTCAGGAAATCAGTTTGGCAGACCCTCAGAAAAATGAACATAATACTACCTGAGGACCCAGCTATTCCACTCCTGGGCATATACCCAGAAGATGCTCCAACATGTAATAAAGACACATGTTCCACTATGTTCATAGCAGCCATATTTGTAATAGCCAGAAGCTGGAAACAACCCAGATGTCCCTCAACAGAGGAATGGATACAGAAAGTGTGGTATATTTACACAATGGAATACTATTGTAAATACTATTGTAAAAACTATTGCTATTAAAAACAAGGACTTCATGAAATTCGCAGGCAAATGGATAGAACTTGAAAATATCATCCTGAGCGAGGTAATGCAGTCACAAAAGAATGAACATGGTATGTACTCACTGATAAGTGGTTATTAGCCCAAAAGTTTGGAATACCCAAGAGTCACTTCACAGCAACAGTAGGGCTGAGTGTGAGGTCCCAGATGGAGGAGTTGGAGAAGGGACTGAAGGAGCTGAGGGAGTCTGCAGCCCCAGGGAGGGAGCAACAGTGGCAACTGGCTTGACCCCTTGATGCTCCCTGAGACTGATCCACCAACCAAAGAATACACATGGAGGGACCCATGGTGCTGGCCACATATGTGGCAGAGGAGGATCTTGTTAGACATCAGGGGGAGGAGAGGCCCTTGGGCCTGAGGGTGTTAGATGCCCCAGTATAGGAGAATGCCAAGGAGGGAGGACGGAGAGTGGGTGGGTGGGTGGTTGAGGGAATACCCCCATAGAGGCAGGGGGAGGGAGGAGGGAATAGGGAGGTTCCAAAGAGAAGATCTGGAAAGAGGGAACATTTGAAATGTAAATAAAGTATGAAAAAAAAAGTTAAGCCAATGGCTAGGTTATATCTCAAGCTGGCACTGGAACTTAACAACATTGTCGCCAGAGTCCTGGGCTTGTAGACATGCAAGACAGCAGAGTAATAGAGTGGTACACCAAGTTTCCAGAAGGGTTCTTAGGTCAGACAATGAGATTCACATTTGGGTTTGTGAGAGGGAGGGGTCCCTGAGAGGCCACTGAGTGAAGCTGTGACGGTGACCTCATGATGTTGGAGATGCAAGGGCTGTGTTCCTTCCACTGCAGAAAGAGACAGACCTGGAGTGAATCTGTCCCAAATGAGAAGCTATGTGAACTGTGGGCAACAGACTTGGAGGAGTAGCAATGCCCAAGGCCATTAGCTTACAGAGGAGCTCCAGACACAAGATTGGAACTAGTTGACTGGATGTTTTCTTTGTGTTTGTTTGTTTGTTTGTTTTAGATGTGTGTGTGGGGTTGTGGTTGTTGTTTTGCTTTGTCTTGCTTTTTTTTTTTTTTTTTTTTTTTTTTGGCTTTTTGAGACAGGGTTTCTCTGTGTGTCCTTAGCTGTCCTGGAACTTGGTCTGAGAACCAGGCTGGCCTCAAACTCTCAGAGTTCTGCCTGCCTCTGCCTCCCAAGTGCTGGGATTAAAGGAGTGCACCACCACCACCACCAGGGTTTCATTCTTGGTTTGGTCCTATCTTTCCTCTCTATGTTCTTGTCTCTTCAGTTTGGAATAGGAGTGTGTACTATGTGACACTGAAAAATGTCGCTTGTTTTGATATGACAGGGGCTGGAGAGTTGGCAATTAAGAGTTCTTGTTGCCGGAGCAGTGCTGTCCCTAAGCCTGTTGCCTGACTGCTGATCCCATGACCTAAATGGACAGCCTTGTCAGGCCTCAGTGGGAGAGGATGTGCCTAGTCCTGCAGCAACTTCATGTTGGGGGGCGGGTGCTGGGGGGTTGACATCCAGGGCGGGTCTTTACCTTCTCAAAAGAGAAGGGGAAGGGGTAATGGGGGGAAGGATTTGTGTGAGGGGGTACTAGGTAGAGAGGAAGGGTTGATATTAGGTTGGAAAAGGAATAAATAAATTTAATTTATTTTTTTTTTTTTAAAAGAGTACCTGTTGCTCCTGGGGACGTGGATTTGAGTCCCAACACCTACAAGGAGGTTCACTACCACCTATGTCTTCAATTCCAGGGGATCTAACAGGCATGCATGTAGTGGACACACATGCCCACAGGCAAAACATTCATACACACGAAGTAAAAAAAATAAATATTAAAAAGAAAAAGACTGCTTTGAATCTCAGAAGAGACCTTGGATTGTTAAACAATATTCAGATTGTTAGACTATAAGGACCTTTGTTGTTGAAAAAGATGCACTTTGAACTATGAGATGGCCATGATCCTATGGTGGTCAGGCTCATAAGTTCAGATACTTGGTCCTCAGATGAGAGAAGCTCATGAAGTGAATCCTGGCTGGAAGAGTCATGTTACTAAGTGTAGAACGTAATTATTAAAAAACAATCCATGCTAGCCGGGCAGTGGTGGCACACGTCTTTAATCCCAGCACTCAGGAGGCAGAAGCAGGCAGATTTCTGAGTTCGAGGCCAGCCTGGTCTACAGAGTAAGTTCTAGGACAGCCAGGGCTATACAGTGAAGCCCTGTTTCGAAAAACCAAAACCAAACCAAACCAAAACAATTCATGCTAACACTGGCTACTCTCCATCAACGCTATCTCCCCTCTCCCATTGGGAGTGGCAAGCCTAGGTCTTCCCAACTTCCCGAGGTGCTCACGTTCCCAGTCATCTGTCTCCTGCGGCTTGTCTGCCAAGACTGGCTCTAAACTTCGGAGCCCTGTAGAAAAGAAACTCCAGAGACTTGTAATGTATTAGTCAGATTTATGACAGTAAATTCTCAACCCTCAAAATGCGCACTCAAAGAACTCAAAACTCAATTGATATTGATACAAGTTGCCCACCTAGATTGGACAAATGTGCTCTACATTACTCTATTGCTCTTTTATGATATCCATAGCTAACTGTGGCTATTTCAGGCCATGTGGATCCGGTGCATTCTCCTCTCCTATAGGTTCCATCTTGTTTCCTCGTCTCCCTCTCTGTCTCTCTGTACCGGCCTCTACAGCTCTCAGACCACCTTCTTTTTCCACTGCCCAATCACAGGCTCTGGCCTTATCTTTCACCTGCCCTCACCTGCTTAAGATGGCAATCTACAACTAAGGGCAAGGCTTGGGATGCCTAAGCCAAGTTCTGTTCGCATCCTCCTTGCTGCTCCCCACTGTGGCAGATGCTGACCAGCTACCTCAGGCTTTCGCCACTTTTCATCCGTGTGATAATGGGCTTCATCCTGTAAACTCTAGTGAAAGGTACACTCTTCCTTCAGAGTTGCTTCTTCTTTGGTTTGTTTGTTTGTTTGCATTTGGCAATAATGAAAAAGAAAACTAGTCGGGCAGTGGGTGGCGCAGGCCTTTAATCCCAGCACTTGGGAGGCAGAGGCAGGTGGATTTCTGAGTTCAAGGCCAGCCTGGTCTACAGAGTGAATTCCAGGACAGCCAGGGCTGCACAGAGAAATCCTGTCTCAAAAAACCAAAAAAAAAAAAAAAAGAAAGAAAGAAAAAGAAAAAGAAAACTAATACACTCTTCATGGCACATTTGGAAAGAACCATTCATCTTCTTTCACCAATTTCTAGTTATGCTTCTTCTGATTTTCCCAACCATCTAGCCAAAGCATTTAGCATTCAGCATCAGATATGTCCTGTGAGTGGAAGCTCCTGTAACAGCCCATACGTGACACGAATTCCAGCCACTCTGGTTGATTTACTCATGGGCACTTTGAAGGAATGACGGAAATCAGTAGACAACCCTTATATTACTACCATGCAACACCGGTTACCAGTGGTTTTCAACCTGTGGGTTGCAACCCGCATGTCTTAGTCAGGGTTTCTATTCCTGCACAACATCATGACCAAGAAAGAAGCAAGTTGGGGAGGAAAGGGCTTATTGAGCCTACACTTCCATATTGCTGTTCATCACCAGAGGAAGTCAGGACTGGAACTCAAGCAGGTCGGGAAGCAGGAACTGATGCAGAGGCCATGATGTTTCTTACTGCCTTGCTCAGCCTGCTTTCTTATAGAGCCCAAGACTACCAGTCCACAGATGGCCCCACCCACAAGGGGCCCTCCCCCCGTGATCACTAACTGAGAAAATGCTTTACACCTGGATCTCATGGAGGCATTTCCTCACCTGAAACTCCTTTCTCGGTGATAACTCCAGCTTGTGTCAAGTTGACACAAAACCAGCCAGTACACCCCAGAGACCATCAGAAAACATAGATATTTACATTATGGTTCACAACAGAAGCAAAATTACAGTTATGAAGTAATAACAAAAATAATTTTACTGCTGGGGGTCACTGCAACTATATTAAAGGGTCACAGCAACAGGAAGGTTGATAACGACTGAGTTTCAAATAAGTCTCATTCCCTGTGGTGGTTTGAATAGTCACACACACACACACACACACACACACACACACACACACACATTCCATTTGAATTCCACAAATTTCTTTTCTTTTCTTTGTTTTTCAAGACACGGTTTCTCTGTGTAGTCCTGGCTGTCCTGGAACTCATTCTGTAGACCAGGCTAGCCTCAAATTCAGTGATCTGCATGCCTCTTGCCTCCCAAGTGCTGGGATTAAAGGCATGCGCCACCACTGCTGGGTAAGCTCCCAGATTTCTACTCTCTGTGAAAAATTTCCTTCACCATAGTCCTTCCAGGTTGTCCAGAGAGGAGCTCTGATGCCACAAACAGCCTCACAAAATCATTTGTTTAACTCTGTTTAAAGACTCTAGGGATTCTGTCATAGAACCCCAAATCTCCTACATTCCTGCTATAAATCAGTTCTACAAGGCCAAGAATATCACACACTAGTTTCTCACAATAAAGACTCCAGTTCTCTGTACCAATTTTCTGTTATGATTATGTTTTTTCATTGCTGTGAACAAATAACTGACAAAAGCAACTTACAAAGGGAAGGGTTTAATCTGGCTCCAGTCTGTTCCCCTGAGGAAAGCTGCTGTGAGGGGATATGCCTGGGTGAGCAGGAGTGGAAAGCAGCTGCTCACATCTCCCTTGCAGTTAGGGAGCAGCAAGCAAACAGAGTTCATCACTTTCTTCTTTCAAATAAGTCTGATTCCCTGTGGTGGTTTGAATAGGTTTGGGCCCTACAGACTCATGAGTTTGAATTCTTGCCCCATAGGGAGTGGGCACTATTAGGAGGTGTGGTCTTGCTGGAGAAAGTGTGTCACTATAGAGGCAGGCTTTGAGGTCATATATGCTCAAGCTATTCCCAGTGTGATACACAGTCTCTCCTTCCTGTCTGTAGATCAAGATGTAGTACTCTCTGCTTACATGTCACCATTTTTTTTTCCACCATGACAGTAATGGACTGAACCTCTGAAAACTGTAATCCAGCCCTGATTAAATGTTGTCCTTTATATAAGAGTTGCCACCATGGTTATGGTGTTTCTTCACAGCAATGGAAACTCTAACTAAGACAGAAGTTGGTACCATGGACAGCTGTATCGCTGTAATGGGCCTGACCATGCTTTTGTTTGAAGGTATTTGGATCTGAGGACTTTGTTAAGTTAAGAAACCAGTGGAAAGCTTTAAGTGCTGTTTAATCGGTCCTACAAGTAGAAGCATGGAAGACAGTGGTGCTGAGGGAGATTTGAACTGCAGAGACCTAGCTTGAGGTTTCAAAAGAGAAGAGTTTTAGTTGCCTGTGTTCTTGTGGTATTTGGTGAAGAATGTGGCTGCGTTCTGCCCTTGTCTGAAGAGTCCGCCTGAGGCTAAGGTGAAGAGTCTTAGATTAGATGCATTGGCAAAGGAAGTCTCAAAAAAGCCTAGGCTGGAGAGATGGCTCAGTGGTTAAGAGCACTGACTGCTCTTCCAGAGGTCCTCAGTTCAATTCTCAGCAACCACATGGTGGCTCACAACCATCTGTAATGGGATCTGGCGCCCTCTTCTGGTGTGCCTGAAGACAGCTACATTGTACTCACATACATAAAATAAATAAATCTTTAAAAAAAAAAAAAATGCCTGGCAGCGGCTCTGTCCTGTGGACCACTCCTTTTTTTCCCTCTTCTTCGAGACAGGGTTTCTCTGTGTAGCCCTGGCTGTCCTGGAACTCACTCTGTAGACCAGGCTGGCCTCGAACTCAGAAATTCGCCTGCCTCTGCCTCCCAAGTGCTGGGATTAAAGGCGTGTGCCACCACTGCCGGCTATGTGGACCACTCTTCTAAAGGCTGTTTTGATGAAGCTGTTGCAAGCTAAGCACAGATTAAAGGGAAAACAGGAAGTGTGATGGAGCTAAATCTTGTATTCAAGGAGATAAACTGATTAAAGATATTAAATGAAGTTAAGGAAGTGGTAACCTCAGGGCAAGATCCCACCCAGCTAAGCCACCATCTTGTGAAAAGGAATTAAAGAACAGCTTAGGTTTAGGCATGGTGGCACATGCCTTTAACCCCAGAGTTCCAAGGAGACAGAGGAATGCAGATCTCTGAGTTCGAGGTCAGCTTGGTCTACAAGGAAAGATCCAGGACAGCCAAAACTAAGCAGTGAAGAAAACCATTGAAAATAGAAAGCTAGTGAAGATGTAATAGAACAAGGGGGCCATGTTCTGTCCCAAGCAAGCAGCAGAACTTGGCAGCTCTGGCCACATAGTTCTGGCTTTAGAGTCAAGAATAGAAAAAAGGAGTTATGGAGCCTCCCTCCATTGGTTGTGGGAGGCAGCCTGGTTCCTGGTGGAACACAGATCGGAAACCCCAGTGACCCTGAAGGGACAGAAGGCGTTTTGCCACACTCCTAGGCCCCTGGTTCCTGTCACGTAGCTACAGTCCCCCCCAACCTCCCACCCCGTAGAGAGGTCTGTGGCCGTCAGTCACGTAGGAGAAGCACCTCAAGCCCTCCCACAGGCAGATAAGGTATCCCCAAGCTCTCAGACCAAGCCAATGGGAAGCATCTGCTGTCAGACCCTGACCCACCCCAAAACTGTATATAAGGATCCTATTCAGAAGGAATAAAGGTTTGAGAATTACTCCATCATCTGAGAGCTTCTGTCATAAGAGCTGTAACACTGCCTCTTGGGAAGAGATCTACTCTCTTGATATGCCGCCAGAAGCTCCCCTCACCTGAGGCTCCTTCCTCTCTGATGACTCTAGCGTGTGTCAGACTGACCACAAAACCAGACAGTACACATGCTTCAGGTGAGGAAATGCCTCTATGAAATCCAGCTGTAAGTACTTTCTCAATTAGTGATCAAGGAAGGAGGGCACAGCCCATTGTGGGTGATGTCATCCCTGGGCTGGTGGTCCTGGTTAAAAAGGCAGGCTGGGCAAGCCATGGGGAACAAGCCAGTAAGCAGCACAGCTCCATGGCCTCTGCATCAGCTCCTGTCTCCAGGTTCTTGCCCAGTTTGAGTTCCTGTCCTGACTTCCTTTGGTGATGAACAGCGATGTGGAAGTGTAAGCTGAATAAACCCTTTCCTCCCAAACTTGCTTTTTGATCATGGTGTTTTGTCACAGCAATCAAAACTCTAAGACAGCATGTGTTATTTATTTAAATTTTTGATATCTGATATGTTTTATTTATTTAGTAATTTTGTTTTCTTAAGACATGATCTCAGCTAGCCCCTACTGGTCTCAAACACACTATGTAGCAATAGCTGACCTTGAAATATGGTTCTTTTGCTTCTGCCTCATATGTTCTGGGATTATGTGACACCCATCTTGGCATGTGTTTTGGATTTTACATTAAAATGTGCAGCTTGAGAGGTGAGAGATGAGCTATCAATTAGATATATAAGATGTATCAGTTAGATATAGACATATATGGGGGGTTTGAATGAGAACAACCTCCAAAGGCTCATATTGAGTAATTGGTCCCCAGTTGGTGGCACTGTTCTGGAAGGATTGGGAGATGTGGACTTTCAGTGCACTCTTTGCCTCTTGCCTGTCTTTCAAGATGTGAGCGCTAGCTACCACCCCAGCCACCTGCTGCTCTACCCCTCTGAAATCATAGTCCCCCCTTTCTTCTATAAGTTGCGTTGGTCCCACTGTCTTCCCAACAACAGAAAAGTAAGGAAAACAGATGTTGATTCATAAGAGCAGCTAAGTCAGCACTACACCTCAGAAATTAGCTCTATTAGAAGAGGCCTGAAGACCATGATCTGGCCTTGATGTGGAAGAGCACAGGAAAGAAACAATTCAATACATGTGAGAGACAACAGGAATGGAGCCTTACAGGAAAGAAGAGGCTTCTCTTTAAATCTGGAAAGGAGACAGGAATACTGGTACACCTTTAACCTAAGCACTGTGAAGTCAAAGGCAGAAAGGTATCTGTGAGTTCTAGGCTAGCAAGGGCTAAAGTAAGACTCTTATTTTGCCTTCTATTGCTGCACCAGAACCAACAGCAGCATGGGGAGGACGGGGTTCATTTCAGTTTATACCTATAATCATGGAGGGAAGTTAAGGAAGAAATTCAAGGCAGGAACCTGGAGACAGGAGCTGAAGCAAAGGCAATGGAGGGTGGCTGCTTTCTTACGGAACACAGGACCACCTGCCCAGGGGTACCGCCTTCTCAGCTGGGCACATCACCCAGGGGTACCGCCTTCTCAGCTGGGCACATCACTCATTGATCCAAAAATGCCCCGAGATCCTCTTCTCGGATTACACTGGGTTGTGTCAAGTGGACAAAATGTAACCAAGACAGATCCTACTTGGAAAAAGAAAAGGAGAAAGAAAAAAGGGAGAGGGGTGGTTTAAAGCTAAGATTAAGAGAGCCCCCATCAGTAAGAGGGGTTCCAAAGGGGCTTCAATATCCCTCCCATAAAGAAATAGGTGGTTTGTGTATATTAAAGAAATATTGGCTTTTGGGTGTCAACCGTTTCAACACCATGAAGTGGAAACTTAAGGGTTCTTTGGAGAACCCTTACATTGTGTAGTTGAGTTGCATTTGTCAGGACTCCATAGAGAGAAATGCACCAAAAAACCCCTGGTGGCGTGCTGCAGCTTCTGCAGACTTGGGCTCACTGGCGGAGTGATGTCAGCTGAGACAGACGCACGGGCTGAGGTGAGACCCGTGAGGACGTGTGAAGTTTGGAAGGTACAACAAGGACTCGATGGACAGTGACAGGGGCTGAGCTCGGCTTGCTTAGAGGGCTGGCTGTGCAACACCTGTGGGTCTCGCGTCTTTGCTGATCTTCGCTTCACTGAGAGAAGCACAGCCAAGAACTCCTTCTGGCGTTCCTGCTGGCTGGTCCCTTCTGCTGCCAAGGCTGAGGCCTAGCTGTCTCTTCTAGGTAGTGCCACCGTTGCTAATCCATGTTTGCTATCCCCAACTCTATCAAACTGGACTCTCATTAAACTGGACTATCATTAAAAATAGGTTTTGAAAAAAATTAAAGTTACAACACCGCATGATTCAGTCTGAGCTAGTGCATGTGATGATGTGAGCCCAGTGATCCTTACCCTTCCTAATGCCGTGACCCTTTAATACAGTTCTTCATGATGTGGTGGAACCCCCAACCATAAAGTTATTTTCTTGGCTACTGTATAAACTTTAATTTTGCTACTATTGTGAAAACCAATGTAAATATCTGTGTTTTCTGATGGTCTGTAGGGGTGGAGACACTCAAGTTAAGAACCATTCAATTAGACTCTCATGGTCCATTTCAGTATGAAGTGCATTTAGAACGCACCAGTTACAGATAAGCAGTAGATGCTGGGCCTGTCTCTTCCCCAGCGGTGGTTGGTACCTGCCCATATCTGAGAGTTGGAAAGTTACCAGTGGTTTAATATGTGACTTAAACCATGATAAGGAAAAGAGGAAGCCTCAAATCCCGAGTTATTCCCCAGATAAGGCTTTGTGTCTTAAGCCAGTGAGATGGGAAATTTGAGATGGCAGAACTGGCCCATGAGAGACAGAGAACAGAAATTCCTCCCCTGAGGAACTTTTGTAAAAAAATTCTTTTGTGCCAAAATTCACAGCCGTTTTTGCCTTTTCTCTAAGGTTCCGTGTCTCTCTGAAGAACTGAATATATAAAACGCCTTCGTTTTTCTCCAGTCGCTTGGAATTTGTTATTATCTTATCTGCAGCTGTGAAGATGAGCACAGAGGACCAGATACTGGACGGAATTATAAGTTAAGAGTTGTAAAATCACAGTACAGATAGTGTTTTAATAGTGTTTCTGGGGAGCCTGTGTGTTCTGGCCTCTAACAATGACCAGAGTTCGTGCAACTTTGGCTGGCCCAGATTTTACAATGTAGACCAAGCTGGCCTAGAACTCACAGAGATCTGCCTTCCTCTGCCACCAGAATGAATGCTGGCCACTACTTGACAGTCCACTATCAAAATCTTTGGTTTGCCTGCGTAAAAATCCAGATCCACGGAGTACATCAGACCCAAGGTCCAATACCAATTCTACGTCTGCGGCAAGAAACCACTACACTGGACATTGAATTGATAAATGCACTGTGGACACCAACGACCCAAGACAAATAGGAACTACGCTTTGGCTTGGAGATCACTAAAGACTGAAGTACCCTGTAAGAATCAGGCAGGTCTGGCTTTTATGCAAATCTCCTGAGCTGCGCGAGGTCCGGCCCTAGCCAATCAGGGCCTCCCGACAAGCCATCCAATCAGGAGCGCCAGGGAGCAGCGGGAGGCGGGCTCCTTCCAGCAGTCCCGCTGTGCAGTCCGCTTGGAAGCGAAGGAGGCGCGGTGGTTTGCCCCCCACTCCCGCCCGTTCGCTGTGGCCACCGCGGCCCGGAGCTGAGGGGAGCGCGGGCGAGCTCCGAGCTGGCCATGGTGAGCGCGGGGCCGCTGTCCCCAGATGGGGAAAAGCGGCGGGCTGAGCCGCGGGAACCCGGGTGGTGGGTCCTTCCTGGGACTGGGGGAGGGGTGGGTCGGGCGTCCTGGAAAGTTCGGCTTCGTGCGAAGATTAGAGTTTAAAAGGCGAAGCCGCGAGCTCCGGGCAGGTGACGGGGCGGCTGGCCGGAGGGGGCCACGCTGACCCCGGGTGACAAGGGTAGCACGCTGGGGAGCCCAGAACACCAGCGTGGGCGGGGTCGCTCGGTGCCAGAGCTGGGCTGCCCTCAGCTCCTTCGGCCGCGCACGTTTGTCCGAGTGCGGGCTGTGACAGCTTGCAGCTACCGTCGCACCCAGTTGTGACCCTGCGTGCGGGCTTCAGAGCAAGCCCGCAGCTGTCGGAGGAGAGGGGCCACCCTGGGCCGCCCCAGCACGAGGGAGGAGAAACATGGAGCGGGACTCACGAGTGTATGGAGTGGAGGACCCCTGCGCTGCAGCCCACTTTCGCGCTCTCGCCTGCTGAAATCAGCCTTATTTATTGATGTGTGTGTGTGTGTCCCAGTGTATGTGTACAGTGAAGCAGGTGTGAGGTCACAGGACAACTTTATGAAATGAGTGCTCTCCTTCCGCGGTTAACGGATCGAACTCAGGTTGTCTTACCAACTGGGCCATATCACACAGCCTAGTATAGTTTATTTTTTCTTTTCCTTAAAAAAAAAAAAAAAAAAAATTACCCCCTTACACCCCCTTACCTCCCAATCTGGGAGTTAAATGCAACAGCTTTGCATAGCTGGGCAAGTGCTCTATTACGCCTCAGGCCTATCAGCAGCCTTGTCCTACCTTCATGAAAATTGCTTTTAAGTTAGAAATTGTGAATCTCGAATCTCGGCTGTTCCCATAGTCTAACTTCCTTTACAGTTCCATGAATTTCCGCGGCAGTTTCTAGCCTGACAAGGTCAGCCACTGGGGTTCCTTAGGTGGTGTGACCCTGAGTGTTTGAAGGCTCTTGCCATCAAGGGAACATGAAGAGGCTAATGGTTTTCCTTTTACTTAAACGTAGATTTTGCTGAGCCTTTCATCCCAGCATGCTGGAGACAGAAGCAGATGGATCTCTGTAAGTTCTAGGTCAGCCAGGTCTATATAGTGAGTTCAGGTAAGTCAGGATTACATAGTGAGAGCCTATCTCAAAAGAAAAAAGAAAAACAAAAAAACCCAAAATACTTAGGTTCTTGGTTCCTCAGAATCCATCAGTGGGTGGCAGCTTTTGCTGCCAAGCCCTAAGACTTGGAGTTAATCCTTATAAGCCACTTGGTAGAAGGAGAGAATCCAGAGTCATGGGATATCTTTGAACTCCTGTTTCCTCGCCTCAAACATGCATCGTGGCAGCGCATAGCCACACATGCACGCAGAAAGGAATATTTTTTTAAAAATCTGATTTTTTAAAACAATCTTTGAAGTGTTAAAACGACACCTTTCTTATTTACTATTGGATTTAGGTTCATGCATTTACTTCTTGGGTGAGAACTTAAATAGAGGCTTTTCCAACTACATTTTCAAGTATTTTGTCCTCTGTGTATAGAAGTGTGATTGAGTTTGTACTCTGTTCCTTGACACTGGTGTGCACTTCCTCATCTCGGTTGGTCCCGCGTTAGGCAATAGTTCTGGTATAACTTTCTTAGGCCCTGTTTTGACGTGATGTATCTTCGACTCCTTTAAGCAAGATCACCATTTCAAAATACTTTGGAGTCTGACATTCATCATTCTGCCCTGAGCGGTCATGTGAAGAACCATCCCTCAAGTCAAGTGAACTCCATTAATCCCAGCGCTCTGGAGACAGAGGCAGGCAAATCTCTGAGTTCAAGGACAGCCTGGTCTACAGAGCTGGTTCTACAACAACCAGGGCGACATAGAAAAACCTGTCTCAAATGACCAAACTAAAGAGAAGATGGCGAGGAGGAGGAGGAGGAGGGGGAGGAGGGGGAGAGGAGGAGGAGGGGAAGGGGAGGGGAGGAGGAGGAGGGGGAGGAGGAGAGGAGAAGAAAGAAAGAATGAACCATTCCCTTTGTTGAATCAAGTCAAGTGTTTTTATTTATTTTCAAGATGCAATCTAAACTTGAACTAGAGATTTCCCCCAGACACCTGATATCTGAAGTTAAGAGTGTGTCCCACCACATCTGATGTATATAGTAGCTTATAGTTCTGATTCTGGGAAATAGTGGCATGTCTGGGTAGACTCAGTTGTTTGTTTGAGACAGAGTCTTTCACTGTGTAACTGTGGCTGGCCTGGACTTAGCCAGGCTGGCCTCAGATTTGCAGAGATCTGCCTGCTTCTTCCTTCCTAGTGCAAGGATTGAAGGTGTGTGCCACCACTCGCAGCCTAGACTCCTTTCATCCGTAACTTTTACCATTTGTGGGGTTCGTTACCTCGGTGATTGATTTCTGTTGATGTGTCAGTGTGAGAAGTCAAGTGCTTGACTTTTCACTGTTTCATCGTTATCAAGGAAGTGAATGTATTTCTACAGTTTTCATCTCCCCCCCCCCATGTATATGCTAATTGTCCCAATGTAAGCTTGTGCTCATTTTATTATTTATTTATGTGTGTCTGTGTAGTATTCAAGGAGGTCAGAGATGTCAGCTCTGTTAACACTGCTCAGACCCCAGGGGGAGGACTGTGAGACAGGAAGTAGAAATCACTGTAGACAGAGGACAGGGCCGAGCAGCAGCACATCCTGTGCCCTGAGCCCAGGAATGAGAGAGTGCTGCTACAGTGCTGCTCCTTCCGCATCCCTCAGTGCTTGCATGACGACTTCCGCGTGGTGGAGGACATGTGTGGAGGGATGAACCTGTTTGTCAATCAAGTGTGTGCAATGTTTAGGCCTCAGTGAGCTTTGAGGACGTGGCTGTGCACTTCACCCAGGATGAGTGGGCTTTGCTGGATCCTTCCCAGAAGAGTCTGTACAGGGATGTGATGCTGGAGACCTGCAGGAGCCTCGCTGCAGTGGGTGAGGACGCCATCCTACCTTCTCTCTGTAAATTAAGGAGCAAGTGTCTCTTGGTGTGGGTGCTCTTCTGGGATGGGGAAAGGCAGATTATGTTATATAAATCAGACAGAGTTTTGATGTAAACCAACTCAAGAAACCAATTTTTTAGGGATTTCTAATTTATCCTAATTTTTTTTGTGACTCCTTTTAGGACATAAATGGGAAGACCAGAACTTGGAACACCATTATATAAATCTTGGGAGAAATCTGAGGTAATGTACGTGCAAAGGTAGAATCAACAGGCTTTTGAAGGATTTTATTTTTAATTATTTTTTATTTCTTTACAGTCTACCCTCCCACAGTTCCTCATCCCATTTCTCCCCGCCCCCACCTTCAAGATGATGTCCTCACCCCACCCCCACCCAACCCACCAGGCCTCCCCACTCCCTGGGGCCTCATGTCTCTCGAGGGTTAGGCATGTCTTCTCTCAATGAGGTCAGACCAGGCAGTCCTCTGCTGTATATGTGTCGGGGAGGTGGTGGTAGTGGGGAGCTTATGTATGCTGCCTGGTTGATGGCTCAGTGTCTGAGAGATCTCAGCGGTCCAGGTTAGTTTAGACGGCTGGTCTTCCTATGGGGTCACCTTCCTCCTCAGCTTCTTCCAGCCCTTCCCTAATTCAACCACAGGGGTCCCGTGCTTCTGTCCATTGGTTGGAGGTAAGTATCTGCATCTATCTCAGTCAGCTGCTTGTTGGGCCTCTCAAAGGACAGCAGTGCTAGGCTCCTGTCTGTAAGCATACCAGAGCATCAGTAATAGTGTCAGGCCTTGGAGCCCCACCTTGAGATGGATCCTATTTTTGTCAGTCACTGGACCTTCTTTCCTTCAGTCTCTTTTCCATTTTTGTCCCTGAAGTTTTTTTAGACAGGAACAATTCTTGGTCAGAGTTTTTGACTGTGGGATGGCAACCCTGTCCTTCTACTTGATGCCCTGTCTTTCTTTTCTTTTCTTTTTTTAAATAATAAAATTTAATTGTTAGAAAATTTTAGAGAAATGTTCCATGTAACAGTAAAAATCAATACTGTACTTCTAATGAAGAGTTTATCAACAAGTACCAAAGTATAAATTGTACATAAAGTTTTATCTATTATGATTAAAATAAATCACTTTATAAAAACATTATACAATTGGAAATTATTTCTGACAGATCAACTCTTACAGTTTTCTAGGCCATTCATTTTTCTCCTTTGAAATGACAAAGGAAAGTTGACTTTAGTCAAAATAGCATACAAGCTAATCTCATAATTCACATGTTTAATGTTACTTGTTTTCAGTGGATTTTGAAAACCTTACTACTGTCACACTCAACTAGAAATAAGTTGACAACTCCTGACTATATTCAGAGAAAATAAATACTAGTCTTCTAAAATATACACCTCCCTAATGTGACCATAAAGTTCTAAATACCTCCAATGTTCTCCCTTGGAGATATGTTAGCTTCACTCTGAGCAAAGAGCAACATTTCTTTGTGTTTTCCAAGGCCATTACACTGAGATTCATCAGATACCTATAACACTTGCTGAAGTTACCCTTAAATATTTCTATTTGACCAGCATGAAGTGTCCTTCCTTATCTTTTTTGATAACTTTTGGTTGAAAGTTGATTTTACTCGATATTAGAATGGCTACTCCAGCTTGTTTCCTGGGACCATTTGCTTGGAAAATTGTTTTCCAACCTTTTACTCTGTCTTTGTAAGTGAGGTGTGTTCCTTCCTTCCTGCCTTCCTTCCTTTCTTTCTTTTGAGACAAAGGTTCTCTGTGTAGACCAGGCTGGCCTCGAAGTCAGAAATCCACCGCCTGCCTCTGCCTCCCGAGTGCTGGGATTAAAGGCGTGTGCCACCATTGCCTGGCTTTTTAAAGATTTATTTATTTTATGTATATGAGTACACCAGTGCTCTCTTCAGACACACCAGAAGAGGACATCAGATCCCATTACAGATGGTTGTGAGCCACCATGTGGTTGCTGCGAATTGAACTCAGGACCTCTGGAAGAGCAATCGGTGCTCTTAACCACTGAGCCATCTCTCCAGCCCCGAGGTGTGTTTCTTATATGCAGCAAAATGCTGGGTTCAGTTTACATATCCAGTCTGTTATTCTATGACTTTTTATTGGGGAATTGAGTCCATTGATGTTAAGAGATATTAAGGAAAAGTGATTGTGACTTCCTGTTATTTTTGTTGTTAGAGGTGGTATTATGTTTGTGTGGCTATCTCCTTTTGGGTTTGTTGAAAGATTACTTTCTTGCTTTTTCTAGGGCATAGTTTCCCTCCTTGTGTTAGTGTTTTCCATCTATTATCCTTTGTAGGGCTAGATTTGTGGAAAGATGTTGTGTAAATTTGGTTTTGTCATGGAATATCTTGCTTTCTCCCTCTATGGTAATTGAGAGTTTTGCTGGTTATAGTAGCCTGGGCTGGCATTTGTGTTCTCTTAGGGCCTGTATGACAATTCCCCAGGATCTTCTAGCTTTCATAGTCTCTGGTGAGAAGTCTGGTGTAATTCTGATAGGTCTGCCTTTATATGTTACTTGACCTTTTTCCCTTACTGCTTTTAATATTTATGTTTTGTGCATTTGGTGTTTTGATTTTTTTGTGATGGGAGGAATGTCTTTTTTTGGTCCAGTCTATTTGGGGTTCTGTGGGCTTCTTGTATGTTCATGGGGATCTATTTTTTTAGGTTAGAAAAGTTTTCTTCTATAATTTTGTTGAAGATATTTACTGGCCCTTTAAGTTGGGAATCTCCACTTTCTTCTATACCTATTATCCTTAGGTTTGGTCTTCTCATTGTGTCCTGGATTTCCTGGATGTTTTGGGTTAGGAGCTTTTTGCATTTTGCATTTTCTTTGACTGTTGTGTCAATGTTTTCTATGGTATCTTCTGCACCTGAGATTATCTCTTCTGTCTCTTGTATTCTGCTGGTGATGCTTGCATCTGTGACTCCTGATCTCTTTCCTAGGTTTTCTAACTCCCGGGTTGTCTCCCTTTGTGATTTATTGTTTCTGTTCCATTTTTAGATCTTGGATGGTTTTGTTCATTTCCTTTACCTGTTTGTTTGTGTTTTCCTGTAATTCTTTAAGGGATTATTGTGTTTCCTTTTTAAGGGCTTCTAGCTGTTTATCTGTGTTCTCCTGTATTTCATTAAGGGAGTTATTTATGTCCTTTTTAAAGTCCTCTATCATCATCATGAGAAGTGATTTTAGATCTGAATCTTGCTTTTCCAGTGTGATGGTGTATCCAGGACTTGCTATGGTGGGAGAATTGGGTTCTGATGATGCCAGGTAACCTTGGTTTCTGTTGCTTATGTTCTTGCACTTGCCTCCTACCATCTGGTTATCTCTAGTGCTACCTGCCCCCCCTTTATCTGACTGGAGCCTGTCCTTCCTGTGATCCTGTTATGTCAGAACTCCTCAGACAACAGCTGTCTCTGGGATCCTGTGATTCTGGAATCCTGTGATCCTGAGATTCTGCGTGTGACAGAGCTCCTGGGAGTCAAGCTGCTTCTGCGACCCTAAGATCCTGGTGTGACCAAGGTCCTGTTATTCTGTGATCCTGGACATGTTAGAGCACCAGAGAGTTGAGTTTCCTCTGGGTGTTGTGGGACTGGCTGAGGAGTCCACATCCAAGGTCTGCTCAAGGATGCCCTGTCTTTCTACTGGTAGTGAATTCTACAAGTTCCCTCTCTCCGCTGTTAGGCATTTCACTAAGGTCCCTCCCTTTGAGTCCTGAGACTCTTTCACCTCCCAGGTTGGTACTTTTTAGAGGCCCCCCCTCACCCTCACCCACTGAGGTTGCATATTTCCATTCATTCTGCTGGCCCTCAGGGGTTCTCTCCTGTTCCACCTCCCCATACCTGATCATGTTCCCCCTTTCCACTGTGAACATAGTGGAGCACGTGCCCCTATGGTGTGGTGGGACATCTTTTGGGTATATGCCCCAGAGTGGTATTGCTGGGTACTTAGGTAGATCTATTTCCAATTATCTGTGGAACTACCAGATCGATTTCCAGAGTGGTTGTGCCAGCTTGAAATCCCACCAGCAGTGGATGAGTGTTCCTTTTTCTTCACATCCTCGCCAACATGGGCTGTCAACTGAATTTTTGATCTTAGCCATTCTGATTGGTATGACATAGACTCTCAAGGTCCTTTTGATTTGCATGTCTCTGATGACTAAAGATGTTGAACATTTCTTTAAGTGCATCTCAGCCATTCAAGATTCCTCTGTTGTGAATTCTCAGTTTACCTCTATACCCCATTTTTTGATTGGGTTGTTTGGTTTTCTTGGAGGTTAGCTTCTTCAGTTCTTTATATATTTTGGATATTAGCCCTCTATCAGTTGTGGAGTTAGTGAAGTTTTTTTTTTTCCCCAATCTGTAGGTTGCCATTTTGTCCTGTTGATGGTGTATTTTGCCTTACAGATGCTTTTCAGTTTCATGAGGTCCCATTTATCAATTCTTGATCTTCGAGCCTGAGCCATTGGAGTTCTGTTTAGGAAATTTCCCACCTGTGCCAATGAGTTGGAGATTCTTTCCCACTTTTTCTTCTATTAGATTCAGTAACCTGGTTTTATGTGGAGGTCCTTGATGCACTTAGACTTAAGCTTTGTGCAAGGTGACAAATATGGATCTATTTTCACTTTTCTACATACAGACAGCCAGTTAGACCAGCACCATTTACTGAAGATGCTTTTCTTTTTTCCATTGTATATTTTTGACATCTTTGTCAAAGATCAAGTGTCTATAAATGTGTGGTTTTATTTCTGGGTCTTCAATTCTATTCCATTGATCAACACATCTGTCTCTGTACCAATGTGGGTGCCCTTGCATTTGGGGCATAGATATTCAGAATTGAGACTTTATCTTGGTAGATTTTTCCTTTGATAAATAGGAAGTGTCCTTCCCCATCTCGCTTGATAACTTTTGGTTGAAAGTGTATTTTATTGGATATTAGGATGGCAACTTCCACTTGTTTCTTGGAACCATTTGCTTGAAATACTTTTTTCCAGCCTTTTACTCTGTGATAGTGGCTGTTTTTGTCATTGAGGTGTGTTTCTTGTATGCAGCCAAATCCTGCTTGTGTATCTAGTCTGTTAGCTTATATCTTTTTATTGTAGAATTAAGTCCTTTGATATTGAGAGATATTAAAGACAGATTATTGTTAGTTCTTGTTATGTTTGTTGTTGTAGGTGGCATTATGTGTATGTGATTCTCTCCTTTTGGTTTTGTTGTTAATTTCTTGCTTTTTCTTTGGTATAGGTACCCTCATTGTGTTGGAGTTTTCCTTCTAGAATCCTCTGTAGGGCTGGATTGGTAAATAGATATTGTTTAAATTTGGTTTTGTCATGAAATATTTGGTTTCTCTATCTATGATAATTGAGAGTTTTGCAAGGTATAGTAACCTAGGCTGGCATTTGTGTTCCCTTAGGGTCTGCATGACCTCTGTCCAGGTTCTGCTGGCTTTTAAGGTCTCTGTTGAGAAATCTGGTTTAATTCTGATAGGCGTTTTTCTCTTACGGCTTTTAATATTCTTTCTTTGTTCTGTGCATTTAGTGTTTTGATTATTATGTGAGGAGAGGATTTTCTTTTCTGGTCTAGTCTATTTGGTGTTCTATGGGCTTCTTGGACATTATGGTCATCTCTTTCTTTAGGTTGGGGACATTTTCTTCTATGATTTTGTTGAAGACATTTTCAGGTCCTTTGAGCTGGGAATCTTCGAGCTCTTCTATTCCTATTATTCTTAGGTTTGGTCTTTTCATTGTTTCCTGGATGTTTTGGGTTAGGAGTTTTTTATGTTTTATATAAAACATATATAAATATATATTATATATATATTTGATATATATATATAGTTTTTATATATATATATTTGACCATTGTGTCAGTATCTTTTAAGGTATCATTTGTGCTTGAGATTCTTCTATCTCTTGTATTCTATTGTTGATGGTTGCATCTGTAGCTCCTGACCTCTTTCCTAGGTTTTCCATCTCCAGGTTTGCCTCCATTTGTGATTTATTTATTGTTTCTACTGTGGCTCTTGCTGTAGCAGATCTCCTGTGAGGCTTCCAACTGTGGGGTCTTCAGAAGGACATGCACACCAATGATTTGTTGCCCTGGGTGCAGCTGATCTCCTGAGAGGCTTTCAGACTGTCGGGTCTTCAGAGAGGCAGACAAGCTGATGATCTGCCCCAGGAGAAGGCGCAGGCCAGAAGAGAGGTGGAGTTTGAACGGAGGGGATGGGCCCTGAGTACACTAGGCTCCTCATGGGTTCCCAGCTTCTGCAGTTATTTGGGTGGGTCCCTTACCTGTTGCCTAGGGTGCAGCAGATCTCCTGGGAGGCCTTTAGACTGTTGTGGGAAATATTAGAAAGAAATGAATTTATCATGCTCCCACACTATGCCCTTGTTCTCTCAGCCCCGTCAGCCTGGCTGGCCATGCACTGGCAAGCAATGCCCGACCTGCTTTTATCACAATCTCTCCAGCAAGCTCACTAGGTTCCCACTGGTGGTTCCCATGCTTCAATACCCCCATGGCCTCTATGGTGCACATCAGGCAAATCCACACTTTGTCGCTGTACCTTTCTCTCTGGATCCCAGACGAGCCGCCACGTGAAGGAAAACACAAGACAAACTTAGTTCAGAAACAATAGTAACTCAATCTCTGAGCGAAACAACAAAAAAAAAATCTTTTATTAAGCCTTATCAAAATCTGATTCCTCTGGTGGCGAATCCTTGTGGATCTGCCATGATACCAGGAGACTCTACATTTTATGTATCTGGTGTCCCATTCCAAAAAGCCCTCTTTCTCCTCCTCCTCCTCTCTTCTCCTCTCTGGCCCCAGAAGTCCCTCCTCCTTGCCCAGTAATTGGCTCCTTTATTCATTTGGGGATTGGTTCACAAGAAGTCACATGAGTATGTGACTCATTCCTTGCCCTCCCAGGAGGGCAGAATTAGCAAAATACAAACAGCCCCAGGGCTATCCACAGCATTAGACTGTGGGGTCTTCAGAGGGGCAGACAAGCTGATGACCTGCCCCAGTGGAAGGTGCAGGCTGGGAGGACTTGAAGGATCTTTTTAAACATAATCATTTATTGAGCGGGGACAGGCCTTTTTGCTTCAGCTTTCCTCTGGCTGCTCAACTTTTCTGACTTTGTCTTGCATGGTGTGGGTGGGTCTACCCGTCCTCTTCATAATGAATGTGAGTGCTTTCTTATCCATGGAAACCTTGAGCAGTTCCATGAGGAGATGCTCATAGGACACAAAGCCCCACCTCCTGATTGTGTCCCACATGAGCTTTGTGTGTTTGGCGCCAGCTTTACCTCAACTTGTTCATTTTGTGGTTCATGGTTGCCAACTCCTTGTAGCTTGGGTTCAGGAACCCTGGCTAGGGGTGATGAGGGAGTGAAGAAGGAACAGACACACGTTCCATGAAGCTGTGATCAGGTAGTGTTCTCTAGAGGCTAATAGCAACACTGCTGCTGCAACCTGGAACCTGGGTGTCTGTTAGTTATAGGTCAGGGAGGGTTAGCTAGCCTGGGTAGGAGAGCGCTATAAGTGCAGTCTCAGACTGTAGTTAGCTA
>JADRCH010000222.1:0-21246 GCA_019843965.1 Rhynchomys soricoides | reverse complement strand
CTGGGTAGGAGAGCGCTATAAGTGCAGTCTCAGACTGTAGTTAGCTAGCCTGGGTAGGAGAGCGCTATAAGTGCAGTCTCAGACTGTAAGCATCTGGGAGGAGGAAGCTGCAGCTGCTAGTCTTTATCATCGATCAGTTTTGTTCATACAAACTCAGTCTCAGACTCCCAAAGAAAGCTTTGCCATCCCTCTTGTGTGTCATGAGTAATGGCTTTGCCAATTTACCATGGGCCAGTTAGTCTTAGAGTCCTCAACAGGTCATGCCATGTCAAAATACACATCTCCTCGGGACTTCACTCACTCAGGGTTTCCTCCATTCCATACACATGCTCACAGGGTTTGAAGAATTCTGTTGCTCTTCAGTGGTGACCATGACAAAAGTCTTTATAGGAATTTTGATGTGCTGTGAGAGTTTACAAAGAACCGAACTAAACAAATAGGCACAGTGTGAATTGTTTCATTAGAATATCTTTTACCAAAACAACAGTAATAGGTACTGGAATGTAAGCATGCTGATGAGTGTTGCCAGAGCATCTCACTTGGGAATATTCTAGGGATTTGAACTAATAAATATCACTTTTTTGATCTAAGCTCTATGATAGAGTCAGCATGTAGGACATCAGTCCATTTAGCTTATGACCACTCAGATCTGGCAAAAAGTATAAACTTGGTCTGAGTTTTGGAACTCTGTGTAACCTAGACCTCATAAAAAGTCAGTAGTAAAACAACTATTACTAAATTGCTCGTCTTATTTTGTTGTGATTTATGTTTCCTTTACAGAAGTTACATGTTTCAGACCTTCTGTGAGAAGGAAGGTGGTGATCAAGATGGAGAAAACTTGACTTGGAAACCAAATCTCAGTATGAACATGAGAAGTTCCACTGAGTTAACCCCAGGGGATCACAGTATATGGGGAAAGGCTTCCCCAAGTCATTTGTCCTCTAGACCTCACTCCCAGTGTAGTGCACACGAGCTGGAGAAATATGTGACCAAGCAGTATAACTCTGATTCTCTGAGAACCTTCCAGCGGTACATGAGAACTCACGTTGTGAATGGGCCGTGTGAATGTGAAGTATGCTTAAAATACTTTGGTTTTCCAGGTACATTGGAAATACATCAGGATACTCATAGTGGAAACAGTCCCTATCGATACAAGGAGTGTGGAAAGACCTCTGTGGATATTAGTTTACTGTGCACACATGGAGGAACTCATGCTGTAGAAAAATGTTATGAGTGTAACCAGTGTGGGAAAGCTCTGAGTTCTTACAGTTCCCTTCGAAGACATGAGAGAATCCACACTGAGAAAAAACTGTACAAGTGCAAACAGTGCGGGAAAGCCTTTCGATACCACAGTTATCTTCACTTACACGAAAGGATCCACACTGGTGAAAAACCCTATGAATGTAAGCGATGTGGGAAAGCCTTTATATTTCCTGGTGCCTTGCAGGTACATGAAAAAATTCACACTGGAGAGAAACGTCATGAATGTAAACACTGTGGGAAAGCCTTTAGACGGCACAGCGATCTTCAGGTTCATGAAAAAATTCATACAGGGGAAAAACCCTATGTGTGTAAACAGTGTGGTAGAGCTTTTAGACTTAACAGCCATCGGCAGAGACATGAACAAACCCATACTGAAGACAGACCTTTTATATGCAAGCAGTGTGGCAGATCTTTTGAATGTTATAGTAATCTTCAGTTGCATGAAAAAATTCATACTGGAGACAGACCTTTTGTTTGTACAGAATGTGGCAAAGCTTTTGGATGTTACAGTAACCTACAATTACATGAAAAAATTCATACTGGAGACAGACCTTTTGTGTGTAAAGAATGTGGTAAAGCCTTCATATGTCATGGTCATCTTCAGAGGCATGAAACAACCCATACTGGAGAAAAACCCTATGGATGTAAACAGTGTGGCAAAGCCTTCAGTCGTAACAGTCATCTTCAAAGACATGAAAGAACACACATGCAAATGTCTACATGTCCCAGAAAATGATTCCACCAAAGCCCAGCTAGGCAAAGCAATGGTTGTATTAGGATCAATCCTCGGACCATGGACATCTTACATCTTCAAAGTGCTACTCTAGCTTGAGTGACCACTCATAGGAACTAACCCCTCTCGGAGATCTCTGCAAAGCTTGCAGGCAGCTCATCTGACAGGAAAGTCTTCTCTCAGCAATTGTTTACTGCTTTTGCAACCTTGGAGAAGCCTTGTAAATCTTAAAAGATTTCTGCAGTTTGTTAGTTGTTTACTTCTCAAGTCTCCAGCCTTCCCATTTCAATTCAAAGGAAATAGTTAGCAATCCATCTTGCTATTACATTTTGTAATGTTTTTGAACCTTGGTGGGGTGATATAAGCTGCCAGCTCTGACTAAGCATTGAGATCCTATATCACAACCCTCACTTAGTGGCTTCACCAGTGGCTGTGGCTTTTAGGAACCAAGGTCTTACCATCTAGTTTTGGCAGGGACAGTGACAGTAACCTTTATGATTTGTGGTACCTTGGGGGCCTCCTTGGCCAACAAATTAAAGCATCCCTGGCACTGGGATTTTATTTAGAAACCACAAGGAGTGCCCTCCCCATACATAATGCCTTCATTATTTAGACCGTTTAGCTATTAATAGCCAACTTTAAAAAAAAAAAAAATAGCCTCAGTGGATTTATAAGTTAGGTGGATGCATGATTGCACCTGGCTTTCGTTGGACTGGTTCTGTGCATCAGTGTTAATGGCTAACCTTGTCTCTCTTCTGTTGGCACCTATGCATAACACTGAGTTGGGTAGGACCTTTATGCATGGAAATGCTTATAAGAGGCCTGTGGCAGTGTCCACACAGATGAGAGCTTATTTACATTCTTCACTGATAAGTATAGGCACCATTTAGTGTCTCAGTCCCTCATGGGGCAAGATGACTTCTCATCATAGCATTGATTAAGGCTATGATCAAGAACAGGCCTAATAGGGTGACACCTTTTGTTTTTTTGGCTAGGATATTAAGATACCTTAGGAGAAAGCTCTCTTGCTTGGAAGTGTTTTCTTACTGCCGAGTGTGCCTATTGCTGTGAGTGTGCTGCTTCCATAGTCCTCCAGATACGTCCTTTGGCCTTCCAATATGCACACAATAGCAACAACCCTTAAGAACGAGACAGCTCAGGCATCCAGTTTCCTAGACTGAACTGCTACCATTGGCGCTCTCTCTTTTTTTTTTATTTATTTATTTTTGGTTTTTCAAGACAGGGTTTCTCTGTATAGCCCTGGCTGTCCTGGAACTCACTCTCTAGACCAGGCCGGCCTCGAACTCAGAAATGCACCTGCCTCTGCCTCCCAAGTGCTGGGATTAAAGGCGTGCGCCACCACTGTCTGGCTGAACAGCTACCATTGGACTAACCAGCCCCACTCTATAAGCTACCCTACTGAATCTCCTTCATTACACACATACAATCTATTCATCTGCTCTCTAGAATCCTTTGTAAAATGAGTTTTTTTTTTTATGTACAGAAAGAGCTTTAGAGAAACAGAATTGATGGTTAGTGATGTAATTCTTTTGGCACAATTCTGAACATGCACAAACATCTGAATGGGGTCCTATGGACCAAATATACCAGGTAGAAATAAATGCCTTTAAGGAAAAGCAAGTTTTAAGTGCTTGTTACAAAAAGACTTAAATCTCAAGCTGGTTTAGTTTTATTGGAAAACAAAAGTCTCCAAGACTGCTCGTCTATTTTTCCTGCATTTTATGTATGGCTTGTTGTCATTGCTGTTACATCAGAATTCTATTAAAGTTAACATGTTTGCTATTTATTTATTTAGAGGCACAGTCTCACTTGTTAGCCCAAGCTGGCCTCAAATTCACAGATCTACTTGCCTCTACTTTCCAAGTGCTAATACTAAAGGCTTGTGCCACCATGCCTGTCTGTTTTCTAATGTTAAAAAAAAAAAAAAAATAGAAAAATACAAATAAGTTATAAAATAAGAATATAAAATAGCCAGTAATAGATAAATGTCTTTGGTAGGATATTAAAGAGAAAAATGCTTTTCAATTTAAAAAAAAAAAGTGGAAGGTTGGGTCTACATGGTGGACATCTTGTTACAGCACTGGATAGCATTCACTTGCTACACTGGCATTACAAGCTAACTCCTGATACAAGTCAAGAGTTAACTGGGACTAGAATCTCAACTAAGGAATTCCCGAAATCACATTGACCTGTGGGCATGTCAGTTCGAGATTATCTTGATTGTTGAGAGATGTAGGAAGGCCCAGTCCACGGTGAGCAGCACTGTTCCCTAAGCAGGTGTTCCTGAATGCTAGGTCAGCCTTGGCCTGCCTTCTTACCGGCAAGCAATGTCTTCTTGCTGCACTTTATTGGCTGTGAAGTGAGTTCTTGGGCCAGAGGTAATAATGTGTGGCATAGCAAAACTTGAAGGCCTACCTTCAAGTTCCTGCCTTGAATTCCCTCAGTGGTGGACTGTTACATGGATCTGTAAGCCAAATAAACTCTTCTCCACTGGAGTTTCTTTTAAGATGTTTTCTCACAGCAACAAAAATGGAAGCTACCTTTCTCCATGTCGTATGGGATGGTTTTGCTCCTTGTTATGGTGTTTTCGGGCTTAATGAGATGGATGATAGGATATGCAACCAAAAAACAAAGCTCTCTTGAGTAGTGTATCATTGTGAGCAGTATCAGGGTGGTCATCTTCTACTTGGTATTCAGTGGCATGCCTTCCTATGAGTATAGGCTTCCCCTCAACATGGATTAAAGAGTGTGTTGACTGGGGTATGGTCATGCATGCCAATCCCAACACTTGGGAAAAGGGGTTCTGTGAGGTCAAGGTCTACCTGGTCTATGTAGTGAGTTCCAGGCAAGCCAAGGCCTGTGTCAAAAAAAGAAAAAAAAAAAGAATAGTTCAGTCCCTGAGCTTATTTATGTGATATAAACATAAGTAGGATATAGTATCATCACTGACTAGTTTTATGTCAACTTGACACAAGCTACAATCACATGGAAAGAGAAACTCTAAACTGAAAAAAAAAAAAAAAAGCCCTAAAATATAAGGCAAGCCTGTAGGCATTTCCTTCCATAGTAGTTGGAGAGGGAGAGGGCCCAGCCCATTGTGGGTGGTTTCATAGCTGAACTGATATCCCCGGATGCTATAAGAAATCAGACTGTGCAAGACAGTAAGCAGCACCTCCATGGCCTCTGCATCAGGTTCTGCTGCCAAGCTCCTGCCGGGCTTGAGCTCCTATCCTGACTTGTCTCTATAATGGAGTATGATATGAAAGCTCTTTCTACCCCAGGAGCCTTTTCTATTTGGCAGGATGCAAAGAAAAATGTACAAATTAGATCTGGGCTAAAGAGTCCTTCCTCTGATCCAGAAAAGTGGACGCCATGGGGATCATGGGAGTGAGGAAGAAAGCAACAAGTTTAAGCTAGAAAAATACTGCTAAAGAGAAAGGGCAAGTGCATTCACCATGCAGTTGGGGACACCTAAAAAAGGCTTGGTAAGAGCCCGTGATGGGGAGTGTTCTGTCAAGTACTTGGAACTATTACCAACTTTCACTTACTGCTTTTATTTTATAGTATGAGTGTTTCGCCTGCCTATAAATATATGCACTACCTGCATGCCTGGTACCTGTGGAGGCCAGAAGTGGGTATCAGATTCCTTGGAACTGGAGTTAAAGACAGTTGTAAACCACAGTGTGGGCCATGGGAACTGAACTCTGGGTTCAGACAAGAACAGCAAGTGCTCTTAACCACTGGTAAAGACTTAACAGTGAAGGGGCTTGTCACAACATGGTTTCATGAAATGGGGTTATGGGGGTAAACGAGATCCATGTGCGTGCTGGAGAGGTGCAGAAACAGTAGTGTAACCACTTATCAACTTGAGGAGAGACGTCTGCCCTCACTGGGCCTTAATGACACTGGACACTGTCATTAAGGACACTTGGTTATCACCAGCTGAGGTCCCAGTGACTATTAGGGGCTGGGAGACAGTAGAAGAAGAATGGGACTTAGGCCTGAGAGACCCAGTGTCTGCTGGACCTAATGGAGCTGTGATAATAGAGAGTTAAAAGATTGATCCAGCAGGGACCTCATGAAGGTGTGGGGTTCTAGTTTGGTTTCTTTTTTCTGAAGCCCGGGGTTAGACAAGACCTTTATGAGGTAGCAGTGCTGGCCAATCTTATAATAGACACTGAATAGAAATGGTGTTAATAAAGCTCAAGAACAACCTGGAGACAGCCAAACAGGCAAGAGACAGTCTATGGGTGTGACGACTAGGCTAATGTGACAAGGCTGTGTTTCTATTTCCCAGGGAAAAGGCAGGAAGCCCAGTGATGTTCAAGTGAGCTTGAGGAAGACCTTACAGCCCAAGCCACGGCTCAGAAAAGGAACAAAATAATACAAATTAGAAAGACAGAGCTTGACCTAGGTGTGAGCAGTTAGCCCCCAGGGTACATGACCTAAAGTGTGCTTGGGTGGATAGGGTTCACCCAGACAAGGCTGCTGCAAAGGCAAGGGGCACACTTCTAGCTTGTAGCCTGTCAAAATCAAGGAGTCTGTCTGCCCCAGACCAGCAGAGGCAGCTGCTGGAGCAGCAGCAGTGTGAGCCCTCCTCCCTCTGCCCGCCTGGGGTCTCTTTCCCCCTTTCACCTTATCCATCCCTCCTCCTCCACCCTCTAGCCGGAGGGGGGTGGGGATAGGGGGTTCACCTTCCCGCCTGACCCTATTTTTCTGCCCCAGGGCTCCCGCCTTTCCCCTTCCTGCCCGCTCCCCTCCATCCGCTCCCTTCTTAGTGGACTCTCACCTTCAATGCCAAAGACTTGATCACTCAAAGGCCAGCTCCCTGTGACTGCTAGACACGGCCACCTGTGTGATTGTAGGTGGATTAAATGTCACTCTCGCCATTAGGGTATTTATGCTTGGAAAGGAAGTTGTCAGTATCATAGGAAATAAAGGAAAGTTAAGAAGTGTAGCCCTCCAGCGGCTATAGAGAACTGGGTACCTGAAGGGGGCGCTAGAAATGAAGGATGAAGCCAGGACAAAGGTTTCTGATCAAGGCTCAAAGTTTAATATTCAGCACTGCGTTTATGTAGGGAGAGCCCCCAGACCCCGTCCTTTGTTTCAGCTGGATTGAGTTGCGAAGCAAGCTCAGTGCTAGGGTCAACTCCTGTAGGAAATTGCAAATGCTGCAAGACCAGATGACTCCAGCTAGGTTGTAAAGCCATCCTGCGTTTAGCCTACTCAAGGCTGGGAGAAAGGCACAAAGAAGATTTGTGAGGAGGTTGGTGCATGTATCAACATCTCAGAAAGGAATTGTCCCTTGAGAATTGTCACTTTGGCTGGACCAACTAATGCTATCTTCAAAACTTTTGCTATGATCATTGACAAACTGGAAGAGGACATAAGCAGCTCTATGCTAGCACAGCTGCCACTAGACCCCTGTTGCCTTACTGGTGTCTCCTGCTAGTCAGTGTGGCTGCTAGTCAGAGAAGGTGGTTGCAAGATCAAGGGAATAAGAGCGTACAGGGTCTCGGGTTCAAGTGGCAGGGGTTATGCTCCTCAACTCAACTGAGCGGGCAATCACTATTGCTGGCATTCCTCAATCCATCACTGAGTGTGTCAAACAGCTGCGTGGTCATGTTGGAGACTCTTCCAGTTCCCCATCCCTGCCCCAAGGGCGTGACCATGCTGTACTGGCTCAAGGCCTCCAGTTCTCCAGTCATATTTGCAGGTGACCGGGAAGGTACTGCACTGGCAGTGACAATGCAAGCTTTCCCCACACCACCCTGTCCATGTGCCTCAATCCTGACCTGGAGAGACCACCTCTAGAGGCCTATACCATTCAAAGACAGTATGCCATTCCACAGCCAGATTTGACCAAGCTGCACCAGTTGGCAGTGCAACAGTCTCATTTTCCCATGACCCAGTGGTGTTAATCCAGCTCTCCAGAAGCGAAAGACTATTGGGCAGGTTTGGATGCATCTGCTCAATCTTCTCATTCTAAATGATTTGACTGGTGGCATAGTTGGGCATCAGAGCACCAAAATCAATGAGATCCATCAGATGTCTGGGGTGCAGATCAAAATTGCAAACTGAGTGGAAGGATCGGATTGGCAGGTTACCATCACTGGATCTGTAATCAATGTCAGGTTATCCTCAGACAGGTGGCATGGGGAGCAGCTAGAACAGAGCAAGTTCATCTATAATCCCTTTCTGCTGTTCCCACTGATGTGTTTATGAAAATATAAAGAGATATATTTATATTATGTGGGGTTATGGGGAGGTAGGTAGGTGTGGGGGAAGGGTGTGCCTCAGCAGGCCCAAGTCCAGGTATCCCTTCCCCCTGAGGGACCAGCCACACCATGGTATAGTATAGAAATAGAGTTTATTCAGGGCATGGGGAGGGGAGTTAAGAGTGTTTTAATTCCTTTCTCTGTTCAGCGGTTACACTGAGATATCCATATTTAGTTTAATGAGCTTCTCCCCTTTTTTGGCTAATGACATTTTTTGTTATGGAAATGTAAGAGTGGATTATTAATATATTTCAGTTTAGTTCTGTAATGTCAAGAATTTTTTTCTTTTTAAATTAAAAGATGGACTGGAGCTTTTTCTTTGTGAACAGAAACTGGATGCCGCAGTGAAAAAACTAAACAACCAAAAAAACCAAGGAGTCTAGTTCAGTGGCAGGCCTAGCAGGCTAGATTATCAGGGATGGGGAGACACATTTGGCTTTATGAGAGGACCGTAGGGGGAGGGGAAGGAATGTGGTGGTCTGAATGGAAAATATTCCCTTAGGCTCCTGTGTTTCAACGCTTGGTCCTCATATGGGAGCAGACAGTGAGCTGAAGCCACAGCAAGTATTTCTAATCAACCTTTTACCAAAGAGCTAGGTAGAGTGTGGCCTCTCTTGGTGTAGAGAGAGATGCCTCTAGGGGTCAGTTTAGGATCTGTTCTGAAACAGAGATCCTTTTGAGAAAGTTTGTGTGCCCTGAATTTCTATACATACAGATTCTCAGGTGCTTCAGTAATGTTTGTCAAGACCATATCTCCTCATTGAGTTCCCTTAAAAATCTATATTTTAAATTTTTTTCTGTTGTATAAAATATTCAATTCAATTACTGGTATATGAGAGCAGACCCCTTTAATCCCAGCACTTGGGAGCAGAGGCAGGTGAGTTTGAGGCCAACCTGGTCTACAAAGTAAATTCCAGGCCAGACATGGCTACATAGTGAAATCCTGTTTTTAAGGAACTCAAAAAGAACTTTTTTAAGTATTTAAAATTTTTATTTGGAGGGTGAGGGCAGACCAACCAATCTTATGGAGACTTTTTTGAGGGTCCCTCCTTTCAGACCATGAATGGTGACTTCAACCACTGCGTGTGTGTGGTGGTCAGAGGTCGACCTGTGTTTATGGATCAACTCAGGCCATCAGGCTTCTGTCACTGGCTATTTCTGCTTTTTCTGTTGTTCTTATTGTTTCCAAAATATAGTACAATATTGAAAATGTTACCTATGAGTGTTTTGTTTGCATGCATGTCTGTGCACCATGTGCATGCCTGGTGCCTTCAGAGATCAAAGAGGGGGTTGGATCCTGTGATGGTTTCAGTGAGAATGGTCCCATAGGCTCATAGATTTGAATGTTTGATTCCTATTGGTAGAACTGTTTGGGAAGGATTAGTAAGTGTGGACTGTTTGGAGGAGGTGTCACTGGGAATGCACACCTATTCCAGTTTTCTCTCTCCCTATCTCCCTCCCCCCAACCCCCCATCTCTTTCTGTTTGTTTCTCTGTCTCTTTGTCCTGCTTTGTAGATCAGACATAAACTCTCAGCTACTGCACCAGCACTGTGCCTGCTTGCTTGCTGTTATTCTCCTCATAATGGTCATGGACCATTACACTCTCAAACAATGAGCCCCAAATTAATTTTTTTTGTTGCCCTTGGTGGTGTCTCTGGAACTGAAGTAACAAACAGTTGTGAGTTACCATATAGGTGCTTGGAATACAAACTCAGAACTCTGCAAGAACAGAGTTAAGTGCCCTTAACCACTGAGCCATCTCTCCAGCTCCCCATTAATATATTATCTTGATTATTGCGGTATTTAAGACAGCTAGTGTCAATGTGCTTAGTATTTCTTCAAAATTATGTTGAACATTTTAAATTTTTTCTCCTACCATATAACATTTGCAATTAGTTTTCTGTTACAGATTGTTATAGTTTTTCTTTGGGTTGTATTGCAAATTCAACATACCTATCATCTTAACATTAAGGTTTCCTGATGACCAGGGTGATGAAACATCTTGCTGTTTTTCAGTTATTTGATATTTTAATGTTGAAGTCTTTGAGTTTGTTGAATAAAACACATCTATTAATAAAACAATTAAAGCCAAGCAAGTTGTTTTGCGGGGAGGGTAGTTTAGATAATACAGTGTTTTAAAAAGACCCAAAATTGTAAATTTGGTTTAAAAAAAATCACATCACATCATATCACACCACCACACAGATTACACGTAACCACCATTTGCAGAAAACACAGAGTAGTTGCTATGTAATCCTAACAGGCATCCTTTCTTTTATTATTAGAAAATGAAATACATCTAGAATTGAAAGCTACTGTTTACAGTGTTGCAGCATCAAAACACTTCAAGACAATTTATCCAGTTTTGAAGGAAAATTATTTTCTTTTCTACTAGTGGCCAAAATTCTTAATTCTTTCCAATGGAGATGAGACCTTCTGAACCCGCTTGGTGCCGCCTACTGCTTGTGCTTCTGGTTCAGGATAATGAACTGTACATCTCCATCACCTTTTCATACCGAACTTCTTCCCCAGATCGTCCAGTACAACACTTGTCTTCCTTCCGTAGTCATCATCTATGATGCTGTCTTCAGCGATAATGAGTTTTTACAACCAAACAAGAATGTGGAGTGCCTCTTTCATAGCATCCATGAGGAACAGCTCATGCTTACCATGACCTAACCCATAGGTGGGACTGATCAAAGGCACTATACAGAGTATAGACTAAGCCATCTCACCAATGCCAAAATAAGATTTCTAGAAAATTTTACTCAGCAGAGGACTATCTCCCTTTAAGACTGAAAAGGATATTGCCATCCTAGGATACTGGAACACAGGACTTTTTAACACTATTTGTAAGTGAAAATTATAGCCAAACTGTCATCTACTGGTTTTATTACTGAGGAATCAATGTACAGACTTATTCACATTACATAGTGGTACTCTCTCAAAAACACAAAAGGGAACAGCAAGATGGCTTAGTGTGTAAAGGTGCTTTTATGCCAAGCTTGATAATGGGGAAAGTTTGATACTCAGAATCCACATGGTGGAACAAGAGATGTCCACAATTTGTTTGCTGACCTCCACAGGCACATCATAGCACTTGTTTGTGTACACAACGATGTCAAAAAGTTAGAAAACCACAGAGAAGCAGAAGTAAAATCACAGAAAACAGAATTATTAAGTGAGAAATTATTATAGCATCATTTGGCAATTCAAAGTGTAGTACATGAGATAACTCAAAAATAAGTCTTACTGTTTATCAAAAATATGCTGAATTTCTAAATATTAACCCTTCATTCTCTGATTTAGGAGTGACTCATTTTGGGACTGCAGAGATGATTCAGTAGTTAAGCATATTGGCTCACTACAGAGGACCCAGGTTTGATTCCTAGCACCACATTGTAGCTTACAACTGTCTGTTCTTCCAGTTCCTGGGGATCTGATGCCCTCTTCTAGCCTCCTCAGACACCAAGCACACATGTGGTGCACAGACATACATTCAGGCAAAACATCCATACAACATGAGAATAAATATATAAATATATAAATAAATATTAAAAAGAGTAGATCATATATCAAATTACATAACTTTCTAGTACAACTTGGACTTGTTAACCATCTTAGTTAAGGTTTCTATTGCTGCTACAAAACACCATACCAAAAAGTAAGTTGGGAGGAAAGGGTTTATTTGGCTTACATTTCCATAGCACTGTTCATCCCTGAAGGAAGTAGGGGCAGAAAGTCAAATAGGGTAGGAACCTGAGGCAGGAGCTGATGCAGAGGCCATGGAGGGTGCTGCTACCTGGCTCGCTGTTCATGGCTTGCTCAACCTACTTCCTTATAGAACCCAGGGCCACCAGCCCAGGAATGGCACTACTCACAATGGGCTGGGACTTCCCCCCCCCCCTTGATCACTAATTGAGAAAATGCCTTACGGCTGGATCTTATGGAGGCATTTTCCCAATTGAGGTTTTCCCCTTTCAGATAATTCTAGTTTGTGTGTCAAATTGATGTAAGAATAGCCAGCATATTCACTGAGCTAATTCCAGGTGCTACTTTGTATTAATGGGCACAGTGTTACCCATTTCACTTGCATGACAATAGGTGAGCAGTAGTCAGTGTGCTTTTCTTTCAGTTATAAACCATCATTGATCCTGCCATTCTTCCTGGTCTTTACATATCTCATGTTTGTAGTTGCTAACAAAATACATATACAACTTAAAGTGGTGATTTGGCCCTATTCCAGAGATTTCAGAGTAGGATGAATTTCTACTGATCTGATTGGCCAATTGTACAATACCTAACATGTCTGAAGTGGCTCCTGCGTGTATGTTATGAAATGTATACAGCAATTAAAGATTAACATGTTAAATGCTAGTTCACACTTACGAGATCCAAAGCATCCAATCTAAGAAACTAAGGGACTACAGATACTTATTGATCCCTTCTTGCCTCTCTGGATAGAGTAACAAGGTGAAAGAATGATCTCAGAAATGCAACTTCCCAGATCCAGATTTGAATAAACATCCCAAAAGCAGCAATGGGTGCTCTGTAGCAACCATGGGCTTGAGGTTGCTGCAAACAAAATAGAAACCTTCATCAGGTTTGGCTGTTCTCTGAGGACTGGGGGTGGGTGGGTGACTGTGCTCTCCCTACCGCCTGCTTCACCCCCACTAGAGAAAGAGATGGGGGAGGGTGGGAGCGGACACCACTACATCTAGCCTTTGATGTACGTCTACATGCATGCTTGTGTGGCGCACATGTACACATGTATTATAAAGAGGCCAGAAGATGTTATATACCTACCCTAAAACTGGAATTACAAATGGTTTAGAATCAGGTGTGGCTGCTGGGTATTGATGCAGTATAAAAACAACAAGTGCCTTGATCTGCTGAGGCGTTTCTCCAGCCATTATTGTGTTTTCTTTAAAACTTTTTACATCTCTCTCTCTCTTTTTGTGTGAGTACACAGACATGTATGTCTGTATGTGCATGCGTTTGTGCCATATATGTCAGAGCTAACATGTCATGAGATCAAAAGGAACCTAAAGGAGTCTGTTGTCTGTATTCTCCTCCTGCCATATGCATTCTGGGGATTAAATATAGGTCATCAAGCTTGGTGGCAAGTACTTGTACCCACAAAGACATTTCATTCACCCAATGTATGTCTTTTTAAAATAATTTATTAATTTCTGAGAAGGGGCAATATGGTGCTGAGAAAATTTGTGGGAGTTGGCTGTTTTCTTCCACCATGTGCATCTCAGGGCTTGAACTCTGGTCCTCTGCCTTTATCAATTGCCAATCCTTGTATTTTTGATGGTGTCACTTTGTAGCTGAGCTAGTTAGTCTTTGTGTTCATCTGAAATCCACACCTGAAAAATACAACAACAACATATGGCAGTATGTGGCATTTAAAAATTAAAGGAAGATAGCTAGGTGTGGGGGCACTTGCCTTTAATCCCAGCATTCAGGAGGCAGACACAGGTGGATCTTTGTGTTTGAGGACAGCCTGGTCTGTGGAGAGACCCTGTCTCAGAAAAAGAAAAGAAATCAAGGAAAATAGACTATTGTTTTCATTTGCAACAGTATTTATTATCAAAATTGTCCTGTTGTTTGAGGTTTTGAAAGAACAGTCTTCTACTGATGGAAGGCTTCTAGAAGTCTTATTCTCAGGGTTAGTGGGAAAGGTGGTTGCTGCACTAGTTAGCTTTGTTTCATACCTGGAACCCACAAAAATGTAGAAAGAACTGACTCCACAAAGTTGTCCTCTGTTCTCTACACTCGCACATTATACACACACACATACACACAGAGAGAGAGAGAGAGAGAGAGAGAGAGAGACTCAATAACAATATTTTAAAGAAGAAATCTTATTTCAGTCAGATTTTTCAGGACAGCTCAAAGCAATCCCATTAGAGAATAGTACTTCGATACAAAGTGCCCAAAGGAATTACTGATTATGACATAAGGGTCATTTGAAACCTCAAATAATCTCTTAGTGCCACTAGCACATGCAATCCTAGCAGCTCTGTATTGTTCATTGAATTATCTACTTTATTACATTTCTATCAGGCAGATAGAATGTTTTAGAATTTCATGTAAGTTTATCAATATACTTCCTTATATTACTCTTCCATTAATCATTTAAAATTTACCTTATTAAAAATCGTTGACTGAAGCTGGGCAGTGGTGGCACACACTTTTAATCCCAGCACTTGGGAGGCAGAGACAGGTGGATTTCTGTGTAGCCAGCCAGGGCTACACAGAGAAACCCTGTCTCGAAAAACAAAAAAAAGAAAGAAAGAAAGAAAGAGAGAAAGAAAGAAAAGAAAGAAAGAAAGAAAGAAAGAAAGAAAGAAAAATTGTTGACTGAACTGGGTATGTTGGAGGTATACCCAAAACTCATTTTCTGAGGACCCCAAGACATGAGGATCATGAGCTCAAACCCAACCTGAGTTAAACATTGCGATAGGCATCATGGAATATAAACAGGTTCATCTGAATTTTGAAAACACACACACACACACACACACATATACACTGACTGCCTTTAAGACACAGACAGTGTTGCTTAAAAGTGTCATTATAGGGTTGAAGAGATGGCTCGGCAGTTAAGAACACAATTATGTAACACAATGCAACGTGTTTATATTATCTCATTCTATACACAGTCCCTAAAGAATTCCCATCACTGAGTAAATGTACAGTGATTTCTACTTCCTGTCTGAAGGAAGTCTCACCATATGCTCTACATATGCTATGCAGAACTTAAAAGTTTCTTCAAGGAGTATGGATGATGGCTTACTTCCAGAGTCATGGCTGACAAAGGGCAGCCATATCACTGAAGAGCTCTCCCCATGGTGACTAATGAGAGTTCTATTGTAGTGCCCGACTTGTGAGACCCCCCAGAAACAGAAAGACCACCAGGAGTCGACTCGATGCACAAGCAAGAGGGCTTTAATCAAAGCAAGCTAGCTTGGACCGCCACAAGATGGCGATCCTGTACTGCAGGGAAAGGGGCATTTTAAAGGTAGTAATCACAAGTGGGTGGTTGGGGGGGTTTCCATAGTAGCGAGAAGCTGATTGGCTGCAAGCAGGAATGTACCCTCCGCGGCTTGGCCCCTGTCAGTGGACAGGGTGGGGATCTTAACATTCCGCTGGGTGGGCAGGTGGGGCGTTCTGTTCCGTGGGCAGGGAGGGGACCTCCCTGGGACATTCTGCTCCTGTGCAAGTCAGAAGTTTAGTTTCCCAGGCCCTTAGTTTGGCCCACATGGCGTCTGGAAAACAAAATGGAGTTAGCAGTGTTGTTTTTAGCTCCACGCCACCCATCAAATTCCCGAATAAGTAGCAGATGTTTTGGAGACCAGAGTCAGCCTCTTCAGCACTTGTTGGTTACCTAACACTGGGGAAGGATGTTGTGAATGTTGTTTCAGAAGATCCCCAAGCCTTCTAAGCTCACTTTTTGAGTGTTAAAATGCCCTCTTTCCTCCATGAGAAAATGATTAATTTGGAAGAAACACAACACTACGCGCCTTTTCTCAGTTCTATCAGATTTTATCCTGGCCCTTTTCTGCTTCCAGCCTGAGTTTGTGTCTATATCCCTATGAATGTCTAGAAGTTCTAACCAGAAGACACCTGTACATCCCATCTTACAAAGACTTTCTCTGCTCAAAAGCTTCTTGAAACTTTTAAATTCCAATTCAACCACCCCTTTCTATGTAAGTTTATTAATAAAACCTGGAGGGTTGGGTATGAAACAGAACAAAAGAATACTACTTCAGAGTTTCTGGGGTCTGGCATACAAGCCTAAGAGCTATTTTACTTCCTCTGTCGACCTGTGGGTAGCACATCTGTGTTTCTAATCATACCCCTTCAGGACTTTTACAGCTGTATGTAGGTGAGCTGATCTTTTGTCATCATTCTTTTGGATGCACCTGTATGTCTTTCTGCTGCTTTTATAAACTCGTAGAAAACCCAGTCGTTAGTATTCTATCATCTGTGTAATGAAACTTTTATAGAGGGCAGGCAGGAAAAATAACAGTCTGATCGTGAAGTAGCCTTGGTGAGCTGTGTTACAGTGTCTACTCCTTTCTGTGACTTGGATCTAGCTTCTACTGGAGAGCTGGAGAGATGGCTCAGTGCTTTAAGAGCATTCTTACAGAGAACCTGGGTTCAGGTCCCAACGCCCCATAGTGGCTTCACAACCATCTTTAAATCCAGTTCCAGGGAATCTGATGTTCTCTCCTGACCTATGCAGATACTTTACACATGCTGTGCACATATATACATGCAACAAGGGATCTGTTCATAAAATGAATAAATCCCCAAATGAATAAATCTAGAACAAAAACGTACTAAACTCTAAATCTTGTCTGCTACCTTTCTGCCCAACCCTAACCTTGAGGCTCCTCTACAGCATTGCTATAGGAACACAGTTAACTGGACCTAAAAGAAACTTGACCGGTTTATAAGATTCCCTATTTACCAATCTGAGGTTTTCCAGACTAGAGGGAACAGCAGTTTTATGATGACAAGACTTTTGACATACGTAATACTCTTGGTCACACAAAATCTGGGCCTCTTCCTGATAACTACGTATCAACCCAAACTGTAGAATGAAATGCACCTAGTGTAAGACTCCTTAGCTGAGGACACAAAATGAGACCCAACATTTCAATAGACTCAGACTAATCGTTTTTAGGGGATCCACACCTATGAAGCTTGTAAAGAATGCCCATAATAAGGAGATTAAACATGACCCTCACGTGGTCACCCTGCTAGGAGCCATTGAGTTTCCAAGCCAGTGAACTATTATATATCACATGTCTACTAAAAAGACCATTCTGCATATTTTGAGCAGCTCAGGTGGCCAAGCAGGCAGCTTGGCTTGCACTCCAAGATGCTTTAGTTCTCAATTTTGCTTTCCCACATCCAGAGTGTGTGCCTCAAGAAATTCATAAAGCTTTGGTGGCTGGGCCATGCAGCCACCAAAATTGATAGTTTCAAATACTGAGCAAGCACTCGCCCCCTGGATTCTGTGAATAGCAGATCCTTAAGATTTTTATCTAGCTACACAGTGGGGAGGTAGTGGGGGCAATCCATATTCTGATTCTCTGTTCACAGGCATGGGAATTCCCAGAGTTGGCAGACCTCCTCCTCCTCCTCCTCCTTCTTCTTCTTTGTTTTTTGGATTTTCGAGACAGGGTTTCTCTGTGTAGCCCTGTCTGTCCTGGAACTCACTCTGTAGACCAAGCTGGCCTCGAACTCAGAAATCCACCTGCCTCTGCCTCCCAAGTGCTGGGATTAAAGGCATGCGCCACCACTGCCCAGCTGGCAGACCACTTCTAAAGCTTATTGTACTTGTTAAGTCAATCCTGAGGGGGCTCTCAGAATTTCTCACCTCCCACAGTCCATCCTAACATGGAGAACTTTGCCAGGGGAAGGTGAACAGATTTCTTTATTTTTAATTTAATATCTGTGTCTTCCATATGAGTACATGGAGTCTGGCTAGAGTCTGGCCAGAAGAAGGCATTTGACCTCCCAGAGTGGAAGTTACAGGAAGCTGAGAGCTATCAGTCATGGGTGATGGGAACTAAACTTGGGTTTTCTAGAAGAGCAACAACTCATCTCTCCAGACCAAACAAACAGATTCCAGTTATAACCTTCCGTACAAAGGACTCAAAAACCTATTATGTGTTGATACTTTCCCCACAGAGAACCATTCTGCGTGGAAACAGACCCTCCAGGTAAACACTGTCCTCTTGGAACATGTAATAAGTGACCTCACGTTCCCTTGTTGCCTACAGTTTGAGAATGTCTGGCGTTCACTTCCAATAAGGGAGCAAATAATCTTCAAAATTACATATACTCTGCAGACTGCATGGCACTCCCAACGTTGAGGAAGGGTGAAAGGGCCAGTCATATTCTACCTAAAGCTTCTATCATAAAGCTCACACTCAAGACTCAATATGCTTGGCCCTCCCTCTGCCATTCCTAATGGTGCTGTTTAAATCCCACGTCACTTGTGGAGTAAGCAGGACGCTCATCCATACAAACTTGTACAACCACTATAGAAATCAATATGGTTGTTCTTCAGAAAGTTGGGAATCCATCTACTTCAAGATGCAGCTACACCACTCTTGGACATATCCTCAAAGGATGCTTCATCCTACCACAAGGACACTTGCTCAACCATGTTTATTGCTGAATGTGGGACATCATTGTGCTTCTTCTCCTTCGGCTCTACTTTTAGGATATACCAGCCAAGAAAAGAACAAATGAGGAAAACAGGGGGACCTGTCTGCTAGACACACAGGCGCAGCGAGGCAGAGCAGGCCCCTCCCCACTCTGCACCTAAGGCCTGCCAAGCAAAGACAATGGAGAAGATTGTGCTGCTGAGAATTCACAAGAAAAACATACCTGAAGCCCTTAACCCAAAGGTTTTCAGGCTTCTTTGTTTAAATGCTTGTCCTCCCTAACAGCAACACCTAAACCAATGTTGGTGCCTTTCAACCCCAAATCTTCACGCTTCTTTATTTAAATGTTTATTTTTCTTCTTACCACTCATGTCTTCTGACCTAAAATTGGTCTGAAAATTTTCTATTTGCTTACAATTTCTTTTAAGTTTCAAAGGTCATTTAATCTATTCCCACAGGTCAAACCAACTCTGCTGATAGCCATTATTTAATCATTAATTAACAAGCATTTCTTTTTACAGACAAACTGTCGCTGTTTATCCCAGATACATAATTAACATGATATTTTCTTCCTCAGCCATCCATACTAGAGATGATTGTCCTTAGCTTGGGGGTGGTTGGCTTAGTGGCGGTTGTGTCTGGGAGCACAGAGCGGCCTTCTATGGGAGATTAGGCTGTGGCTCTGTAGGTGAAGGCCTTCAGGCTCCCCATGGCAGATCCTGGTGAAAGGAGACAGTCCATGGTTCTAAACAGTTTATTGTCATGGTGGAAAGTGGAGGTGTAAAACCATACCCCACTTCTCAGGGTGGGAAGGGAAGCTTATTGGCTAAGCTCTCCAGGCCTCTAGGTACCTCATTAGCATGGAAAAACTCTTGTTTTGGGCCTATGTAACCACAGGTCACATCTCCTTTAAGTGAGAAGCATGACATGTGTTCCAAGTCAGGAGTCTAGCTGGGAGCTGCCCACTGTATCTCCAGGTCTTGACCTGCTCTACCTTACCAAACTTCCTGGCATGGTTTAATGTCCCACAGCTGCCCTCTTCATAAAAGCCAGAAACTAGAAACAGCCTAGACGTCCTTCAACGGAAGAATAGATAAAGAAAATGTGTTACATTTACACAGTGGAGGATTACTTAGTCATTAAAAAAAAATGAGATCATGAAATTTGCAGGCAAATGGACACAACTAGCAAATCATCCTGAGTGAAGTAACTCAGACCCAGAAAGATAAATATGGTATACATTTACTTATATGTGGGTATTAGCCATTAAATAAATGATAATCAACCTACAATCCATAGACCCAGAGAGGTTAAAGGAAGGGACCAGGGAAAACACACGAATCTCCCTGGGAGGGAAATAGAATAGATTATAGGTGGACTGGGGATGAGTAGGAGGGGGAAGGGACATAGGGTTAAGGGAAGGAATTAAGGAGAAACAGCTAGAATTGAGGGGCATTTGAGGGGTGGTACAGAAACCTAGTGCAGTGGAAACTTCCTAAAATATATGAAAGCAATCCTAATGAGGTCTGCTAATAATGGGGGATATAGAGTCCCAACTGGCCATTTTTTTTTTTGTCACCAAATGACCCTTCTAGTACTGAGAATTGAATTGAATTGAATTGAGTTGTTGGCTAATGGTATCCTATAGAAATCCCCAAACAACCCAGTCTGTTGCTAAGACCATGGGATACTCTCTGTAATCTAACAGTGGGCTCCATTGCTGAAGATAACACCACACAACTCATCAAACAAGAAGTAGAGCTGGTGTGTATGTGGAACCTTCACCCATATGTTCTAGTGTCTTCAACAGGCTACCAAGAGAGAAATGTAAATACCAACTCAGCCAGCCATAACCTTTGATCTATAATCTGTCCTATCTAGGACAATGGTGGCACAGAACTTGTAGGAGTAGCCAACCAATGCCTGATTTGACTTAAGGCCCAATCTACTAGATGGAACCCATACCAAACACTGTTTGGGTGATCAGGAATCAGATACTAGATGGCCCAAAAATCTAAGATAAAACCAAACACTACTGGTCTTTAAAAAAAAAAAAAGTATCAGCCAGGCAGTGGTGGTGCATGCCTTTAATCCCAGCACTTGGGAGGCAGAGGCAGGCAGATTTCTGAGTTCAAGGCCAGCCTGATCTACAAAGTGAGTTCCAGGATGTCCAAGGTTAAACAGAGAAACTCTGATTCAAAAAACAAGCAAAAATCAATAAAATGACTCCTAATGATAATCTGCTATGCTCATAGACCAGTGCTTTAGTTATCATTAGAGAAGCTTCCTCCTATAACAAAACAGGAACAGATTTAGAGACCCACAGACAGACATTATGAGGAAAGAGACACAGAACTTAGAGCACACAGCTCTAAATGGGATGTTTCCATCAAATCCCTCCCCTCAGAGCTTAGGGAGCTCTGCAGAAGAGGTGGTAGAAAGAGTGTAAGGGCTGCATGGGGTGGAAGACACCAAGAGAATTCTCTGAATCAACTAAGCAAGGCTCACAGGACTGCACAGAGGCTGAAACAGCAAGCACAAGGCCAACACCAGGTCTTCTGCTTTTATATTATTGAAGTGGAAGGTTCTAGTTGTGTCATGTGATGCAGACTCATATGTTGTATAAATAGGACTCAAGGGACAGTGACAAGGCTAGCTGTGCAACTCTTTGTTGGTCTTGCATCTTCACTGATCTTCACTTTATTGAGAGAGGCACTGCGGAGAACTCCTGGCACTACGGCTGGTCCTGGTTGC
>JADRCH010000221.1:1578310-1690658 GCA_019843965.1 Rhynchomys soricoides | reverse complement strand
AAAAAACAAAAAAACAAAAAAACAAAACAAAACAAAAAAACCCAACTATTTTTGTGCATTGGTGTTTTCCCTGCATCTATGTCTGTGTGAGGGTGTCAAATCACTTAGAGTTGGATTACAGACAGTTTTGAGCTACCATGTGAGTTCTGGGAATTGAACTCAGATCCTTTGGAAGAGCAGCCAGTGTTCTTAATCACTGAGCCATCTCTCCATCTCCTGGAAGTGCATCTTCTAGTGCATGGCCATAAACTGGTACCTATTTCGCCAGGCCTTTAGCACTCCTGAATCTATTTTATCTCTTGGCCTGATGAAGGACAGGGAGATACTGTGTGTGGATGGAGACACTTCAGGGCTCACGTGTCTGCTTCCTCTGCTGTCGGTGGTGGTACCCAGGTGATGGAAGCATCCAACTCCATGTGAAGTCTGAGGGGCAGAGTGGCTATCCTCTCAAGGATGAGATCACCCTTGGAGAACTGCTCAGGCTGCTGTGTCCAAGAATAGAGACTTGTTTACCAGTGATAGAAATAGGGCAAGGGCAGGTGTGCAGGGTCTGTGGAGGGGGCTTAGTCCCCTCCCCCTCCAGTTCTATTGCAGCTGCAGAATTCCTCTGGCTCTTGGTTCTATTGACAGGAACCAAGGTGGATAGTGAACTTGGCCCTCCAAACTGTCTCCCCAGAGGAACCCTCACTATTAGCCTTTGAAGACCCTCCCACACCTCTGAGGATTGTACCCCATGGCTCTAGTAAGCATAGCAGTACAGAGCTGTAATCCCAGCTATCTAGAAAGAAGGCATTAAAGATTGACCTTAAGGCCCACCTCCGCCATTTGTTGAGACACTCAATGAGACACTCAATTCCTCAGTGAGATCTGATAAGTGGCAATGGGCTGTAGTTTGGTACTAGGCTACTTGCCACTTGCTTAATATACATAAAGCTCAATTTTGTTCTCCAGTACCACAAAATGTGAACATCTTTCCTGTTTTAGAATAAACAGAGGTCTCTTCTGGGGTAAGGTATCCCTGTTTCTTTGTAAGAGCTGGGGTTTGGAGTTGTTTTGAAAAACAAAAACAAAAACAAAAACAAACCCTTGCCTGTCTCAGCCTCCTGAGTCCTGGGATTAAAGGTTCATGCCACTAACCCTGCTTTATTTTATTTTTACTTTATATGTTTGAGTGTTTTGCCTGCCTGTATGAGGTGCACCATTGCATGCCTGGTGCCTGTGCCTGTGGAAGTCCAGAAGAGGGTATAGGATACAGGTGGAGTTACAGATGGTTGTGAACCATAAGCTACCATGTGGGTGCTGGGAATCCAACCTCGAGCTCTGCAAGAACAGCCAGTTCTTTTAACCACTGAGCCATCTCTCCAGTCCTTTAAAAATCTTTTTGTTTTGTCAGGCATTAGTGGCACATGCCTTTAATCCCATGCAAAGGCAGGCACCCTCTGAGTTTGAGGCCAGCCTGGTCTACAGAGTGAGCTCCAGGACAGGCAGGGCTGCACAGAAAAACCATGTCTCAAACCCACTCCTGGCTCCCCCAAAAAGAAAAGAGAAAACAGAAAATTGATCTCTGACCCTCTGACCTCCACATAAATGCCAGCATGTTCTTGAGCGCGCACCCCCCCACATACCACATACACCCAAATAAACAGACAGACAAACAGACATGATAACGATGGATGATGAAGAGTGTGCCACGGTCAGCCACACCCCCTCTCTATTGGAGTATGTAAGAATGACCAGGCCTCCACTCAGTGTGGGCAAATCCAGCGTAAGGGGCTCACTTTTTCACTTCCTCTCCTTTCTTCTGGGAGATTTGTGCTTTTCCAGTTCTTTCCCCAAGGGAGCAGGAAGAACACAGTCTCCTTGGCTCTCTTTCCTTGGTCATTTGAAGCCTGGTATTCTAGTCCATGGGGAAAGTGACCAAGAAGTGACTATCCATAGGCGGGGAGATTCTGACAAATCACAAAGGAGAATTCCCAGGGGAGCCAGAGGTACTACTCATCAAGGAAAACCTAGGGAGTCAGGAAGTCGGTGGACCCCTCCCTCTTCTGGTCTAGGCATTTGTGGGGCCACAGTAGAGGAGGCAAGGGGTTGGATCCTATGACCTCTGGATGTCCTTCCTGGCTGCAGCTTTTGTATTTCAGAGCAGTCTTTCATGAACTAAGTGTGAGTCATTGCTTTCAGAGCTGACTACTCCCACTGCAGTGGCTCAGGGACAGGGCTGAAGCAGCCACGTCTGCTTCTCCTAGGGAGGAGGGTCACTGTCCCTGCTCAGATGTGGGGTGAGCAGAGCAGAGAGAGAGCCAGGTGCCAGGAATGCTCCCCCCTCAGGACGGTTGTGGGGATTGGGACGCCCCTTTAGGAGGGGTGAGGGATTGCTGGCTGCTGCTTAATAAGAGAGTAGAGCATTGTGAGTGGCAGAAACACTTGGGATTCCTGAGACAGGAGCAGTGGAGGTGGACCAGATGACTTCAGAGCCATGCGATGACGATGTTCATCACATCGAGACCCATTCTTATTCCTGTATGACCTCTGTTCCCCTTTTATGAACAGAAAGGGCCTTAATTTGGGGGCAACCTTGGTTCTAGGTGGTGATGGCGCACGCCTTTAATCCCAGCACTCTGGAGGGAGTCAGGCAAATTTCTGTGAGTTCGAGCCCAGTCTGGTTTACAAAGCAAGTCCCAGGACAGCCAAAGCAGACAGAGAAATCTTGTCTTGAAAAAAAATCTCATAAAAGAATGCCAAGGTATACAATATTATCACCCTCTATTTTATCTGTGAGGGGTAAAGTTGAGACAAGGTCTCACTCCATAGTCTGGGCTATCCTGGAATTCACTCTAGAACCATTTCGGTTTGCTTTCTATTGCTATGTTAAACACCATGACCAAAGCAACTTGGAAAGGATTCCACTTACCTTACACTTTACAGTCCATGGAGAAACACTACTCACTAGTTTGCTCCCTGCTTCTGCTCAGCTAGCTTCCTTATATAACCCTGGACCATGTGCCCCAGGGGTAGCACTGCCTACAGTGGGCTAGGTCCTGCTTCACCAGTCAGCAATCAAGAAAATGCTATACAGACATGTGCACAGGCCAGTCTGATGGAGGCAGTTCCTCCACAGAGCTTTCCTCTTGCCAGGTGAGTCAAGCTGGCAACTGAGATCAGTCATCAGAGTAACCTAGGTTAGACTCAAACTTACAAGAATCCTCCTGCCTCTGCTTCTCCTCCACAGTTCTGGGATTTGCAAGTGTGGACCACCACACTGTTTATTAGCCCTAATGTAACCCAAATCATTCCAACCCTAATGGAATCCACTTCAGGACTGACATATTTTTCCTCAGAAATGACTGGAGCTCAGCCCCCTCCCAGGGACCTCTGAATCTTGTGGCCAAGAACAGCTCAGGTGGCAACAGGATCTTCTGGGCTTTCCCTCTAGCTTTTGGATGGGGTGTCTAAGCTGGAGTCCATCCTGGCTGGGAGTAGAGTCTAAGCTCACACCTCCCAGCTGGGGAGAAGCCTCAGCTCAGCCTCACCCCAATCTTCTCTACCTTCCCCACCAGCTGGCTTGGGACCTCAGGGGCAAATACCACTGCCATGATTAAAGCCCATGGCAGGCAGCAGTAATTATGATTTTATGGAAACACAGGAGGCTCTTACGCAAGCACCTGACACACTTCCCGGCTGTGGCATCTGGGACAGCCAGGTCCCCAGGGGCTGGAGGAGGGCCCCTGCCAGCCCCTGCTGCCACCAGCCTCTGGCACTCAGGACGCTGGCTCAGAACTGCCTTCCTACCGCCTGTGGCACTGTTCCTAACCCAGTGTGAGGGAGCTGTCTCTGGGCCCCATGTGCCTCAGGCATCCTGAAGGGACAACATGAACTCTAGTGTGCAGTCCCTCCCACCCTCCTCCCTGCTGCCTCCACACTTACCATAACCCCAGGAGACATGTTCTGTGCAAGGGGACTTGGAGGTAGGGAAGTTTCCTTTTCCATGAAGCAACCCCTCTCTCCCAAAGACGTCTCCTGCTGTTTCCTTTCTCCTGAGGCTAGGGATACAGGCCGATGTAGCTGTGTGGGGGTCATTGTCCTAGCAGCCCTCCCCTGGCCCTGTGCTGGGATGGTGTCCTTATGTTTCTGAGAGTGTCTTGAAGCACAGCCTTCTTTCTCCATTTCTCCTGCCCACTCACAAAGCATCTGTTACCAAGGTAACAGCAATGTTATCAGTTTGGGGGGAGTAAGAGAGTGGAGTCCTGTACAAGGGGAGGGTTAGGGGCTAGAATTTGGGGGTGATAAGCACTGTGAGCATGATCTTGTGCTGAAGAGGGGGTGTTGGCACAGACTGGGCTGGAGCCCTCACTCCGAGTTGACCAAGATAAAGAAGGAGGATGTGTGGGTGCAGACAGGCTGTGTGTTAGAGGTGAGGGTGCCTCCAGCCAACTGTGGGGGAGAAGTGTGAGCATCATGATGCAGAGATGTTGGGACAGAGATGTGGCCTGCCTTCAACTCCTCCCTAGGCTGCCTCCTGGGGACGGGTTCCAGACATGGCTGCAGCATCCCAGTGCTTGAGGCCTGGGGCTCATGCCACACCCAAGCAGTGCTGGATGGTCAAGCTAGGAGGTCCTAGCTACCCAATGGAGAGGCAACTGTAGTGGGCTGGTGCTTGTATCAAGGCTCTCCTGTAGACCCTGGGCCAACAAACATCATGATAGAAGTCTCTTTGGGCCATCCTGGGACACACGGCGCCAGGCTGAAAGAGGCCATTAAGGGATTGTTAGGGAGATGGGACCAGAACAGTCTAGCTATAGGGAACATCTTAGATCAAGGCACAGGGTGTGAATCAGAATGGGCTGCTTGAGGAACAAACAGAGGCAGGTGGAGCTCTTGAGGAAGAAAGGAGACTGAAAGGCTGAGAGAGGGGACAGGAGCTCTGACTAACTAGCCAGGAAGCTGCCTTTCCCACAGGAGGACTTCTTTCCTGACCCTCCAGCTCTCAGTGGGGTCTTGTGCAGTCCAGGCTAGCCTTGAACTCAAAGCAAGGCTTTGAGTTCCTCCTGTCTCAGTCTTGCAAGTGAGTACTGGGATTAATTAGTTTGCTATGAAGGGGTTTCTCAAATTCATTTCCAGGAGTCAAGGATATCCCTGCTGGTTTTCCATCTTTAAAAAAAAAAAAAAAAAAAAGATGGCAGGGGCAGGGAGAATCTCTGACTTCAAAGCTAGCCTGCTCTACAGAGTGAGTTCCAGAACAGACAGAGCTCCACAGAGAAACACTATCTCGGGTGGGGGTGGGGCAGACAAAACAAAAACCAAAAAAAAGCAGATAGATCTACAGAGCAAGTTCTAGGCCAGCCAAGGCTACACAGTGAGATTCTACCTCCTGTCACCGTGCCAAGTCCAAAATGTTGGTTTTTTACTACTACTCATGTGTGTGTCACTAATGGCTTGGCAGTGACCATGGTCCCCAGCAGTTTCCACGGCGCTGTGTAAAAATGGTGTTGAAACTGCTGGGTGACCATGGTCATGAACCACCTAAAAGCCAGTCAGCTGCCTGGTGTGGTGGCACAGAGGAAGCAGAGGCAGGTGGAGCTCTGTGAGTTGGAGGTAGCCTGATCTATGTAGAATAGTGATGCGAGCAGTCTCCTGTGGTTGTTAGCTTATGACCTTGGACAACATGAGGATCTGCTTCCTTGACTGTCCTACCTCACTGATAGGTTGAAAATATACACTGGGCTTCTCCCAAGAAGGTATAAGCTGACACTTTCAGGGCTCCTGGCTTCCCTTGCCCTCCCGAAGCGCCTCCCCTTCCCAGGTAACATCACCAGTCCCAGTCCGAGAGGATTCCAAGCAAAGTAGCCCTAACCCAGGCACTAGGAAAATAAGCAAATGTGACTTCTCTCATCATCTTCCTGTATTACTCACGCCAGGGCTCAAGGCCCAGGAGCAAAATACAGATATTTTATCCCCATTTTGCAGCTAGACAGGCTGATACTTGGAGGTTCCCCGGGGGCTGCCAGCACTGAGTCTTACGGTTCTTTCTGGATTTTTGAATGAATGAGTGACCAAGGGAGTGAATGTGAGAGGGAGCAAGCGAGGGAGGGAAGGGGTGAGGGAGCAGATAAGTGTGAGTGAACCTGTGAGTGCATGAGAGGTACTCCTCACTCTCTGGCTCTCCAGGTTGGCACAGTGCCTGGGACTGGCTTCAACTCCACTTGTAATTGTTTGGCAGAGTTGGGCATAGGGAAGGGACTAGGAGCAGGCACTGTAACTCAAATCCTGGTTCCTCCTAACCAAGTGACCTTGAGCTAGCTACTTAACTTCTCTGGAGCCTCAACTTTCCCATCTTTGGGGAAAGGAAGGAAAAAGCATCTTCTCCACAAGACAGAATGTTTGAAAAGCACCCCGAAGGGCCTTGAGCAACAGAGGAAGACCCTTATGGGATGAATGCTAGAGAAATGCATAGACACACAGACATATTTTTGAAAGAGTGTCTTGCTATGTAGCAGAGGCTAGCCTTAAACTGGGGGTCCTTCTGCCTTCACCTCCTGAGTCTAAACACACACAAACACACACCACACCACACACACACACACACACACACACACTCTATCTTAGCTTGCTTTCTTTCTTTCTTTGTTTCTTTGTTTCTTTGTTTGTTTCTTTCTTTCTAGTGTGTGTGTGTGTGTGTGTGTGATTTGTGTGGGCCCATGCATGTCTGTATGTGGAGGTCAGAGGACAACCTGTGGGAGTTACTTCTTATCTTCTGAGATGAGGAATGAACTCAACTGTCAGGCTTGGCTGCAAGCACCTCTACCTGCTGAGCCCTCTCACTGGCCCCAGTTATTTTAACATAGGGTCTTGTTAAGTTACCCAGGGTGGCCTTAGACTCACTACATAGCTCAAGTAGAGCTTGAATTTACCCTGCCCCCCACCAGCCTCCTGAGTAGCTGGGATACAGGCCTTTGCTGCTGTACCTAACTATGTGGAAGCTTGTTTTTATTTTTTTATTTTTTTGAGATAGGTTCTCACTATAGCCCAGAACCTTCCTGTGTAGACCAGGGTAGCCTCAAACCTACAGCAAGTCCCCCTGCCTCTGTCTCCTTAGAAATGGTACTGTAGGTATAAGCAACTATGCTTGACTTACATGGGGATTCTTGAAGGTGTCCTCTGTCACCTGGGGACTTAAATCTTGGAGCCCGATGCAACCTCAGAAGATTTCCTATAATCCTCACTGCCCCAAGGAGAAGGAGGTGGCCTTGCTCCTTTCCACACATGAGGAACTATGTTGAGAAGTGTGGACAGGTGAGTCTGGGTAGCAGCCTCATATCCTTCCCTCCCAGGGCTTCTCAGGTCTGATGATTGGTGCAGGGCTCCTTCACTGTGCCCAAGTCAGGGTACATGACAGAAGACTGAGGTAGGGGTTGCAACCAGGCCAGCTCTGTTTCGGGCTGACTTTTTATGCCTTCAACAGAGGCTAAGGCTGGGGGTAGGCAGCTGGGATGGGGAAAGATCAGAGATGCTGAAAGGGCCGGGCTGAGGGGCTGAGGACAGGGAGCTCTGGAACACCATGCACAGCACATGCCTTATAGGGAGGCAGGGAGGATTTTTGTAAGTTTGAGGCCAGCCTGGGCTATCCAGGGAAACCCTGTCTATAAGCAAGCAAACAAACAAACACATGGCCCTGGATTGGAGCCCCTGGTCCTGGATTGCCTGCTCCTGGTGCTATCCTGGAAGTTGCCAGCTTCTGCCCTCTTTCAGCCTTCTGAACCAGAACAAGCCTCTCCCTGGAGACCCATCTCCCAGCTACCCAGGTAGGGACACCACCTCTTTCTGCATGTCCTGTAATCCTGCTGGGTCTGCCCTTAGAGGCTCAAGGTGTATTCCTGCTGGAGTCAGATTTGGGCTGACTTACAGAGGGGTCTCTCAGTGGAGACTCCTTCAGGGATCCCTGGTGAAGATATGTATACTCCCTCATGGCTACTCCCTATGTATGTATGTATGTATGTATGTATGTATGTATGTATGTATGTATTTTATGTATGTGAGTACACTGTAGCTGTCTTCAGACACACCAGAAGAGGGCTTCAGATCCTATTACAGATGGTTGTGAACCACCATGTGGTTGCTGGGAATTGAACTCAGGACTTCTAGAAGAGCAGTCAGTGCTCCTAACTGCTGAGCTATCTCTCCAGTCTTGCCTGCTCCCTCTGTTTTTCAGCCTTATGGAAGAAGAAAGCTGGGCTTTACCAAAGGTCCAGGTATCCAGAGATGGAGACAACCAAGCCCGGGAAGATGATCCCATTTCTGCCTCCTGAGATAAGACTGGGTCATGGTTAATATGTGGCTGGGGTCATGTAGGTCAGGCTACAAGATCAGAGGTGACTGGAGTGGTAGGCGGAAGCAGGCGTCTGTATATAAGGACAACGGGGCTTAACGTGAGGAAGAGAACACTTCCCCAGGCAGGTTATTTGTTCAAAACCTCAGGGGCTCCAGGCCCCAAAGCAAGCAGGACAGAGGCAAAGAAACCACCCTGAGGAAGTTTCTACCCCTGAGTGCCACTCCCTGGACTGTGCTCTATAAATTCTAATCCCCAGTCAGGTATCTTCAGTGAAAGGACAGGTGTCCTGACAGCATGTGGCCTATGTGTGTGTGGTCCCATAGAGAGAAAGTCCACTGAAGGGCAAAGGTCCTTTGGGGGTTCCTATGATTCTCTATCTACTTGTTCTGCCTCCTAGAGTGAAGAGGCCCCTCCTGTGGGGTCATGTGAGTGTCCCAAGGGCAGAGATGTTCAGAACTCTGTATGACATGTGGATTTGGGGCTAAATAGGTATCCCTCACCCCTTGGGCCTCTTGGGGTTCACTAGGATTGTGGGAGAGCATCTCCCCTTGCAGTCAATGATTAGCCTTGAAGACACCATCTTGGGTTATCCCTGTGGGTCCTCAGTCTCCAAGAGCTCTGAGTATCCAGCCAACAAGATGCCATGCCTCACCCTCTTGTTGGTTTGCCAGTGTACAAAGGCTAGAAGGAGGTACAGTGGTCCAGCCCAACCCTGCGCTGAACTCTCTTTTAAAGATGTTGTTTTGGTAGAAAGCCTGTGATCCAGTCTTGGGCAACTGTGCATGGCACTCCTCAGCAGCTTGCTCAAGTAAAGTTGGGTCTTCAAGACCTTGTTTGCAAGCTGAGCGAACAGACTTCTTGCTCTTGGGCTTTTTTTTGGAAACTGGTCCTTAGTTCTTAGTTCTTAGTTCTTAGAATTTATTAGGCTCTGGGACATCTCAAAACACCCTGACCTCCCACTCTCCTGGGTTATTGTTGGGCATGGCTGGTGTTTAAAAAACCCTAGGAGTTACAAAACCAGGAAAGAAAGGCTGCTGTTGAGGGAGGCAGCCACATATTAACAGGGGAGCTGGAGGCCAGGGAATTAGAGGGAGGGTTCTCTGGGCCTGACAGCTCATGGGGTGCTGCTACATGAAGCTGCAGGTTCTTTAGGGATGAAGGAAGAGGGGGGAAGGGGAGAGAGGGAGAAAGAGAGAAAGAGAGAGAGAGAGAGAGAGAGAGAGAGAGAGAGAGAGAGAGAGACCCTTAGGGGATGGTAGGAAGGTCCGTGTCACAAAGCTCCTGCCCTATTTGAAGCAGGAGGAGCTGTTCACAGATCCTAACACAGTCTCCCTGCCCAGTTTGCTAGTAGGTGCGTAAGTGCAGCCACCTGGCTCGCCAGGACGCAGCAGGAGAGCCTCACCTTCCTGAACCAGGAGAAACTGCACTGGGGGAGGGGAGGAGACTTAAACTTTGGAAAGAGGCTCAGGGTGGGCGGAAGACTGGATGTCACACTGGAAGACTCATGATCAATTAATCTCTTCCAGGTTAGTTCTATAAGGTGCCCATCTCTTATTCCAAGGTGGGTGATGCCCCTCAGTAACCTCAGCTGCTATAGGTAGCACTTCCGCCCCTGCCTAGAACTGGCAAAGGCTAAGTATGACTGTTCCTGTGGGAAGGAAGCCAATGTCACCACTGTGGTGTCATTGTGAAGTAGAGCTCTCTGGAGTCCATTATTTCATGTGACCCTTGCTGCAGCTCAGCAATGGGTGGGCGGGTGGGAACTGTTAAGGAAACGAGTCCAGAATCGTTGAGGATTTTCTCAAAGACATAGAGTTGGTCGGTGGCAGAGCTGAGATTTGGAAATACGCTGACAAGGAGTTATTCTCACGCATGAACAGATGACCTAGTTAGTGGCCATTCTGGGTCATGCCCGTTGTTCTGTGATGAGGGATCTGGCTTGTAAAGAGGAAGTTAGCTCCGTCCTCAGGAGGCCTACTCTCTATTAAGCTAGGTGAGCAATCACAAGATTGGCTGCAGGAACGAGAGAGGGGCGTGTATTGTGGGTGGGTAGCAACACCTCCTTTTGACAGAGGCCATGGACACTCAGGGGATTCAGGTCACAGACCCAGGGTCACAGCTCACATCTGAACATGAATATGAGGACTCTTAAGTCTCAATATTGGTGATAGGGTCAGTGTGAGGAGAAAGTGGGAAGGTTAGTCTAGCAGCTATGAAGAGTGTTTATCAAGTGCCCTGGCATGGGTCACTTCCTCCTGCACCTGCAGAGCCTGGTGCACGCAGTGTGCATAGATGCCTACAGCAGCATTGACCGAATGGGTGGAGGTGCCAGTGTGAGATCTTATCCTGGAAGAGGGCCCTTCCTGTTTCCTGGCTTGCAAATCTTTGTGGACAGGGAAGACTGAGCCTTGGCCCTTGCCTGTCACCATGTACCTGCAGATGTGCCACTGTCCAAGGGAGGGATGGAGAGCAAATGTTACCCCCTTGACTTACCCATGGTGACATTTCACAGAGATCTAACCAAGAGGACTTCCCTGTTCCTGCAGGTGAGCATGAAGGCAGGATCAGGAGAAGTTGGTGGCCAGAGAGGGAGCAGCATGAAAGGGAAAGAGGAGGAGCTGGTCAGAGCCAGGTGAGAAGAGAATGCTCATCTGCCCGAAAGCAGCGCTTTGACGGAAAAACACATACTTACTGAGCCTCAACCAAGGGACAGGCTCCTTAAATATTAAAGCAGTGGACGAGTTATGAAACAAGGAGGGAGTTAGATTGATAGAAAAGACAGTGGCTCTAGGGGGCTGGAGCAATGGCCCAGCAGTTAAGAGAGTTTCCCTGTTCTTGCAGAGGGCCAGATTTTTGTTTCCAGCACCCTTGTTAATGGCTCACAACCACCTGTAACTCTGCCTTTAAGGGATCCAGTACTCTTGGCCACCTTAGATACATGAGCTCACATGAACATACCTGCGCATATATACACACAACTAAAAATAAAAACTTAAAAACACATAGTTTGGGGCTGGAGAGATGGCTCAGCGGTTAAGAGCACTGACTACTCTTCCACAGGTCCTGATTTAAATTCCCAGCAACCACATGGTAGTTCACAACCATCTGTAATGGGATCTGACGCCCTCTTCTGGTGTTTCTGAAGACAGCTACAGTGTACTCACATACATGAAATAAATAAATAAATAAATAAATAATAATAAAATAAAATTATTTTAAAAAACCCACTTAGTTTCACTGGGTGGTGGTGGCCACAGCAATGTGCACACCATTAATCCTAGCACTCAGGAGGCAGAGGCAGGTAGATCTCTGAGTTCTAGGCCAGCCTGGTCTACAGTGTGAATTTCAGGACAGCCACTACACAGAGACCCTGTCCCCAAGAAACCAAAATCGGCAGAAAAAAACCCATAATAATAAGAAACCACCAAAGGCTGAGATGTGGTACAGTGAATGCCTGGCCAGAATGCAGGAGGCCCTGGCCCTGGCTAACTCCACAGCAGGATTTTGGGAAGAGGAAAGAGATTGTGAACAAAAAAATTGCAAGGTACCAATGAGGCTTCGGAAGACTTCCTCCACGTGCTTTACACCTTGAGAGAAAGGTGGAGGAGAGAGTCCCTTTGTGCCTCCAGACTGATACTTCCAACCCCATGACAAGGATCATCCACTTGAACACCTGTGTTCGGCTGTGGCCTTATCAAGGCATTCAGGGTCCAGACAATATTGGGGCACTCCTCCATGTAGGCTGTCACTCTGCTTTGCTGGCTGTGTAGTTTCTAGCCATACCTCAACGCAAACTCTCAGCCTGCCACTGTGGGATGGTTGGTCCCAGGGTTTGTCCTCTCAGTGTCCATTCAAGAGAGGCCCTAAGGAGAGGCGAGCAAGTCAAGCAGGGCCTATAAGACTTTATTACTCTCTTAGAGCCCAAAGGAGATGACTGCCCTGGAAACTGAAACCTGACCTGGAGACGTTTGGAAAGCAGGCCCTGCCTGAGAGGCAGATATCAGACAGCTTGTGAAAACACTCAGTCTTCTTAGCAGTGTGGGGTCCTTGCCTGATGAGGCCCTGAAGACTGTAGCTGCCAGAGGACTCTTCAGTCTCGATGCTTCCTTCCACATCACCCTTATCTTTCACCCATGGCTGCGCTATTTCCGAAAAGGACAGCCATGATCCTATTCCTCAAGGTTTCTAGAAGCTGAGCCTTCAGGCAGCAGAGCCTTCCGGTGCCCTGCTACGCCTTGTCTCCTGTCACTTCTTGGCTACCTCCTAGTCCTAGACCTAGGACAGGTTGCCTCTTCCTGCTGAGACTTTGACTAGGCTAATGCCTTTCTTCCAAACAGGTCTAACTTGGTCTCCTGACAGCCCTTAGTGGACCCCATACAGCCCTTGGAAAGTCCAGGCTCTCCCTCCTATCTGCCCCACCCCACCCCCACTTCTGCAGCCATAGCCTATTTCAGAGCCTTCACCTGCCTCTCAGTCCTCCTACTCTGACTTGCAAGCTTCTGTCCCCAGAGAGGGGAGGTAGGATATGTTAGCCCCTGGGGTGTGAGGAGGAGGCTGGCATAGGGGAGGCCAGGGACAGTGTGCACTGAAGCCTGACAGGAGTTGACCTTGCAACCTGGCTGGCCACACTACTCCCCGAGACTCTGGTCCCCCTCACAGGCCCAGTTTAGAGATTGATTTGGATTCATGGGGTGTAAGTCCATCTGAACTGAATCTTCCCTTTCCACTTTCCCAAAAACCTATCTTAAAGCTTCAAGGCTTCTTAGTCTCCAGAACAGATTCTCTCTGCCTCCTGGTGGCCAAATATGGTACAGCCACAGTTTATACCAAAAGAGAGGGTCTTGACAGTATCCAGCATGGATCTTAGGCTTGAGTCTTCTTCCCACAGTCATCCTTAATCCCTGGGCCCCTGGGGCTACCTTAATGGTCTTCACACATCTGGACCTGAACCCCAGAGATTGCATCTCAGAGATGAAACCTTGTCTGTGTGAGCACTCCAGCTACCGTGGGAAGCTGGCCAACTTTACTGGTGGGGCTGGCATCTGGCAGGGACCAGAACTATAAGCAACCAAGGGTAGGCACTCATGAGGAAAACCTTTCTCTCTTGGCTTGCTGTGGGTCCTTCAAATAACCTTTACTGAGGACCAAGAGCTACTTGGCTCTACTGTGAACAGCTTTCTCCTGGCTTGATATATTTAACATACATTATGTCTTGCACACAGGGTCCAGAAATGTTAATTAACTCTCTCAAGGACATACAACTAGAAGTGGTGGACCTTGGGTTTGGGCCTACATTTCACTCCCATGTCTGGGCAGGTTAGGGCTAGCTGTAGGCTAAGGGAATGTGTCTCCTGCCTCTCAACCTCAATCCCAGACTCCTTTCCCCATCCTGGTCCTTTCTGACTCTATAGGAACTGATCTGTTAAAGCTCACCTGCCAGGCCCTTATCCAGATCTGTGGGACAGTGATGGGACACACAGATCTTCCTTTTCTTTTCTTTTTAAGATCTATTTATTTATTTTATGTATGTTAGTACACTGTAGCTGTCTTCAGACACACCAGAAGAGGGCATCGGATCCCATTACAGATCATTGTGAACCACCATGTGGTTGCTGGGAATTGAACTCAGAACCTCTGGAAGAAGAGTTGGTGCTCTTAACCACTGAGCCACCACTCCAGCCCCAGACCCACCTTTTCCATGCTCCCAGAGTCAGGAGCAGGGCACCGCCGACCACAGACTCCTCCTACAGGAGTGCCTATTACCATCTAGGCTAACAGGTGTGTCATAAACCATTTGAGTCTGAAGGTACCTTAATGGCCACTTGAGTCATGCTCCTGCCTCCCCAACAGAGTCTCATGTAGCCCAGGCTGACCTCGAACTCACTATGTAGACAAGGATGGCTTTGAACTCCTGATCCTCCTGTCCTACTCCCTAGTCCTGGGAATTTAGTATAGAAAGCTTTCTATAGGGTCTGGAGAGATGGCTCACAGATGAAGGGCACCAGCTGTTCTTCCTGAGTTCAATTCCCAGAAACCATATGATGGTTCACAGCTGGGGTGTGATGCCCTCTTCTGTCATGCAGGTGTACATACAGAGAGAGCACTCATACATACATAAATCTCAAAAAGTAAAGAAGAAAAAATCAATAGCAGAATCCTTTTTGGTTTTGGTGTTGAGGATCAAACCCTGGGCCTCATGAATGTACTGAGCCCTCTCAGCCACTCAGATCCACCATCTTTTTGATTATGGCCCTAGGGGCATCTGTGTTCTTAGAAGCAGGTATAAGGGCAGGCGGAGCTACCTGATCCCTCCCTGGCTCAGGTCCAGGTTCCTTTCTCTTGGCCTCCATTTGGCTCCAAAGGCAGACATGTCTCTCTGCACATCTCTTTGCTCTTCCTGAACCTGAAAGATGAATCTTACTTCATAAAGAAAGATGGTAGTGCCGGGCAGTGGTGGCGCACGCCTTTAATGCCAGCACTTGGGAGGCAGAGGTAGGCGGATTTCTGAGTTCAAGGCCAGCTTGGTCTACGGAGTGAGTTCCAGGACAGCCAGGGCTATACAGAGAAACCGTCTCGAAAAACCAAAAAAAAAAAAAAAAAAGAGAGAGAGAGAGAGAAAGAAAGAAAGAAAGAAAGAAAGATAGATAGATGGTGGTAAAGAGAGATGACCCTCTGGCTATGCTGAATCCACAGGATTCAAGAGGCTGGGCAGAGGGACTCTGAGCTCAAGGCCAGCCTGGTTTGCACAGTGAGACTGTTTGGGTAACAAACTAAGTAGGTTTTGGAGGGAGCGTGTCTGGCCTCGAGAGGGTGACAGGGCTGTTTAGCCTCCTAGATGACCCAGGGAAAGGGAAGACTTTCCAATGCTCATGACTGAGTGCAGTAGGGTGACTCTGACAGCCTGGCTCTCAAGTGAGTCTGCAAAGGCACCTGGTTGTGGAGGGCCTCAGGATCTATCACAGGTAGTGTGGACGGTGCCATGCTATTTTTAGTGTGGAATTCAGGAGGCTAGTACCGGATTCTAACCTAAATCAAAAATGATGGCAGCCTGGTTCGCCTCATGCCTAGGAGCCCTGTTAAAATACCCAGCTGACCCCAGGTTCCAGGTTCAGAATCAGAGCATTCTGTGCTCCAATCCTGCAGAAGACACAAAGCCTCTAGTTTCCTTTTGCTTTCTGCGCGGGAGCAACTGCTGAATGACAAGACCCAGCCTCCCCTTCGCTGTCCAAGCTAAAGAGACAAGAAACCCAAGCCTTTCGAGGGGGTAGTACTGGTTGCCCAACATTGTATTAACTAAATAAAATAGTTACTTACTCTTTCCTTGTAAAATGTCCTAACTTTTTTAGCTGGGTGTGGTAGTGCAAACCTTCTGTTTCTTTCTTGCTTGCTTTCTTTCTTTTTTTAAGGATTTATTTATTTTATGTATATGAGTACACTGTAGCTGTCTTCAGACACACCAGAAGGGGGCATTGAATCTCATTACAGATGGTTGTGAGCCACCATGTGGTTGCTGGGAATTGAACTCAGGACCTCTGAAGGAGCAGTCAGTGCTCTTAACAGCGGAGCCATCTCTCCAGGCCATAGTGAAAACCTTTAATCCCAAACACTCGGGAGGCAGAGGCCAGAGGGCAGAGGCAGAGGCAGAGGCCAGAGGCCAGAGGGCAGAGGCAGAGGCAGAGGCTCTATGAATTTCAGGCCAGCCTGGTCTACATAGTGAGTTCCAGGACAGCTAGAGCTACATAGCAAAACTGCCTCAAAAAATAAGCATTAAGATTTAAAAGAGTAGGTTTTGCCTGTGCTCCACATGCAAGCCTGGTGCCAAGGGAGACCAGCTGTCAGATCCCATGGGATCAGTTATTGACAGTCATGTGATACCATGTGAGTGCTGGGAACCAAACCTGTGTCTTCTGCAAGAAGCCAGTTCCTAATTGCTGAGCATCTCTTTAGTCCAAAAAGTTAACTTTACAAAGACACAATGTGTTGTTCAAGCCTTATTGGCTTTAGAATTTCTTTTTTTCTTTTTTCGAGACAGAGTTTCTCTGTGTAGCCCTGGCTGTCCTGGAACTCACTCTGTAGACTAGGCTGGCCTCAAACTACAGAAATCTGCCTCCCAAGTGCTGGGATTAAAGGCGTGTGCCACCACTGCCTGGCTAGAATTTCTAAGTAGAAACATAACTCTCAATAGGGATGGGGCTGGAGAGATGGCTCAGTGGTTAAGATCACTGACTGCCCTTCCAAAGAGGTCCTGAGTTCAATTCCCAGCAACCACATGGTGGCTCACAACCATCTGTAATGGGATCTGATTGCACTCTTCTGGTGTGTCTGAAGACAGCTACAGTGTACTCACATACATAAAATTTAAAAAAGAAACCTTAAAAACAAAACCAAAAAGAACTCTTAACAGGGAAAGGGCAAAATCATCCTGGATGGATTCTCACCCCCTCCACCCAGGTGGTTTGGGCAAAAAGCAACTACTCCAGCCTCCAAAAGACTGCACAATGTAGTGAGAATTCTGGAAATTTAGTTTCTTTAAAAAACACAGAAATGGGGCTGAAGAGATGGCTCAGCAGTTGGGGGTGTTGGGGGCATTGATGCTCTTCCAGAGGACCTGGGTTCAATTCCCAGTACCTACAGTTGACAACTGTCTGTCTGTAACTCCAAGATTTGACACTCTCACATAGAAATACATGCAGGCAAAACACCGATACACGTAAGATAAATAAAAAACCCCACAGAAATATTATGAGGCCATGTTTTTGGTTTAATCCCAGGTGTGGAGATGTGGAGCGACTTCCCTGCAGCTGACTATGGTTTGCCCTGTGTTCTAGGAGAGGCATGGTTTTGCCAGGTGTAGATAGTTTCTGCAATGGTGTGATGTTTGGCATTCTGGGAAATTTTCGGAGGGTTTATAAATGCTAGAACCCCGATAAGGAGGAGTTGGTGGTTGGGGGGTGTGTGTGTGTGTGTGTTGTGTCATTAGTAGTGCTCAAAGAAGAAACAATAAGAAATTAGATTCAGAACTCTCTCTCTCTCTCTCTCTCCTCCCCCCTCTCTTCCCCCCCCCCATTCTTTTTCTCCTATGTAGTGATAGGGGGTAAAATGGTAGGGGATGGGAGAGAACCTACAAAGGAGCAAAAACCAGCTATAAGCAAAGAAGAAACAAAAATTGGATTCAAGATCTCTCTCTCCTCTCCATCCTTCTTTCTCTAGTAATCAGAGTTGAAACTAGGAAGATAAAGGGGTGGGAAGAAGAAGAACCCACAAAGTAGCAAAGACCAGCTACAACTCAACGTTCAGATCTTTTGGGTCAACTTAAAGCTAGTTCTAGAGATCTAGGGACTAACATAGCTGTGCCCCAGTGCTGAGACATAAGACAGGGCTGGGGATCAGACCCAGGCTTTGCGCACGCAACCAACGACATACCATCAACACCTGTCTTTAATGAAACGGAAGTTGTTAAATGTTTTCAAGCCTTGAGCAATCTTTCCCTGCATTAACGCCATACACAGAACTTCCTATGAGTCTTTTTCTTTGCAGTTCTGTAGGAACACAGCCTTGGAGATGCTCTATCACTGAGCTACACAGTCAGCCTCCTGCATTTTTCAAGTAAAAATCTTAAATGACATTTAGTGGGTTTGGGTGCACACATGCTGGCATGTATGGTGGTCAGAGGAGAACTTGTATGAGTTGGTTGTCTCCTTCTACCATGGAACTCAGGTTGGCAGGGATGGCAGCAGGTACCTTCATTCACCCCCTCAGAAATCCCACCAATCATCTGCCAAGGCATTCTGTTTTAGGGCTCAAAATAATGGATTTCATTATCACAGTTTCTTTGCTCAGACACACACCTTTGTTGAATCTTAAACTTGATGGGCTCTGGCAAGAGAAAGTGGGTGGGAAGACAAGTAAACCCTGGCTGGATTGATAGAGAGAAGAGAAGCTTGCATATTTAAAAACCCGGGCACCGTCTCCTTTGGAAAGCTAACAATGACAGAGTTATCGGATAAGCCAGGTAGGCACCTCTGCTGGCTCCCAGGGACTGTATGGCCCACAGATGACTAATTCAGACCTCATCTGCAATTTATGCAGCATAAAGAATAGATGTCACACACCTGTAATTCCAGCAGTCAGCAGACTGAGTCACAAGGATTTCATTTCTGAGACTTGCCTGGAATACATAACAAGAAACTGCCTTTAAAAATCTCTGTGTGTGGGTGGGTGGGGTGTGGACGTCAAATGGGACTTATGATTTCATAGGTCTCAAGGGCTTTTCTTGATACTGTAGGTAAGTTTCAAAAACCGGTGTTGTCTATTGAATCAAGTACCATTCATGTGCTAGGCAAGTGCTTTGCTCTTTCTGTTTTTGTGCTGAAACAGGGTGTTGTGTTGCCCAGGCTCACCTCAAATTTGTCACATAGCCAAAGATGACCTTGAACTCTTGGTCATCCTCCCTCTACCTGAACCTGTTTTGCTTCTTAAAGATGAAATTTGCTTATCCTGTGTGAGCACATCCTGTCAGTAGAAGCCTTGAGGAGGCATCAGGTCTGCTGGAACTGAAGCCACAGGAGGTGGGAGTCCGTTGATGTGGGTGCTGGGAACTGAACCCAGGGCCTCTGCAAGAACAAGTGCTCTTAGCCATCAACTCCTCTAGCTGCCCACTTCCTCTTGATTTTTTGAGACAGGGTTTTTCTGTGTAGCCTTAGGATCCCTGGCACCTCACCGTCCAAGTGCTGGGATTAATGTATCACCGTGCCTAAAGCCAAGGGAAAACCTGTCTCATCTCTACCATGCTATAAATACTCCTGTGCCCCTGAGACCTCTACTATAGGATGGGTATTGGAATCTTTGTCAGAATGAAGCCAATAAAGCAGCAAATTCAGTGGTGTTAGCTGTGTGTCATTATTATTCCCAGAGCTGTAATAGATGCTGCTAGTGGATAGAGACAGCTGTCTGAAGCCACGCCGGTGGTGTCCGCTTCTGATCTGAACCTGGACCTGACTCCTACATTTGCTCCATCTGAATTCACCCTTCCATGGCAAGGGAAAGGTAAACCATGTTGAGGGATTCTTCTGCAGGGAACAGTGCTGGGACGGAACCTGGGCAGACACAAGCAGACTGGAACCAAGTATCCCCGCTGCTGGCCTGGCCTGCACAGAAGTTCCAGGCCAGTCAATACTCCATAGTGAGGCTGTGTCACTATGGGGTGGGGTGGGTAGGTGGAGCTGGAGAGATGGCTCAGGGGTTATGAGCACCTGCTGCTTTTGCAGGACCTCAGTTTCTAGCAACACATGGCTCACAACCACTCACAAGTCATGTGCATAGTGGCCATGAAGGTCAGAAGAGGACATCAGATCCCCTGCGAATGGAGCTACAGGCAGTTGTGAGTCACCATGTGGGTGCTGTGAAATGATCCCTGGTCCTTTGCAATGGTACAAGTGCTCTTAACTGCTGAGCTATCTCTCCAGCCCTCTGGGTGAACCTAGTTAAGGCAGCTTGGATTTATACTTTGTCCTTTGCTTCTTGACGTCTCGTGGAATTGGGGTATTAAATAATGATTTTAGAAGAGTATTGACTAAGGTTATTAAGTGGATTGATGATATTTAAGTAGAGAGTAAACGGTATTTAAAAGGCATTGATGTCCCCCGAAAAGTCCACTCAGCCTTTGCAGTTCTAGGACCCATATTTAGGAATCGTAGCTCAAGTTACGCTGCTTCCACAGGGAAATGAAAAGTCTTCACAGCTTATTTCCTTTAATTACATCATAAAACAAAATTAGAACATACAGGAAACAATAATAGTTACATAACAATTTACTTTATATATTTATATATATGTATATATATATAAAAACATATCTTTAGTCCAAAGATTTTAAAGCAAAAAGAATGGTCTACTGCCTCCTTGGATTTTATTTAAAACAATCCCCCTCACCCCCACATCCTTGGACGCTGGAGTATGAGGTGCACACAGTCACTTAGCTAATGGAACGTGGTGTTAAGTCCCCACTGGGGAACAGTTCAGGGCCTGGGGAGTGGCCAAGTGTTGGCGCAGGCCTGGTGAGAAAACAAGCAAGCAGCAGCCCCATACAGCAAAGTCCAGGTCAGGCCCAGCAGCCAGGGCACAGGGATCACACCTTCCCTGCTACCCCTCAGCGGGAGTCAGCGGGGTGGGGCTGCAGGACTGAAGACTTGAGTTCTGCAGACAGCACCAGGAACCAAACCATCTGTCCCTGAGCAGCCTGACAGGAAGGAGCGGTCCTCACAGTGCTCTGAGCTCTGCACAGGCCACACAGGTCCCTCAGGTCTGTGCCCTCAGGGTCACTGGAAGGTGGGCAAAGGTGAGCAGAACCACCAGGAAATGGTGGGGGTGGAGGAGAGGTGGCTAGAGCAGAGAACACAAACTGAGAAAGTGAGCTCCAGCCTCTTTCTGATATTCTTTCAGGTGGTGATCTCTGATTTTTGCGGTCACATCAGGGAGGAAGAGCTGGCCTAAAGATTCTGGGACATGCCAACAGGATCTAGGTGATAGTATGTCACCTATGAGTGTGGCAGGGAGGGGGGTCACAGGAATCAGGCTCACCACTTGCACTTGTTAGAGATTAACAGTCATCAGAAATATGTAAGAAATGATCCTTACAAGGAGCAAGCCTTCCCATGTAAACCCAGACAGCGACAGCAAGGTCTCTTACTGCTGCAGCACCGGGGCACTCATGTTTCTGGGGAGAGGTCCCCGTTCTCCAGTGCTACAATGAGTGGTTGGATGTTTGGGGGAGCTGAGCGAAATGTTAGGCTACAGGAATATGGGGCAGATCATCAGAGCTAACATGATAAACAGAGCAAACGGAGGATTGAACTTCAAAGATCTCAGATCTCCTGTCTCCTGGCAGACGACACCCATCTATTACCTTTTCTAGGGGGAGGACTGTTGTCCACTGTCCACACTCTTGTACTTATACTAATACTGTGCCCAGAAGCAGGGAAGCCATTCTTGCCACCCAAAGGGCATCAAGTTGATGCCATGAAAAACAAACCAACAAACCAGTAGAGGTGTCACATGGGACGGAACAGTCCTCTGAGCTCAGGACATGCTCTTCCTGAGGCAAATCATCTCTCATGAGCCTTGCCTGTCATGCTTGGTTTCTGCTTGCTCATGGTTCTTGTTCTACAAGCCATTCTGGCTGAGAAGTACCCACACTTTTGTAAACTTGACTCCACAGAGCCTTAGAGCAAACACTCATGTGACAGAGACCAAAGAATTGTGGGTGATGTTCACTAACATTCCACCCGTGGTTTGTGTAACAAAAGCTTCTCCCTCTCAAATATTACACACAGTCTTCTTGAACTCCCAAGATTCATTCAGACTCAAGTGAGAAAATAAGAACTGAAAGCCTCCAGAGACGCAGAAACAATGTGCTGGGTCTGGCTGGAATGGGAAGCTCCAGAAGTCCTTCACAAAGAACCCGCCTGCCTCCCATGGGAGTTTCCAGCAGGCAAAAGAAAGAAGGCAGGGTTATAGCAGCTGGTGCTTAAATAGCATATATATCCCCAAGAAGGAAGATGTGAGGTCAGGACATTTGGATATTGTATTTACAGGCAAATTTTCTTCTCAAATCAGCAGGGCAGATCATGCCCCATTGATAACACTGCCTTCTGCATCTTCCGATGCAGACTTAAGACAGAAATAAAGGTGAGGAGGTTTGAGATTCCTATTCTCCCTTATCCCTCTGACTTAAGACTCTTTGTCCTCAGGTCATATAAGGGTTTCTGCTTCAAGGCCTCCAAGCAAACACTAGCTCTTCTCTGAGAAGGGCAGGCTTCTCCTCCAGTGGGTCCAGAAACCACAGCACAGAAGCCCACCTGTACAATTCAGAAAAGGTTCAGCAGGGCTGGTTCCTTGTCCACCCTCTCACTGAGGACTAGATGAGCTGCCTGACTTTAGAGCAATAAGCCTTGGCTTTTAAAATAATATTTTATTATAATTCACGTGTGCACATGGATTCCATGGTACGTCCATGGAAGTCAGAACAATTTCCAGCCGTCAGTTCTGTTCCTTCACCGTCACAAGTCAGGATGTTGGACTTGGCCTGCAAACAGTCTATATCTGCGGAACAATCTCAACAACCCAAGATCAGTCACAATCTACGAAGACTTCCAAGTCTCAATGCTGTCACCTACGAGGCTGCCCACGGACAGGCAGGGACTCACTCTCCTCTTTTCAGTGACAACTCTCCTGTGTCCTAAACAATGTCAGGTCAAGGCATATTTCAAACATTTTAAAAGACTACTGAAAATATCAATGACTTCAGTGGCCCACAGCTGCAAACAGCCCAGACGGGACATCAGTGGCCCATAGTTACAACAAACATTCCAAACAGTGTAGAATACCCTAAACAAAGCATGGGAAGTTACTCACCAACTTTCCCTGGGAAATGCTTAAAACACCATTTCTGCCACATCAACCGAGTAGACGCGGAAATTTCACCAGAAATTTACAAAAACAAACCGAGGGATCCTTTCACACCCAGAAAGGCTGTTAGGAGCAGTAAAACACATTTCTAAAACATCAAGCAGAGCGTTTTAATATTTCATATACCAGGGGAGAGATGAATGTTAGGTCCTTTACTCCTCAGAGCCTCCAGTGAGACCTCAATTTCAACTCAAAGCCCAAAACCAAACGGACCATCACGTGAGAACTATCCCAAGCCATATCCACTCCACTGTACTGTATTCAGTTCTGCCCACGACAGCTGCTTGTGACCAGGGAAAGGAATCCAAAGATTCTAGTCTAGATTATGTCCCACAATGCAATAGAGCTTTAGACAGATGGCGAGGCAGGTGCTGGAAGAACTGGGGAGATCGGCAGCAGCTAATAGTGGTGGAATATTACAGAGAACACGGGGGTGAGGGGAGCAGGGCCTACAACTGAGGTGGTCTGTATATTCAAGAACTTTCTCAAGACTATCAGCAACTCCTCCTGGCCACCTGGAGGCTTGGGGCAACATCTTTGAGGGTGCCTTATTTTTTGCTTGGCTTGCTCAAACAGTATCACAGTGTAGCTGAGGCTGACCACAAACAAGAGCCTTCTTGTCTCAGACCTGAGCCCAGAGGCCCCATCTCACTCTAGACTTTTTGGCCATTCACTTTCTTTCCCCATTGTAGAAGGCATGTTCTAGAGTGTGTGTAAAATGAGACAAATGGACCAACGCCCCCCCCCCCCAACCCCCAGAGACAGTCACTTGCTATGTATCCCAGTCTGGCCTGGTACTCGCAGCAATCCTCCAGCCTCTTTTGTGTTGAGATACAGGCACAAACCGCTATACCTTATTTTCTTCCTTTTCACAGTATTTTTATTGTGAAATTGACTTTGTATGAAGGTCAAAGGACAAAGTTCTGGAGTCATTCTCTCCATTCCACACCTTGCTAAGGCAGGGTCTATTTGGCTTCTGTCAGTGTTCTGTGCTCCAGGATGGAGGACCCTCAAGCTTCTGGACTATACTCCACTGCCCATCTGGTTACAGGAGCGCTGGAATTACAGACTCACAAACCTCTATCCCGGTCTTTGTATGGGTTCTGGAAGCTGAACTCTAGGGCTGCATGAGAAGCACTTCACCTTCCAGCCTTCGTGGCAGCCCCAACAGGCTTTCTCAAAAGGTTATTTTTCATGTTACGTTTTACTAGGGCTGAAGACAGAGCTCAGTAGTATAGCATTTGCTTAATGCTCGAATACTAAGTCCCTGGGTTCCATCCATGGTCCTAAAAACAAACCCAAACCCAACCAACCAAACCAAAACCCTACTGAATTCTTAGAAGTATTCATTGTGTTGGGAGCCAGCACCTGGATTCAGAGGTCAGTGCTTCTCTATACTTCTCCAAGCATGATGGGCCTGCTGTTACTTGAGAAAGGAACATGACACCTGCCTTACCATATGCAGCCAGTGCTGTATATCAGCAAATCCTGCCTTTTGACTTGTGTTCTTGGCCCAGAAAGGTTGAGATTTGCCTTACCAGCAGGGGTCACCAAGACAAACCCAATGAACCTGCGTGTGGCAATATACTCTGAGAAGACAGATGGCATTTTCAAGACTTTTGACACACTAGTAAATACGAGACTCATTCAAACTTTAATGGAAAAAAAAAAAGTACCTGAATGACTTAGACTAGGGCAATCAAATCCGTGTCCACTACCTGCTCAGTATTCAGGTCTTACTGTCAACTTGTTAGGCACTTCGGGGGGGAAAAAAAATCATCAACAACATAGTTTAGAGCTGACAGTCCCTCAACTTCTTTTGGTTTTGTTTGAAAGACCTAGGGGATCTACATCTAAATATATTTGGAAGTGTGTATATGAATGTGTGTGCACCGAGTCTAACTTCGTAATCCCAGCATTTATTAGGAAGCCGAGGCAAAAAAGATAATCACAAATTCCAGGCCAGCCAGGGCTACAGAGGAAGACTTTGTCTGGGAGTGGGGGGTGGGGACGGGAGGTACGCAAATATCCCTGTCAGGTAAAGTGGTACTAGCCACCCAAGTCCCAACCACTCGGGGTGCTGGCTCAGGTGGAGAGTAACTGGAGTCCAGGAGCCTGAGACCAGTCAGGTGAGCAAAGTAACAAGATGGTCTCAGAGGAAAAAAGAGGTTTCTCTCAAGCTAATTTGAACATAAAGGAATAAAAACACAAGTAATTTAGTTTTCAAAAGAGCATAATAAAATAAGATTTTAAATAAGTTTAATACGATAAATAAATCTGGTAGTATAGAATGAGGACCTTTCATCTGATTGTTTTCTACATTAATGGAGAAATACATCAGACTTTATCCCTATATATTCTGGCAGAGCCTGCACCTATAGCATGAAAACAGCCCTTTAACACTCCAGGATCACAGGCTTGCACATCCATGTCCTAAAAGCCCCTCTCTCCCAGTCCCTAATAAGCCCCACACAAGGCTTCTACCATTGGGGCTTAGAAACTCATTTAATTTCTCTCATTTTCTGTTTCTTTGAAGAGGCTTTTTCTTGACTTTGAGCCATAGGTACTAAACCTGTTCCCTCAGCTCTGGTGCCAGGTGCCCAGGCTCGGTACGACTCTGAGCCCCACTCCCTCTCCAGCCGGGCTCTCTGGCTGCCCCAGTGCTCCTACCTGCTGCCTTCAGATCCCCTTCCACAGGAAGTCTGCAAAGGGACCGTACACTCAGGTCTGCTGTTAACACGGGCAGCCAGCCATTTCAGGGCTCTTCTTGGATCCCTGATGGGATTAAATGTGGGGGTGGGGGGATCAAGAGACCAGCAGCAGCCCCCACTGCCAGCAGCACTGCTGCAAAGCAGGTAACTCAGTAACTCCAACACAGGCAGAGATCACACCCACATGCCTGTCGGCACAGGATGTTGGTCATTTGTGCTTGAGCTTGGATAGCGGGGACACCAAGGCTCAGTTTGGGGATTCGTCACCCACTCCACACATTAATGCACTTCTCTTGTCTTAGTAAGCTCAGCGAGTTTGGAAGGAAGGAAATGTGCGGGGAACAGCACACAGCGTGCAAACGAGCATAGAGCATAGGAAACATCAGAAACCAAAAGGCAAAGTTTCTTTTCATCCAAACAGTCCGACTGTTTCTTATAACTTTCCTGTTTTTGTTAAAATTTCTTTCCAGACTGGCAAAGATTCAAGCAGGGTCCCCTGATGGTAAAAGTTAGATTAAAAAAATATTTATTGATGTTTCTTTTAAAAATGTTTGGTGACCCCAACTAATTCATCCAAAATGCAAACTGTAAACACAACAGAAACAGAGTAACAATTGAGTGGGCAGCATCTTGCGGAGGACAGACTGGACGAGAGCAGGGCAGTGAGCGAGAGAACGGAAGACGGGAGCAGCAACATAGTGACAAACTGAGCAGATAAGAAAAGAAATTATATTTGGACCCCAGTGATTTCAATGCAGCACTAAAAAAACCTCTGGGTCAAATACTAAAACACCAGATGAATGGATAAGCCTTCTCTGTGAGCATGCTCAGCATGTCGGCATGGGAACAAGGAAGCCCAGAAGTTGTGTAGGCATCTCCCAGTGGATGGCTACCATTTCTAGGATGCAGAAGTTTTCTTTCTGGTCCCTGGATCCGTCATATATTGTTTTCCATGCTACCTCTCACCCAGGAGGATCATAGTTACTGTTTCAAAACCCCCACAGAAACCCCTTAATAAAATAAACCACAGAAGCAATGACACTGGGCTCTGCTGGAATGTCCCCTCCTTCTACCACGGCCTACGATTGCTTCTGGGCATGTCCAACTGGAATGGTTAGGTTTTACCAATCCACTTGTTACAGCCAGTATCAACTTCAGTGCCATGGTCACAAAACTACAGCAGATGGGAGGACGCATGTGCCTGTGTGTGTGGCTCTGGAGACCTGGACACTGCCCTCGCTTTGTAACTCTTGCCCAGAACGCTGGGGTCGCCTCCATCGGAGAGCCTCCACGGTTATGTCTAGAAGTGTCATTAAATACTCAGTTCACCAAGGCTGACCATCTCCGCTGTCATAGGATGATGCAGCATCTGCAGAAGCGCTGTCTGCTGCCCCCTACTGATGGCGGTGGAGTGACAGGGGCGAAGTAGGCGTGGACTTTAATATTGGGTAAATGGGTCTGAAACAAGACAGAAACATTAATGAGAGCGTGCTGACAGAAGAGAAAGCAATGCTGCTTCTTAAGAGACAGCAGGGATGACAAGCATCCTGGGATGTACAGAGGTCCAGGCTGTACTCTGTTCTATGGAGGGGAAGGGAATGAAATTAATTTCTCATCTTGTCCTAAAGGGACTCCCAGTTAGAATCCCATAGCTGGAAGAAGCTAGACAAACTTAAGACAATTACTTATTGAATCAAAACATGTTTCTAGTTTTTATCTGAATAGTTACTAGGTTTAAGGCATGTGTTCCTCATTAGGTCAGAGGGTCCAAAAATGGGGATCCTACCTTTAGGATCTCAGCTTCTTTACACACCCCTCAATAGCTAAGTAAAAGGAAAAATCAAAGATACTCTGGCTAGCCCACGACTGTCTGTCCTGTTGATGTAAGGTCTCTGCCATTCCAAGAGCCCCTTTTCTCTGTTGTGGGAGGTGGCTGCCACACTTGTTTCCTGAGGCAAGTGTGGATCTGTACACTCTCCAGTATCCCCCACCCCTCCCTTGTACATGCTAGGTGAGCTCTCTGTCCCTGCCTGTATCCTCTAGCCTCTGTGCTCTCTTCCAGTGTCTCACTATGTGGATGGTGAGCTCACTCCAAGGTCCAGACTGGCACTTCACCTGAGATTCTCCCCCCAGCCTCCTGATTACCAGGATGCATACCACACCCTGCTAGGTATTTTCTCTGTCATGTCTCTCTTCCCTTTAGAACCAAATTCTAGCATGGGGGTCTTTTTTGGTTGTTAGTTTTATCTGTACTCTGGGGATTGGTGAAGGCCTGGATACTACCGCATAGACTTCTTCCCTTCCTTTTCTACTAGTCCCACCTGATGTATGGGTGGAATCTACCCCCGAGGTTTGCTTGCTAAATATCCAAGGAAATTAAAACAGAGAAATAAAAATAAATCTAGAAAAAACAAAACAAAAAAACCCCCAGGTATCTCGGGGGGAGGGAGGCCAGGCTGGTGAGCAGCGCTTTTACCCTGAGTCTCTTGATGCCAGCCCGGGTGATCTGCTGGCAGTCATAGAGTTCTATTCGCTCCAGGCTGTGACAGCTCTTCAAGTGCTCCAGGGATGCATCGGTGATTAGTGGGCAGTTGTCCAGCTCAATCACCTCCAGCTGGTCGTGGGCACAGGCCCCGTTCCCTAGGTGACGAATTCCATCGTCTGTGATCAGCTCACAGTGAGAAAGACTCTGCAACCAAAGAGAGCAAAGATGAACAACCAAGCAGCTTCTGGCATACACAAACTTAGGTCAAATCCCAACATAGGCTTTTCTGGTTGGTCCTGGTGAATATGGAGCCATCTAGAGCCATTTATGATGGAACAAGAATGCAAATCAGAGCTCACTGACAGCCTTCTGTTCTCAGCATCTATGGCTGAGGTTTTGTTGTTGTTTTTGTATAATTACAAATTTATTTTGTGAATTCTTGAAATGACTACAAACTATTTCACAAAGTAAGCTAGCCTTAAAAATTACCTACCCTCACAAGGTATGGTGGCACACCCCTTTAATTCCAGCAGAGGCAGGGGTTCAAGGCCAACCTGGTTTACAGAGCAAGTTCTATGGATAGCCAGAGCTACATAGTAAGATCATGGTGTCACATGCAAACAAACCCATTCCCCAAATTAACACTTTTCTTATCTATAGGGCAAAACAAGGCTCAAGTTCTTCATAGACAAACTTTTAGGAAGTTGGAACTAAATACTGACTACCTGATTCAGGCACAAAAAGCACATTTAGCTAAGATGATTTTTATAGCTATTGGGTACTGGTATCTCACACATAACCTGACCCACCAAACATAAGAGTGTTTTATATTCTGTTCTGGACAGAGAACCATCAACCAAAATACCTCCTATAAATTCGCCCAAATCAGGAGCCAAAGGAACATGCCCTGTAAAATATCTGTTGATTCTAGGTGTTTGTTTTGTAAATACACATTACTATATAATCCAGGCTGGCCTCAAACTCCAGGTGATTCTCTTGCCTCAGCCTCCTGAGTGCTGGGATTATAGGCATGCATATGCCACTACACTTCATTAGCAGTTGTCTTAAACACTCTAGGTTGGGGACAGTGACATGGCTCAGTAGCTCAGTGGGTAAAAGGATTTGTTTCCAAGCCTGTGACATGAGTTTGTTCTGCAGAACCTACATAGAGGTGCCAGGAGAGAATCAACTCCAGAACGTTGTCCCCTGACCATGTGTCCACACCCACACTATGTACATGCACACACACAATAAGAGTTCAATCCCCAGAACACATGGTGGCTTACAATGATCTATAATCAATTCCAGAGGATCCAGAAGGAACAAACAAATGGTGCATGGACATGCATATAGGTAAAGAAAAAATCATTCACAAAAAGTAAAACAAATAAATCTAAAAATTTTCTGAATAAATAAATTTAAAAGTAAAACAGTGGAAGTCAAAACTTACCAACACTTGAAGTCGAGGACAGTGTATGGAAAGCTGGATTAATGTGCTATCTGTGATCTAAAAAAACAAGTACATTTGTTGTAAGTAAAACTGTATTCATTTAGATGCAATTCATGACTCAATACTCTATGCAACTCTTCTTCTAGTTCAGGTATCATAAAATAACAGGCTCTTAGGATTTCAGTCCCACACACTACATGAGCCAGTAAAACTGATCAAAATTTCTATTATCTATTTCTCAAACTTCCCCCCACCGCCCACCCCCAGAGATAAGGGTTTCCCCGTGTAGCTCTGGCTGTCCACAGAGATCCACCTATCCAGTCTCCCTAGTGCTTGAATTAAAAGTGTGGACCACCACTGTCTGGCTCAAACATGGTTTTCAACACTCAGAGATCAGGTGCTGGTCACTGGCTAAAAGCACTGGCTGCTTTTCCAGAGGACCTGGGTTCAATTCCCAGCATCCACACCATGGCTCACATTGCCTGTAGCTCCAGTTCCAGGGTTCCTTCTCCATTGTGCTTTTGAAAAGAAGATTTGCCTAAATTGCCAGTGTCTCTTTTCAACCCTCTATCCAACCTTTAATTCTATGACACATGGCTTGAGAGGATCTGAAACAAGGTGAGCACACTATCAACCCAGAGGGACCAACTCTGGAGAAGACACAGCACTTAGCATGAACAAGAGGCGAATGGAGGGAGACATTTAATAGTAAATGGCAGCTGTCACACAATGATTTTATACTGCAAACACCAACGCCTGCTGTCCCTGGAAGCCACCTCAGGAAGTGGAGGATCAATGCCACTGCCAGGTGCTCTGGTGTCCCGTGTAAGGAGAGGGTTAGGCATTCTGTGTCCACCACAAATGTGCTGAGAAAAAAAATCACACTCTTACCTGCACACATTCTTCTAGGTCCATCTTTTCAAGCTCATGGCAATTCTACAAAGTATAATGCCACATAATTCAGTATAAACTTCTAAAACACTGGTAAATCATAAAAGCCAACACCACCCCACCCCCCAAAGACTGTACTAAACACAGCGATCAAATCATGGTGCTTCAGTTGCTGTCAGTCCAATGCTGCTCTATCATACTTTTTTTTTTTTTTGAAATAGGGTCTTGCTTTGTGGCCCAGGCTGTCCTCAAATCCAATATCCCGCTGCCTCAGCTTCCCAAGGGCTAAGACTGATTATAAATGTTCACCATCATCTCTGGGTTAGTCTTTGATCACAGTAAAACTTCTCAACTAGTTCATACTTTTAAGTATTTTATACTGACATTTTATAAATCCAAAGGAGCAATTTTGCTAAAAATTAATACTATGCTAACAAAGATCTTTTTAACTAAAAAGTAATTCAATAAAAATCATTTTGTTGGAAGAGAGCTAAGTTGTATTTGATTTTTTAGCTAGGCATGCTGGCCTTCACCCCCTCAGAACTTCACAGAGCAGCCTGAAAGCAAATTACATCCCCTTATTACTCAATACCAACCAAAGTCAACGTAATTTAAAGTGTTGCTGTTGAGCCAGGCTGATCTGAGTTCGAGGCCAGCCTGGTCTACAGAGGGAGTTCCAGGACAGCCAGGGCTACACAGAGAAACCCTGTCTCGAAAAAAGAAAAAGGCAAGCAAGCAAGAAAGTGCTGTTATTCTACAGTGATTTATATAAACCACAGAAGTATTAAAATCCTCGGGAAAGAGACTCCTCGGTCTGGTGTATTATTAACCAGTCCCGCGTCTCTCTGAACAGTGCTCTTGCTCAATCATATACCAAACAACAGAGTTTTAAAAAGTACCAGGAAATGCCTGTTTCATGTCATTCACTATCTTAATGAAACCGGAGAAATCAAGTCTCAACAAAGAGTGCTATGCTCCTACAAATGTCTGCACTTCCCAAGCCGGCAGCACACATGGCAGCCACAGGCGGTCTCCTGTCTCACACCTACTCCTGCTGACTTGCTGGTTCTCTCTTTGCTGCTTTCTCTGAAATAATACTCCCCCTATCCCAACAAAAACAAGAACAAAACCAAAATCCACTATGAAAATCAACTGCAGAACCTTAAGAAACTCTTACCCTGGCCAGGGTAGTGAAGCCCACATCTGTTAGCTGGGAACATCTGGCCACTTCTAATATTCTATTAAAAGAACAAAGTAAAAAGAAAGTTAGGCTCCCGGTTCCTGAAACTGGGTTTTATTAAAGCAGCAGTGATTTGAGAAAGCAATCTTTATCCTCTGACAGCTCCTAATACAGAGCAACATTAGTGCATACACAAGTCTGTACACAAGAGCGACATCAGTGAGTACACAAGTTTGTGCATAATCTCTTTGTTTTCCTGGAGTTATCAAGTGGTCCTGTCAGTACCACACCTCAGGGTGATGCCTTCAAAGAATACAGAAGAATAGAACTGAAGCTGGTAGTTAAAGCCAAATTGCATGAAAAGCCTTCTTGATGGCTACTGCTTACCACAGAGAGCAGCCTGCTTCTACAAAACAAAGGAAATGGAGATAAATACTGTTTCAGGTCACGTGTTGCTGAAGTAGCTATTTTCTGTCTTTCATGTAGGTCTCAGCAGATTTCAATTGCTTTAAAAAGGCAAGCAGACTGCTGGAGTGCAGGTCCACAGGAAAGCCTCCACTGGAGGCTGCCTGTCTGCTCCCACAGGCTCCTGGGGCGTGCAGAAGGAAGCTGGGATGGCAGCCATTGTAGCTAACCACTGAACACATACCACTCACAGACTGGGAGATCAAATGTTGCTGCTTCTGTGTAAGGCCCGGTGATGGCTGTGCTGTGACAACACTAAATGTTGTTTCCTTACAAGGGCTCACAACCAAGGCTAAGAGGTGACGCCAAAACACAATAAATCACGACCAAAACCCAGGGCTTAGTGCTGTAGGGAGAACAGGGTCTAACAAGACAGCCCGTGACCGTTACAGCTGAGCCTGGACATTCTCACAATCTAAGGAGCACACAGGAAGTAGAGCTGAAATTTAAAGTAGCGAAGGCTACCACAGAGTGGTACTTCCTTACTTAGGAGTCCAGTTACTTCTTTACTCCGAGGAAGAGGTGATGTCACCTCGTAAGGAACCTCCACATTTTCAGCCGCTGTGGTTGGCCCATCACTAGGAGAGCACTAGGAGAGTCTTAGATCTGTTGCTTTGTGACTGTCACTATACGTAAGGACTTGACAGAGTGCCTGTCTCAGCATCCGTGCTCATGCACTTACTGCCTATGGGCCTTTGAGCAGGCCACCTCGCCCCCCTGAACCTTGGCTTTCTCTTCTATGGTATGAAGATAGAAACAGTGCTTTACATTAGAGATCAGTATTTGTAAGCCCCTAAAGCAATACCTAACTATCCTTGTGAGTCACATGGGGATCATCCACACCACTACAAAACAATGTTATGCATGTTTTTTTCTGGAATATGGTTTGATACTATGTGAATCCTAACACAAAATTCTACAAAAACATCCAGACAAGAGCTATAGAGTAACAAAGTTGTCCTGAATGATAACCCTGGTTGGGCATGGTAGAATGTGCTTTCAATCCCAGCACTTGGGAAACAGAAGCAGGTGAAACTAAGTTCAAAGCCAGCCTGGTTTACATAATAAGTTCCAGGACAGCCCACATAATAGATAACCTGCCTCAAAATGAATGAATGAATGAATGAATGATAGTAAACACAAGAACTTCAACAGAACTAAAAACTTCTATGGGTTACAGAGACATAAATGGCCTCAGGATGGGCTTTTAAGATGTGGAGAAAAGCCAGGCAGTGGTGGCGCACGCCTTTAATCCCAGAACTTGGGAGGCAGAGGCAGGAGGATTTCTGAGTTTGAGGCCAGCCTGGTCTACAGAGTGAGTTCCAGAACAGCCAAGGCTATACAGAGAAACCCTGTCTCTAAAAAACCAAAAAACAACAAAACAACACAACCCCCCCCAAACAAACAAACAAACAAAAAACAAAAAACCAAAGGAAGATGCGGAGAAAGTAATTTTAAGAAGTGGTTTTTCCTACTCTGACCATGAGACCCTTTTGATATAGGTCATCACAGAACAAAGCCAGCAGGATGACAGGGACAAGGGTGGAGGCACTGCAGTCTGCTTAAAAGTTCAAAATGCCAAGGGGAAACCTCTGACCAGGCAGCTTCCTCTTCCCTTGATTTTTTTGAGCTAAATAAACAACGTTTACCTAAGCCGAGGGCAGTTCTGACCTAGAGCGTTCAGGATGGCATCTGTGATATTGGAGCACCCAGAGGCACAGAGGGACTGCAACTTATGACATCCTCTGCATATGGTGATGAGACCCTCATCTGTGATTTGCTAAAACACAAAAGTGAGAAGAATCAGAATGTGTTACTTACAGAAAAACCAACAAACATTTGTGGAGGCAGCACATCCAGGGGCACCCAACTAAGCCCAGAGGCCAGCTTTCCCCTGCAAACTCCTGATAACACAGGCTGCAGCTATGCTCATACTCTGTCAGATCTTAACCTAAGGATGCAGAGGACAGCATGGGGTGCATGGGGTGCGTCATGGTGAGGACCCATAAAAGCTTTAAAGCCTAGAAAATGAGTCTTTTGTTTTGCTTTGTTTTTGAGATCAGGTTTCTAGGTGTAGTCCTGGCTGTCCTGAAACTCAGAGATCCTCCTGCCTCTGCCTCCTGAGTGCTGTGATTAATGGTGTGTGCCACTGTGCCCAGCTAGGACAGCAGTATAAACATATTTAATCTTTAAACATATTTATCTTTTAATAGTATAAACATATTTACCAGTATAGTTGAAAATTAATAAATACAAAAATAAATTGTGAGTGGCTATAATCTCACCACAGCATCTATTTATTTGTATTTTAGAACAAATATCACAACTTATATAGCTAAATAGATGTGTTTAATTCAAATATAAATTAGTATTTTAAATAATTTTGAATTGAAATAACATTTTGAAACTTCAAAAATGTTACAATTAAGTAAAATGTCACAATTGTGTATTTGGGCATACACTAATAACCTCAACACTGGAAGGACCAGTGCAGGAGGATCTTAAGTTCAAGGCCACCCTGGACTACATAATCAGACCAGGTTGCAGCAAAAACTAAATAAATAAAAGGGAGAGACATGTAACAAGTGTGTGGGTCTCACTGTGCTGCTCAGGCTTGCTTTTAATTCATGGCAATTCTGCTTCAGGTTTTAAATGCTGGGATCATAGGTGTGAATCATTATGTCCGTTTTGTCTTTGAAACCAGGGGTTTTACAATGGGGCCTAGCGGGTCTAGAACTTCTTACTCGGCACAGGCTGGCCTTCACTCATGATCTTCTTGTCCTCATCTGCTCAGTGCCGGGGTCTCGGTCCCAGGTTATAGGTGTGTATCACTATGCCTGTAAGCCACTGTTTTTGATGAAACTTTTGTAATAATGTTACCAGGAGGAATTACTAATACAGAAGCATTATGGGAAGGGATACTTACTAAGCAAGTTTGCAAGTTCAAAGTCACCAGCTCAGGGCAGTGTGCACCTATGTACTTGAGAGCTTCATCTTCTAGCTGCAAAGATTAAAAATAAGAGTTTACCACATTGCTTCAAAGGAGACAACAACTGTACAGTCATCAAAACATTCTCAATATAGCTAACCAAGTTGCAAAGGAAAAAAATATCATGCCTTATTTCTAGTAGGAACCAGGATTTTCTAGAAGCCAGTTTTTGCCATACCAAATTCTTATTAATATCAAATCTAAAAAAAAAGTTATGGTAGGATGTGAAAGGGTCTAACTATGTTGTCCCGGTTGTCCTGGACCCCTGTGTGGACCAGTTGGTCTGATCTTTCCTCCTTTTCTGCTGAGATTACAGGCTTGTGTCTAGAACATTAAATATTCATGATACGCTGTTTTAAGACTATAGGCAAAGTAATTTTCACTGTCCTACAACTTACGTGAGGCTTTTGTTTTCCTTTTTAACATGTTTTTGGGAGGAGGAGCGGAAAACAGAATCCCTGGTGTTTATTTGCTGTTGAGGATCAGCAGGAAACTCACAGAGTTGGGACAGATGGTAAGGAATGGATCAGTGATGCATTGCAATCATATTTTTCAGGATTTCATAAACAACCAGAAGCACAAGCTGTTGTCTTATGGCTATCATACATCCAAAGTTCTGTTCCAAGCAAAAGACCTTCCCACCATGGCAAACCAGTAGGGCATTTCAAATGGCATCCATGGCATGGTTTCAGCAACCACAGAGATAAAACGGCAGTCACACTGACCCCATCTACTCACTCTGTGAGCACTTCTAATGTCATCTGACAGGATTTATTTTTTAACCAGAGAAACTGAATTCTATTTTTATCGTTACTTTTTTTATTGAGACAGAGCCTTATGATACAGTCCAGGCTGCCTTTGAACTTACAGGGATCCTCCTGTCTCAGCCCCCCAAATGCTAGGCTTACAGAGATGTACCATCATGCTTGAGTTCATGAATTTTTTAATGAAAATAAGTGTTATTTATACTTGTGAGATGGCAACAGGTAAAATGAACCTTTAAAATGTACTTGCTGTATACTGTATACTTGGCAGATCTGTGAACAATTCCTGCTGGTTATAACAGGGTAAACACCAAGATTGCCCTTTTTGCCTATTCAGCTCAAAGTAACAGGGAATAAAGAAACTTTCTCTTCAGTACAGGTAACGGCACTATATGAGTATCTCACCATTTGCCCCTCCCCCATTTATGATCTGGTCAGATATTAATTCTCCTCAGTTCTAAGAAAAATGTCCTGACTTTTGGAAGCTTGTCTTCACAGTTAGCAGCATCTCCAACTCCCACCTTCCTCAGGACAAACATCTTGGGAAAACCTACAAAGAGCTAATGGTCCCTCTGACTTTCACGAGCACTACATGGAGTATTACCTGAGTGCAGCCTTTTAAGAATAAGGCCTTGAGACCCCCACAGCCTCTCACTAGTGCTTGAATGCCATCCTTGGTTACTTGGTCACACCAGGAAATGTTCAACTGCTCCAGCAGTGGGCAGCCCTCACTTAGGATAAAACACAAGGAGACAAGCATGTCACTACCTCCAGTCCCAAAGCTGCCACAATCTCATCTTTATGGTGGTCATGTAGGACAGTACCACTAGGCAGGGTATTTTAAACCCATGTTACACAACAAGCACAAAGTACATATTGTTCTTCAGATACAGACTGGATGTGGAAATTAAACGACAGCTTAATCTTAAGAGTAACCAACAATTGTTCAGATTCAAGGTCAGATTTAACTAGTTTTAACAATTTAACTAGTATCACAGTTCTATTATACTTTCAAACTTCTATTTTTTTTAAAAAAAATCTAAATAGCTCTCTATATAGTCCCTTAGCTGGTCTATTCCTAGAGTACTGTTTCTCCAGTCTGACATAAGGATAGACTGTGTTCAGCCTCTGTGTATAATATCCTATGTGTAATATCTGTAATAACTACCACTGATTCTTTCTGCTATCATAGGTTCAATCAGTCCTGCCTGGAATACTGAAGGCTTTCAAGTCTTCTATCCCTGTAAACAAGGCCTGAACAGTCTGAAGTGCTCTGCTTATAGAAAAGTCCTGAAATAAAGTCTAGATCCAGGTTTAAGTTCATCTTTAACATAAATAATCTGACTCCAGCCAAGTCACTTAAGAAGCATGTCTGAACCTCAGTCCAAGATCAGCCATGTCTGTCTCAGGCTCACTCAAACTGAGACAGTCACTTCTATTACCAGCTGCTGCACCAATACAGTGTGTGCTTACAAGTCTTTTTTACCTGGGGCCTCAGTGAAACGTATGGGTGCATTTTAGTCATATTTTATGGCTGTTTTAGAAGTACCTAGAAACTTACAGACATTTAGATTTTTTAAAATCTGTAGTTGCCTGTCCTATCCACTGCATAGAGCCTTCAATTAATGAGGTCAATTGTGTGAAAATATCTTATAAATGCGTCACCAAACCAACGGCCTTACATGGCAAGCAGTTTCAGATATACAGATACATTCCCTATGCATGAGGAAGTTCACAAGGATCCATGCTTCACAGCATCCATACTAATTCTCTCTTTCTGACATAGGGTCTTGATAAGTAGCCTTGGCTGGCTTAACTACAGGTATACAGCAGCACAATATAAAAGAATTTAAGAGATTAGTTTTTAATATGTGTGAGTAGAACTAACACACAGAGGTCTAATTATTTAAGAAAGTCTAAGCCGGGCAGTGGCGGCGCACGCCTTTAATCCCAGCACTCAGGAGGCAGAGGCAGGTGGATTTCTGAGTTCGAGGCCAACCTGGTCTACAGAGTGAGTTCCAGGACAGCCAGAGCTACACAGAGAAACCCTGTCTCGAAAAAACAAAAAACAAAAAAAACAAAAAAACAAAAGAAAGTCTAGATAAAAAGTAGATTTCTGGACTGGAGAAATGGCTCAGAGGTTAAGAGCAATGTCTAATCTTCCAGAGGTCCTGAGTTCAAATCCCAGCAACCACAGGTGGCTCATAACCATCTATCATGAGCTCTGATGCTCTCTTTTGGCCTACAGGCAGAACGCTGTATGCATAATAAATCTCTTTAAAAAAAAAAAATTGATTTCCAAAGGGAATGAGTATCCCTCTTTTAAAATACATTTTTATTTGGGAACTGAAGGCAGGTGTTTCAGAAGTTCAAGTCCAGCCTGGAATAAATATATATAATCCTCCCTAGGTCAGGCCTGATAGCACTCTGTAATCCCAGCTACTTGAGAGGCCGAGGCAGGAGGATCATAAATTTAAAGCCTTCCAGGTCTATATGCTTGTATACATAGTGAGTCACTACTAAAAGTTAGAAGAAAAAATGAAACAAAAACTCCAAACAATGGAGGCAGAGGCAGGTGTATCTCCAAGTTCAAGGCCAACTTGGTTCTGCAGAGTTGAGTTCAGAGATGAGCGAGACCCTGTCTTAAAACAAACAAAACAGAAACCACAACCAAAAAAAATATGAGAAAGGGGAGGAAAAGGGAGGTTTGGCACTGGGCTCAGTGACGGCACACCCTGCACATGCACAGCCCTAGGTTCAAGAATGAAGACAAGAAAAAACTTTAAGGACTGTCTGTCCTCTGGCCTGGTTGGCCTTGAACTATCAGTCCTCTTGCCCTGCTCGTCAGCGCTGGGTTACTGGTGTGAACAGCGGAGGCAAGGAACACTCACTGCCAAATGCGTTTAAAGCACTGTATGTATGACAGGGTGAAGTACACGAAGGCCTTCAGGTGAGGCTGACAGTGCCTCATGTAATCCTAGTAACAATGCTGCAAGATTACAAGGAAAAGCTCTTAAGGACTATGTTCACCAAAGCTGTGGACAATAACCTGGCTCCAGACTCCATTTTAAGCACTAAGCTATAACTACACGTAGCATTTTCTTTTTAAAAAAGCAGTCTTTTATGAACATCTATCTGATCATTAGCAGATAACCCATATTTCTCTGTTCAAAAGTCTAAGTTATCTTTGGATGCTTCATATTAATGTAGCCTGTGATTTTAGAATGAGCAGGAGCAAGAAAAGGTCCCCTGGGAACTATAGGACACACCCATGAAACATCACTGTCTTCAATTCCAGCTGTGTTATCAGTTATTTTTTTCACAAGTATGTAGTAATAGGCATATAATGAAAAATTTACCTCAGAGCTTTGAGAGACATGTTTGTTATTGATGTACAGGAAGCCAAGTCGAGGTGCCTGAGTTTGGAACAGAACTTGCTAAGGCTAGTGCAGGTACTGTAGAGAGGGGGGGGGAAAAGAATACATTTAAAATAAGAACACATCTGGGCACTGAGATGCTGCTCAGCAGGGAAAAGTGCCTGCCATGCAATTTGACTGGCCACGCCCACTGGTCACGCCCCACCCCCAAAGCTGTCTTCTGACTTCACATCTGTGTTGTCACTCTCATGCTGTAGAAATTGTATGGCTGCACTCCCAGACACATAAAAACAACAAAATTTAAGTAAGGTACTTGATGAAGTATATGGGAGTCCAACAACTTAATGTTTACTGCATCACACACCTGTCTCAGCAGATACTCACGCGTATAGCAGAATTGTAAAACTTTCATAGCATCCCCAAAGCAGCCACAAACCCTAGGATCTTACTGAAGAGCAATAGAAAAGCTGTGCTGTGTATAACCGCGCCTAGTTTATGATTCTGCATGAACAGGTCTGTAGGATTGTTCATCATAAATAAGGTTTTACTTCATTGTTTCTGTTTGCTTATTTATTTTCTATGTGTCCAAAATGTATTGCAAAAGAAAAACCCTCAAACTTACAGTGCCAGCTAGATGCTCCAATGGAATGTGGACTAGAAACCAAGTATGCTGCCCAGTGATAAACAGAGAGCTTTAAGTAACTTCAGTAGCTGGAGTATTCTACCTGCCCCACGGCAAGCCCCTAAAATGAAACCATTATTTTGCTCCGGACCTTAGAGGCCTTTCATCAGGTTATAGCAGGGTGTGGTGGCAGACACCTATCATTTTCCAGTATTTGGGATGGCTGCAGTAGAAGGGTCCATTGCTTCAGGCTAGCCTGGGCTACATAGCAGAAACAGCAGCAAATTTTTCTCCCATAGCACAAATTGAATGGAGGGCTACATGTGTGCTAGGCCATTGCTTTAACATTGATTTATGTCTCTCATGTGTCTAGATTTTGTTTGTTTGTTTTATTTTCTGGTGACAGGGTATCATTGAGTCACTCAAACTGACCTTGAGTTCAATCTGTAGCCTAAGCAAAACCTGAATTCCTGTCTCAGCCTACTGGAAGTTCTGTTTGGCACTTGCTTTGGAGCCCATTGAGCCTTAATTCTCTGACCTCAACCCTGAGATTACAGGTGTGGACTTTTGTAAGGCAGGATTAACTTGGGAAAATTCCCCCAAATCACTCAACTTAAAAGAGCCTTGAAGCCAGGCAGTGGTGACGCATGCCTTTAATCCCAGCACTTGGGAGGCAGAGGTAGGTGGATTTCTGAGTTTGCACCAGCCTGGTCTGCAGAGTGAGTTCCAGGACAGCCAGGGCCACACTGAAAAAACCCTGTTGTCAAAATAAATAAATAAATAAAGAGCCTAACTCTTCCTACCTCTTCCTCCTAAATGCTGGGATTAAAGGTGTGTACCACCATGCCTTGGCTTGGTCTTATGATTTTATGTTTACTCCATTAAGAGAAAATGAAGAGCCTCTTATGTGAGTCTCATGGACTCTTTCCTACAACCTGGGTAATCACAATAGCTCAAGCTGGTCTGAAACTCCAGGTAATACCTCTGCCTCAGCTTCCCAAGGGCATATACTACAGGTATGAACCATCATGCCTGCTTAGCTTACTTCCATTCAGCTCAAAAGATTTAAAGAAATCAGGCAGTGGTGGCGCATGCCTTTAATCCCAGCACTTGGGAGGCAGAGGCAGGCGGGATTTCTGAGTTTGAGGCTAGTCTGGTCTACAGAGTGAGTTCCAGGACAGCCAGGGCTACACAAGAGAAACCCTGGCTCGATAAAAAAAACAAAAACAAAAACAAAACAAACAAACAAAAAAGTGCTCTTAAGCCCTGAGCGTTCTCCAGCCCAAGAAAAATGCCCAAGTATGCCTCATTGCCTGTTATATCCTGAGTCTTAGTGACCCTCCCTGCCTGTTATATCCTGAGTCTCAGTGACCCACAGCTTCAAGCAAAAAGGGCCTTCACTTTCCTCATTATCATTTTTATTGAGCCCACCTGGGAGACAACCCAAGCCTGCTGATTTTTATACTCTACCTTGTTTACTAGTTATTCAGATTGGTTGGCCAGGAGTCCTAGGCAAGAATTCCAGTGACTTAGCCAAGTTGTGATGGTAGCTACAGCAGCAGCTACACACATCTTTAATCCCAGCACTTGGTTGGATTTCTTGAGTTTGGGCCAGCCTGGCCTACAGTTTTTTTGTTTGTTTTTTTAAAGATTTATTTACTTAATTTATATGAGTACACCATTGCTCTCTTCAGACACACCAGAAGAGGGCATCAGACTCCATTACCGATGGTTGTGAGCCACCATGTGGTTGCTGGGAACTGAACTCAGGACCTCTGGAAGAGCAGCCAGTGCTCTTAACCACTGAGCCATCTCTTCAGTCCCTGGTCTACAGTTTTGTCTTCAAAGAGAGTTCCAGGACAGCCAGGGCTACACACAACAAACGAACAAAGAAAAGGATTTCACAGACATGGAGCTAGGGTTTTAGCTCAATTGTAGAGCTTGCCTAAAATGTCCAAGTTTTGGGTTTGATCTTCAGTAATAAGAATTAAAAGGCCTTGATCATTGAGATGAAATTCTAGTCTAACTTATTTACAGATTACATACCATGTCTAGGACTATTTCAAGTACTGACAAAATCAGAGAGGATAAATCAGTAGGAGGAGTCAATGACCTGGATAAGAATGGCCACAAAGTATTACAGCAGAAGTTGGGTGATGGGCTCTCAGTGTTCAGAGCACATGATAAACACAGGTCATGGGTTCAGTCTCCAGCACAAAAACAAAAAAAAGTCAGTAGAGAGAAAAGACATTCTTTCTGCGTTGTTATGGCACCAACATAGATTAAAACTTAACTTTGGTTCGTGTATTTTATTTGCTTTCAGTTTCTAGGGATGGCTTTGAGACCTATCCCTCCCCTGCTCGAGTTTAATTTTGTTCTGAGACAAATCTCCTGCAGTTCAGGCTGCCCTGAAACTCACTACGTAGCAGAGGCTGGTCTTGAACTCATGATCCACTGTCTTCTACCTCCCAAGTTCTAAGCACTGGGGTTAAAGACACAAACAACATCTGCCTATTTTTCGTTTGTTTATGAGACAGAGTTTTATAGGGTGGCTTAAAATCGAAATTCTTTAGCCTACTTCTTATAGGAAAAGCAACAGTAAGGCCTCAGAGAAGAGAAATAAGACATACACGTGTCCTGTGTTCTTGTGTCTCCCTCTTGAGCACTGGATAGGCTCAAAGGCTCACTGTTTCAGGACATTTAGAATGGGAATTCCACAAACAACTCTGGCTCCTGTCTGTCTACTCTTCTCAACAACTTTGCTACATCGTATTTAAGTGCGATTTGATTTACATTACCACCAATGAATGGATAACCTGGGGCTGAGGTTTTTCATGCCCATTTGTATATCTCATGTCTGACTGTAAGATTCTCAAAGATGAAGGATTGTATTAACTTCTTTTATATTATGAGTGACAGGCAACAGTCATTTTCCTTGAATAGCACTAGCCATTTAGGTCTATGTTTATGGTTTTAATCATTTTATACAATTATCTGTCACAGCTTTGATAACAAGCCTTACAGCACATACATTAGCTGTGGTGTTTAAGTTGCACTTTAAATATCACAGGTAAATAGTTCAAAGGCAGCCTTCTATCTTCTGGGACTGGGGATGTAGCTCAGAGGTGCAGCACAAGGCCCTGGGCTCATGCCTTAGCATCATAAGCCAGACAAAAAGAATCATTCATAAAATCAAGGGAACTTAATTCAACATGTTCAGGAGACTCTCCAGTCTAATGTTATCACCCCTGACGCCAATACTCACGCATCTGTTGTCTTTGTGCATCCGTTGAGACTTAGGACTTCAATATTCCTACAGTTCTGTGCAAAGGTCCTTTATGGGGAAAAAGTTAAAGGTTATAAATAAGTTGGGCAAAACTTTAGATATAAAAAAAGACTTAAAATAATACTGCCTGCTGACACTTATGATGCCATAATATGTAAAGTTGGTTTGATCCCTAGTTTCCAGGACAGAGGTCCTAAGACTCTATCTTGTAATTTCCTGAGGAACAGGTGTGAGCTTGCTTTGTCCTCATTATTTGAATAATGGACCAGAGCTGCTGGGGTGGTGTTCTGGGAAGGTAGCATGCCAACTCCACAAGGACAGGTACTCTGGTCTTCAGATACTCCTCAACCCTGCCCCGGGCAGCACTTCCTCACGTGCTTTATAGTGAGTACCCAAAGCTCTTTCCTGAATTACCGGACTCATGCTGGCCAGTTAGAAAAATTGGGAGGAGTCATGGTAACACCTGATTTTATGGGCCATCCAGAGAAGTGCACAGCAACTGGGACTGGGACTTGCAACTGGCATCTGAGCAGGGGCTGACTATGCGACTGCCTGCAGGGGCTGAGCTGACTCTGGACAGCAGGGTTGGCAGTGAACGGAAACAGCCAGTCCCTGTAAGCAAAATCGAAGAACTGTTGGGAGGAAGGAAAACAAACTTTTCTGCATGAGGTGTGAATCCAACACAAAGTGGCTGGCAAGTCTAAAGAGATCGACCAATCCCCACAGACTGTTCCTTTTGTTCATTTGTTATGCTTGTTTTGTTTTTGAGGCAGGGTTTCTGTGTATCCCTGGCTGTCCTGGAACTAACTCTCTTTGTAGACCAAACTGGTCTTGCACTCTGAGACATTCACTTGCCTCTGCCTTTCCAGTGCTGGGATTAAAAGCATGTGCTGCCACCACCACCCCTGGCCCCACAAACTGTTCTTTAAAATTGTGAATGTTTTCTTCTTTTACTGTTCTCAGATGGGTATCAGTGTAACCCTGGCTGACCTGGGACCTGCAATCCTTAGCCTCTCAATTTCTGAGGTTAAACTTTGATCTTTGTGGCAACAAAAGCTGAAAATGATTTTATCTTCGAATTAACCAAGTCTATAAACTAACTCAAGGTCCCTAGAGAACTACTTTAGTGTAGAACATTTTGAAATCTCATTTCCATCCTAGCCCAGGCTCACTAGCATCTCCTCCGCGGACATGCTGCATGGTGGGATTATTAGGACATGCTACTGCACCCTGGGTCTCCATTTCCTACTAGAAATTTGTTAAAACCAATGTACATGCTTGTATTTTTAAGAGCTTAGACATTTAAAAGTGACTTAGTGCTTAGTCTTTTCAGAGTGAATTGGTGCTGTTCTTTACTTCAATCTACAGGACTGAAAGTTATTTTTTTATTTTATTTTATTTAATAAAGGTTTATTTTATTTACGAGTACACTGTAGCTGTCTTCAGACGCCCTAGAAGAGGGCATCAGATCCCATTACAGATGGTTGTGAGCCACTACGTGGTTGCTGGGAATTGAACTCAGGACCTCGGCAAGAGCAGCCAGTGCTCTTAACGGCTGAGTCATCTCTCCAGCCCTGAAAGTTATTTTTTAAAGTTTTTTTTTTTTTACCTTAATGCATTGTCTCCTACTCCGAGACACCCACGAAGACTTAACTTTCGTAAAAAGCCTCCACATCGTTTTGAAATATTTTCCACTACCCGGCCCTATGAAGAGATAGTTATGCAAAAAGAAAATTTATGTTACTTCTTCTGACAAGAATACATCCTCATTTAAAACAACAACAACAACAAAAATAATTTATAAGCGGAGAGAAAGGCTTTTAAGTAAGAAAATTCGGATCTCAGCCTCCTGAGAAGCCTTGCTGACCACCCCATCTCCCAGCACGGCTGGCCTGCATTCTCTCTCGATGCCTTACTTTCTCCCTCGATGCCTTACTTTCTCCCTCTAGCCTCTCGCTGAGGACGGTCCTGTCTAGTTCTTGTGGAACTGTCATGATGTGGCTGGCCTGGGTTAACACACAGCCGTCCACATTTGCTCCTGTCCATTGTTAGAACTTGCCATAGCTCTCTCCATATAGTGGGAGCTCAACGAGCACTCGCCATGGCCGGGTCCTACAGGTCATGCTTGTTAAGTACAGACATCCACAAGATCAGAAAAGTGTATGGTAAACTCAGCATAATGCTAATCAAGTTTTTGTGCCTTTTTAAATTTAAATGTGAGTGCACAGGTTGCATGTATGCCTATGTGCCAGATGCACACAGTGCCTGTGGAAGCCACAACAGGGAGCCTGATTTTCTGAAACTGGAACTACAGAGGGCTATAAGCTGCCATGTGGATGCTGGGAATCAAAACCAGGGTCCTCTAGAAAAGCAGTTGGTGCTCTTAACTGCTGAGCCATTTCTTCAGCTCTATTTTTGTTGTTGATTTTGAGATGTGTCTGTCTCCTGTGCCCAAGGCTAGTATGATTACTTTGTGCCCGAGGGTGAACTTGAACACACAGAGGCCGGAGGCTGTCGGGATGCCTGTCTTCTCTGATTGTTCACTTTATGTTTTGAGATAAGGTTTCTCTCTGAACAGAGCTTCCACTGTCTAGTTAGACTGTCTAGCTAGCGAGCTTCTAGGGTATATCCATCTCTGTCTCCCCTCCTTCAGTTCTGGAGTTAGGGGTGTACCCTCATCCCTGACCTGGACATAGATGCAGATCTGAACTCGGTCCTCAGGCCTGTATGAACCATCTCCCAAACCCTGACCTTGCACTTTTTTCTAATCTTTACATGTGCAGGGTCAGAGGTGTGTGCATGTCTGGATGCTATTATAGTTTTCTACTCAGAGGAAACTAACAGGCTATACCAAAAGATTAAATGAGAAAAAAAGACCGTACACCAAGAAAACTGTCTCTCATTAGTAAAAACAATTTAATACTATTAATTATCTCTATTTTTGTTCCTCCAAGAATCAAAACACACATGAAGAATAATACCACCCCCAACAAGTTTAAGCCTGTAAAATAAACAAATATAAAAACTATAAAACAAAACCTTTGTTCTCAGGACTAATGTTGTTAAGAACTTAGTGTTATTTTAGGGAAGTAATTCCACTTATCCTCAAAAACTGAAGGAAAAACTAGAGGGAGTGATCAGGAGTGTGGCTTATCATGCCCTAGGTTTGAGTCCTAGCACCCTCTCCCCAAACCTGAAGAAACACTTTGTTGTTGTCTCGTTCTCTGTTGAGACAGGGTCTCACTATGCAGCCAGGTTGGTCTCCAGCTCACACTGGTTTGCCTGACTCTGCTGATATTAAAGGCCTGTGCCACCACACCTAGAAAAGAAAATCCTCTTGGGAACACTAGAGGCTTCCATGAAGGTCAGCTGTACCAAAACTAATAACTTCTTCAGTGGAAAAAGATTTCTATGACTAGGACTAATGCTGTAACTACTAATGAAAATGGGGCCACACACCACGGACTCATACCTCAATGTCCCTCTGGAAATCAAACAGGTCTATCCGTTGCCAGTTACTGCCGTCCAGAGCTAGGACATTCCAGGCCTGTTTTGAATAAAAAAGAGATAGAATGAACAGAGGTGGAAATGAAAACAGAAAGTGTAATATTTAACTTCACAATTCAACCAACAAATAATTGAGATCGATCCCAAATGTCCTGGTCCCTGCGACCGGTGACCTACACCAGGGCTGTGGAGCTCCGGGAGGCAGTGGCAGAAGCCTGCAGCAGGGTCTTTCCTCATTCTCAATGTACTCACTCACTATGCTTCATAAATGATCAATATTCTGTCCAACTTGACTCACGACAATCTTACTTTATTGTTTGTCTCACTGGGGATGGAATCCAGGGCCTTGTACCTGCTAGGCAGGCACTGAACCAAGCTGTAGCCCTAGCTGTGTTTTAGGAAAGAAAGGTCTTACTGTATAGGACCCAAGAACAACCAACTCTTGATCCTCAGTGGTAATTTTAAAACTACAAACTTAAAACTGTTACATGTCTCTTCAATAAGCTGGAGGCAGCAAGAACATCTGTTATGTTTTTCAACATTCAGGATTGGGTTTGAGACCATGTCAGTAGAAGCTTGTTTGCTGTATATCATTTGGCATTTTAAACCCTTTAAAGCTTCCTCTAGTTATGTAATAAAGTCATATATTGTTCAGAACAATATATATTCTTCTGCATGTATTTCACTATGTAGCCTAGGGTGTACTCAAACCTAAGATACTCAAGGTCCAGAATTATAGGTACAGGCTATCATATTCAGTTCTAGAATATTCTTTATTACAACAAATTTAAAAAGCAATTTAATGAAGGTTATACTTATAGCCATTTCTCTGACGAACAATCTTTTGAGACTGTGAGCACTGGGTGACCAGGAACTCTCAGAGACTCCTCAGCCTCTGCCTCCCAAGTGATGAGATTAAGGGTTTGGGCCACCAATTCCCACTTTTCTTCAATATTTCCAAAACTAATTCTGGATATTCTGAGAAACCCAAGGGTAACTGTCATATGATGAGAGTAGGCAGTCACTGTAAAACTAGGTTGGTTTTCACTGTAGCTTCTCACGTGGCCAATGTTACTTTTCTCTTTGTGGCTTCAGATTTTTCCAGTGTTCTGTTTGTTTTTTAAAAATAGTTAGTCATGGGAAGTTAACAAATAAAACTCTTAAAAACCACATGTTTAAGGGATTCTTGGGCTAAATATATCTCTGATTGTGTGCTAGTCCTTGCCAGGTTCTTCACTGTGCAGGAAACATGCAGAACTCAGCCTAAAATTAGGAAGAACAGGTTCCTCCCTGCAGTCTATATTAAAAACGAAACAAAACAAACGCCTCACAGTATTGGCAGTGTGGCTCAGGTCAGGTCAGGCCCGGGCTCTCTTACGCCTGGCACTAGACGCAATCCCACAAGAGCAAATGTCTCCTTCCCAATACCATCCACAAGTATCAGAACAACACAATACTAAGAGGCACTAACAGTCCAGGTTTAATGAGATTTGGCACAGTTCCCTGCCTTCCTTAAGTGAAATCAAAGATTACTGTGAACACCCCTGGATGACGACTTTAGTTTATAAGGAGCCAGACAGGAAAATGTGCTCACTTGTAAGAACACTTGCATGCAAAGACTGTATAGTTATCGGACAAAAACCGCATAAAGAAATCACAACACTGTTTCCAACATGGTAGGTATGCAAATAAGTAGAGCTTTCAGCATGGAAAAGTTATTTTAAAATTACTCGAAGGGGAAATTTCTACATTAAGGCTTTTAGGTTCTGGAATGCAGCGGTGGTAGGAGTTACATTGGTGATTTGGAGAGACACTTGGGTCCACCCAACACGGAAACTGAACTTCATGGGAACCTCCCACGTGCTGGCTATTTCCTCCCCTCCTGTCATTTTTGAAAAAAAAAAAAAAAAAAAAAAAAAAAGACTGTATGGAGACAACATGAGAATTAGGTACACAGACAGAGCCTTTAACACATCCACCTGCATGTCTGCGTGCTGCTACAAAAGGAAGAGTGAGAACAGTACAGTACGATCACCTTAAAGAGCAGGGTCAAGGCTTTCAGTGTGAAGCACCCCTTCCGTTTGTATCATGCAGATATAAGGAAGAGTACATTAAACAATTCCATCACAGAACCACATGGCGTGGATGGGGTACTCTGAGTGAAATAATATCTTCTGTAACATACACAAGCAACACCTAAAAGGCTATCAGTCCCAGTCTAGGAAAAGGTTCCCCTGTCACCATGTCAACCATCTTACCCTGGAGACCTGAGCACAGCGACACAGGGTAACAACATCCAGGAAAGAAAATATCCTAAGAAGAAAAGAGAGGGACAAGCTTTTATCATTTTTCTCACTCTTATAGTCTGTCTCTTATACAGTCCCTCTCCTGCCCGCCTCATTATGTGGTCCAAGATGACCTTGAACTCACGATCCTCCTGCAATAGCCTCTGGAGTGGTAGGCTTACAGGTGTGCAACCATTGTATCTAACCTTTGTTTTTTAATAAAAAGTTTTAGTGTGTGAAATAACAGGTTTGCTCATCTTTTCATTTATGTATATCACTGTACCTGCTCAAAGTCATCCCTCTAGGACACTCCCCTCCTCCCCCATTTTGCTAGTCCCCTTTCTACCCCCAAACAGTTGCTTAAGAAATTTCTCTTGGATTTAGCCTATAATGATGCACACAGAATATCACACACACTTGGACCCCTCCATCACCCAGAGGCAGTTCTTTCAGACAAGTACAAATACACCCTGGACAATTTGCAAAAATAATTCTTTCATCTTGACGGACGGCAGCTGAGGGTCAGTGCCCAGGCTCACCATGAAGTACACATAGTCCTGGCTGTAAGCAGTGGCTCTCACCCTGAGACTGTTACCCTGGCCTCAAACTGTACCTTGACAACAAGGGAAGCTGTCCCCTTAACAGTAACCCGCCCTCGGCTGCCCTACTCTTCTAACCCTCTGAGTAAAGAACTTGCTATTTATTATCTCATCTGTAAGGCTGAATACTAGTTCAATATATAAAATACTCTATGCTGTACATTCATTGATGGATTCTTGTGTCACTCTCAACTGGCTACTACAAACTCTGTCTCTATGTACTACACAAATACCTGTTTGAGTCCCTGATTTCAATTATTCCAGCTATATATCTAAAAGTAGATTTGTTTGTGGAACCTGCTCTGTAGACCAGGCTGGACTCAGAGATCCACCTGCCTCTGCCTCCCAAGTACTGGGATTACAGGCATGCTCTACCATGCCTGGCTTCTTGTTAACAGCCACACTAATGGCTGTGAAATAAGAATTGGTATCTCAGGGGTTGGAGAGATGGCTCAGTGGTTAAGAGCACTGACAGCTCTTCCAGAGGTCCTGAGTTCAAATCACAGCAACCACATGGTGGCTCACAACCATCTGTAATGAGATCTGATGCCCTCTTCTGCTGTGTCTGAAAACCATGACAGTGCATTCATATACATAAAATATAAACATTAAAAAAAGTCATTAAAAAAAATTGGTATCTCTTTGTGCCTTTGTGGTTGGTGTTTTGAGGCAGAATCTCACTCTGTAGACCAGGATAGCCTCAAACTCAGGACAATTCTCCTGCATGGCCTCCCAGGACTACATTTAAGTCACCATGCAATGTTTGGGAATTTTCTGATGTACTTCTGGGCCATTTGCACATTTTCTTTGGAAAACCATCTATTTAAGATCTGTTGTTGTTTTTAAATTAGGCAGTTTGTGGGTTTTCTTGTTAGATTGTGACACCCTTTGTACCCTTGGTTACACACTTGTTTCCTCTCACACTCAAGGTTACACATTTGTTTCCTCCCACACCCAGCCTGCCTTGTCATTCCTGCAGCATCTTTTAATATGCAAAACTTAAAACTTAAGTTTTAAGTTATGATGCAGACCAAGTAACATGCTTTTCTTTCATTTCCTGAGTTTGGGGTGTCATATTCAAGAAATCACTGTTAGGGACAACTTTAGGGAGACACCTTATGTTTTATTCTAAAATTGTTATAACTTTAACTATTATGCTTAGGGTTTTGGGGGTGTGCTGCTGGGATCAATCACAGGCCTTGAGCATGCTGCCCACGAGTGACCAATGACTCCACTTATATTCTCCAGTTCAACTCCATCTTTTTGCATGTGGATAATGGCTTTCCAACATCATCTGAGTTCCCTACTAACTGGCTAAGCTACCTGTCAGAAACCATTTGCCAACAGTGTGTGTACGTGCTGGAGAAGACTGTTCCTGACTACTTTTCCACCAGACTTTCGTCTTCTCTCAGTATCACACAACTAAGCATTTTGGTACTGATGCCAACATTGCTTAGTTGTTCTTTCTTTCCTCTGCAGGACAAGATTTCACTACATAGCTGGGGCTGGCTGTTCATGAACTCCACCCTCCACCTCAGCTTCAGAATGCTGAATCATGCACATGCACCACATCACCCAGCTGCAGAGGTGGTTGGATGATCCAAACAGTTGCACGGTGTCAACAGGAAAAAGGGACAAGAGTGGCAGTGAACTCACACTTCCCTTATCAAAGGCTGTGCCACCCACAGCTCTTCTTCCTTAGGGACAAGGTTCAAGGATGACCTTAACTCACACTGGTCTACAGAGTGAGAGTCCTGGCCACCAAGACCACCCCGCCTCAACTTCCCTCCCCCCTAAAAAGACAGGGAATCTCAGAGAGGTGGGCTGGAGAGATGGCTGAGCAGCTAAGAGCACTGGTAATCTTACAGTGCCTCCGGGTTTTATTCCCGGCACCCGTGTGGTGCTGGCCAAGTAACTGGGATCACACATCTGAACTATCAGGCTCCCCTTAGATTTCTGATATATTTTTATTTGTTCCACATGAGAGACTGATTAAAGTTGATACTGAGTTGAAAGGGTTAATCGAGGAGCAACAGGACAAGTAAACACAACTGCTCCATATCCTGCAATGTCAGCAAAACACCCAAACAAAAGCCCAGACAACTACGATGAGATAAAATGAAACGGGTGTCAGTAGGGCCTGGGCCACAGCTTAGTAAACTGATTGTCTAGCAGGCTCATGGACCTGAATTCGATCCCCAGAAACAAACACAGCCCATTTCCCACTGGCTTCTGAAGAAAGGGAGGAAGAAGAACAAAGAAACCAAAAGCAGCAGCAGCAGCAGCAGCAGCAGCAGCAGCAGGCTGTCCTCAAACTGGTAGGCAATTCTCCTGCCTCTATCCCCCGAGTGCTAGGATTACAGATGCACACCAATCTCTCTCATGTGTTTGTTGTTTTTCTGTGACAGGGTCTCAATATGTAGCCTGGGCTGGCCTCCAACTCATACAGATTCAACTATCTCTGCCATCCAAGTACAGGAATTAAAAATGTGTTCCTCTACCTGAATCTTGCTTCAGATTTATCTTGTTTTCTGTGCATGATTGTTTTTCCTGAGAAACACACACACACACACACACACACACACCCTGTATGTCTGGTCCTTACAGGTATCAGAAAAAGGCATGATATCCTTTGAAAGTGAAGTTATGGATAGCTATGAGCCATGATGAACATGCTGAACACCAGTGCTCTTAGCTGCTGAGCCATCTCTCCAGCCCACCTCTCTGGTTTCCTGTCTGTTTGAGACAGGGTTTAAGTGGCCTTGGTTGTCCCAGGACTCTCACTCTGTAGAGACCAGGATGGTATTAAAATCCGAGGTAAGACAGTCTTCACTGCCTGTGTTGGGGTTAGAGATGTGTGTGGCGCTCTCAGCCTGTGTGTGTGACATGATCCTCTTGTCAGATCTGGAGAGGCCACACCTGACACCTGGGCTGTTATTTAGGTGCTTACAGCACCACTGTTTTAACCAAAATGATACTCAGTGTATACCATGTTAGTTAGACTCCTATTACCACACCAAATACCTGATGATCACAATTTCAGGTTTCATAACACACTTGCTTGGCTATGCTGATGCTTACATCATTGGTGAAGTGGGATGGCAACAGGAGGGGACATGTGATAGCCAGGAAGCAAAGAGAGAGGCACAGAGTGGCCAGGATCCCAATATTCCCCCCCCCCCCCCCCCAGTGCTCACCACCAATAACATCATATCCTGCTTGGCACTAACTCCTAAGGGCTCTTCAACCTCCTAACAGAACCAAAGACTAAGGACTAAGCCATCAATACATGGGTCTTTGGAAGACATTCAAGATCCAAACTATGACAACATTTAACTATTTTATCATCCACATTACTATTGGAACTCTCTGGAAAGTTCTATTGCTCTAAATTAAAGTAGGAGGGGATGGAGAGATGGCTCAGGGGTTGAGCACTTGTTCTTGCAGACTTAGATTCAACTCCCAGCACCCACAAGGTAGCTCATGACCATCTCTAGCTACAGTTCCAGGGGATCTAATGAGGACACTAGACACGCATGTGGTGCACATGAATACATAAAGGCAAAATGCACATAAATGATAAACTGGAAAAAAAAAAGCAAAATGTTGCTGGATATTTGATCATACAGTGAATCCCAAGATTGTGTTATTTATTGAAAAACCTGTTTCTAGGTGTGGTGAGGCTCAGCCCTTAGCACATCTTTCTTTCTTTTTTTTTTTGAGACAGGGTTTCTCTGTGTAGCCCTGGCTGTCCTGGAACTCACTCTGTAGACCAGGCTGGCCTCGATCTCAGAAATCCGCCTGCCTCTGCCTCCCAAGTGCTAGGATTAAAGGCGGTCCTTAGCACATCTTTAATCCTGTTGGCTGGAATACAGACATACCCTTAGCACACATCTTTAATTTCAAACAAAGAAGGTAAAGTTTGTAGAAGGAATCACCCATGTTTAAAAGTATGTCTAATTGAGGGGCAGGCAAATTGATGAATCCGAGAAAGAGTTGACAGAATAGGATCTGCCCAACTCTCACAAGAAAAGAAAAGAGAAGCTACTTAAGGGGCAGAGGAAGGGGGGGGGAATGCAGTTCTAATGAGACACTTACACAGAATGAGTCAGAGATGAGCAGGAGCCAGAAGATTAGAACAGATTGCTAGAGTTAGTTTGAGGTCAAGTAGAACAATTCAGGAGAAACTGAGAGAAACCAGATTGAATCAGCTTGGAGAGGAGTTTGAGCCAGAACACCTGAGGTGAATCAGCCAGTCAGAGCTCAGTGAGAACAAGAAAGGGTGAGCTTATTCAGCAGCAGGTCCCAGAGGTTAAAAACATTCTAGGCCTACATAAGATTGTATAGAGGTTAGAAGCTTCCCTAAGCTAACACACGGAGGCAGTAAACTTTAGAGACAACCATTACTACAGGACAGAAAAGTTATCACTACACACAAAAAAAGCAAGAAAAGTCATGCTTTTGATTCTCAGAAACCACATGGCAGCTCACAACTATTTGTAACCCCAGTCCCAGGGGATCCAATGCCTTCTTCTGGCCTCTGCAGGATCTTGTACACATCTGATAAACACACACATGCAGAAAAAACACCTAAGCACATAAAGTAAAATAATGTACTGTAGGAATACTAATGGCATTTCTCTTTGACCATACTGGGCAATGAGAAACACCATTTTCTATGCAAAAGCCATCACACCAATGCTCTGTGGTAAGGGAATGCCAGCCATGTGCGTGTGTGTGCTGGGAAGTAAAACTGTCTTGTTGCACTCACAGGTACACTGTGACAATGATCACAAAGGATGGAAATGAACAGACACAGAGGCTACAGAAGGGGAAAAACAGAGCTCCCCTCAGGCTGGCTACATGCTCCGAGGTCAAGAGGCTTCTGGGAGTTTCTCTTTCTTTCTTTCTTTTTTGAAAGAAATACAAAAGCAGGATGAGCGATGGGCCTGGTGGTGCACCTTTAGTCCCAGTGCTCAGGAGGCAGAGGCAGGTGCATCTCTTGAGTTTGAGGTCAGCCTGGTCTACACAGTGAGTTTCAGGACAGCCAGGGCCGCAGACTGGGACCAAGTCTCAGACAAAACAAAACAAAAATGTAAGATGTTTTACTAGGGTAAAGTCATAGTTATTAGAATTCCTATTTTCCAATAAAAATGGTAACTCTATGATGTGTTTACTTAGAACATGTAAAATTGCCTTTGATCCACAACTAAACTAAGAATATTTTCAGTCATGACAGCTCACAAAAGTTTGTCTAACTCCAGCTTTAAGGGATTCCATGCCCTCTTCCAGCTTCCAAAGCTACCAAACACCCAGCTGATGTACACACGCATGTAAACAAATACCCAGATACATACAATAAAAATTCAGGAGGAGAGGTACATGGACTCAAGAGTTTTTGGTTTTGCTTTTTTGTGTTTTTGAGACAGGGTTTCTACAAAGTCCTAGCCGACCTGGAACACTGTAGACCAGGCTAGCCTAGACCAGGCTGGCCTCAACTCACAGCGATCCTTCTTCCTCTGTTTCCCAAGTCCTAGAATTAAAGGCGTGTGCCATCATGCCAAGACAACTCTAGATGACCTCAAACTCAACATGAGTTTGAGGTCATCTTGATGTACAGCTTGTATTCCAGGCTAGCCAAGACCAAAAAAAACCACCAAATACCAAACAAACAAAACAACATTTATACTCCATAACTTAATGAGAAATATAGTCAGAGTTTTGCAAAGCCAGTGTAGAGATGTGCTGTCAATGAAACAGTCATTAAGAGTTTAGACCTGCCAGACAGTGGTGGCGCACGCCTTTAATCCCAGCACTCAGGAGGCAGAGGCAGGTGGATTTCTGAGTTCGAGGCCAGTCTGGTCTACAGAGTGAGTTCTAGGACAGCCAGGGCTACACAGAGAAACCCTGTCTGGAAAAACAAAAATAAAACAAAACAAAAAAAGTTTAGACCTGAAGCCTAGTGTGCTGGTTCCTCTCAGCACTCATGAGGCTGAGTCAGGATGATTGCTGAAGGCTCAAAGTCAGTCACAGTTACACAGGAAGAACTCTCAGAAAGAAACACCAGTGGACAGAAAGTATACTGGAACTTTAAGCGGTAGTGAGTTCATGAGGTGACTAGATAGTACTTTTATCGGGGAATAAGGTCCTTATAAAAAGAGTGAACCCTTTTCTGTTTGTTTTTGTTTTGTTTTTCTGTGTGACCCTGGCTGTTCCCAGTTGCTAGGATTAAAGGCATGTGCCACCATCACCCAGCAAGTGAGACTAATCTTTGAGTAGGTTACAATGTATTGAGAAGGTAATCATCACTTATCAACACCTTGCCAGTGGACTTTGAAGTCTCCAAAACTCTTGAGAGATAACCTTGTGTTCATCATGTGCTTTATCTAAGTCAAATATTTTGTCATAGCAGTGCATATGTCTGAAACCTATCAAAAGGCTGCAGACGGAAACTGCCCTTGAGGGAACCCTAACTAAAGGAGGCTCATGGCTTCTCTATGTGTGCTACATTCTGCAGTGGGCACTCACTCTCAAGCGTCCGCTTCATTCTAGCTGACTAGTGTGGGTCAGTTAAAGTGACTGGTTCAGGATTAGACTAACTGGGCTATAATCTGAGAAAGATGTTACTAGGGATCATCAGTATTAATTATCTCTGCACCCAGAGCAAACATGGAAAGACAGTAGCCTGGTATTTGCCAGTGGCCATTTAGTACCCAAGGTGCCTTAAGGCCAATAACCAGCTGTTACCACAGAACCCACAACTTGGCTTAAAATCTTGCAGGTCCCTCAACCAATCAACCTGATAGCCTGGTGTATTTTTTTTATATTACTTTACCTGAGATAATCTCCATATTGTTTGGTTGGGGCTGAGAGTGTTAATTACTGGCAGTTGAAAATAGCTTCAAGCCAACAAATATCAAAAGCTTGCATTTTTAGATGCTAGTGTTTTCTTAACTGCTGTACAGATGCTACAAGGTGTCATAAAAAATCTGATTAAATTGGATACAGAACATTACCTGGTATCTAAGTAGATTTCTATTTGTGAAAGGCTAAGAAAAACTTCACCTTCAGGAAGTCGTAAAGGCTCTTGTAAATAGGCCTGCTGACATGACCTCAGTCCCCAGGCTTCACATGGAGGAAGGAATGAAGCAATTCTTACAGTTCTCTGACTTGCACACACATTTTGTGGCACCCAAATGCCTCGCCTACACCTTCCAGTTATCTGCGAAGTTATCTGTGAAGCCAAGCCTCACCCACCACCTTCCAGACAAATACTCTCTGGGTACCAGTTATGACTCCAACCCCAGGCAGTAGAAGCCTGCTTGCTCTCATTTGGTCTATCCTATAACAGGGATAGAGTCATTAGGTCCTTTGTGTCTGACTTCTTTGTCATAGGACACATCTATACTTTGTTCTTTTTAAAATAAAGAAACAATCCAGTGTGTGGATGTCTCATACTGTTTACTCTTCAGTTTACAAATAATTGGGTTAGTTATACTTTTGACTATTACCAATAGTGCTACTACAGCCATTCTAACTATTTCTTACATTTATTTATTTGGGGGCCGGGGTGCTAGGGATCCAACACAGGTCTTCCTGTGCAGTGGCAAATGCAGTCCTAATCACAACTATCACTGTTGTTCTAACTATAAACGTGGGAATGCTGGTGATGTGATATTTATAAACTTAGCTTTGAGAACTGCCAGGCTATGTTTTCCATGGCGGCTGTACTGAGTGTTACACCCCTACCAGCAATTTAGGAGGGTCAGTTCCTCCTCCCTTACTACATGTCCACCCAACCAAGTTTTTGTTTGCTCTCCGAATATAGTTCAGGTTGGCTTCTACGTCGTCATCTCCTGGTCTCAGACTCCTGGGTGCTGGGAATACATGTGGGGGAAGGAATTACCATGTCCAGCAAAAAAGAGGAGCTTAGGTCTGCACTGTTGGGGTTCACACTGTTAGGGTCCACACTGTTTGAGTTTGCACTGTTGGTGTCAGCACTGCTTTGGTCCGTACTGGGACTTTTTTCTAAGTTTGAAATTACTAAAGAAAACTTTTTATTTTATTTTTTTGAGATAGGATGTCAATGGTCACTATGTAGCCCTGGCTATTCTTCAACTCAGATCTGCTTGACTCTGCTTCCCAAGTACTGGGATTACAGGCGTGCGCCACCACACCCCGTCTATCTTATTCATCTAAATGATTCATGCCTAGGATATTACTCTAATGAAATTAGGAAACTTTCAAGAAAAATAATTTAGCTGTGTGAGAAAAACTAGAATCTGAAGCTGGGAATTGAGTCTAAAAACTTTAGTACAGCCACAAAAATGACACAGCGAAAGGTCTCTTTACTTCTCTACCTACAGGTTCACGACACGTTATGTGAACATGCAGACTGATGTTAACACTCCTGGCTGTTGGTTGATTACATCAAAAGAGCGTTGCCTTTAAGGTTAGAAACAAGACAGGGATGGCCTCCATTCAATAGGACTTGTACATTCTCCCTAAAATAATAATGAAAAAAAAAAAACCACAGTAAAAATGACAAATGACATGTGTTTTCATAGGTGATATAACAATGTAAAACAAATCTATGAAACAATTTAAGCTATCAAGACTTACAATAAGCTAATATGGCAGCTTCATCTATAATTTTAGCACTTAGGAGACCGAGGTGAGTCTGTGCCAGTCTGTGCAGAGGGTCAGATCTTGTTATTAATAAAACAAAAAAAAAAGCCTGGCAGATGCCTGTAATCCCAGCACTTGGGAGGAGGAGGTACAGAGGGACAGCCTGCAATAAGACCCAATCTCAATAATAGGAAAAAAAAAAAAAACCTGGCGAAACAAATATAACCACTCCCTATGATAAAAGTTACATAAAGAGTAATAATAAAAACAAATAAGTGGGGGCCAGAGAGACAGCTACAGTGTACTCACATAAATACACAAACACACAAACTCATTGAAAAATTACATCATGGGGAATGGTGGCATCTGCTTTGAATCTCATTACTTAGGAAGCAGAGGCAGATGGGTCTGTGGGTTTGAAGCTAGCTTTATCTATATAGTGAATTCCAGGAGAACCAGGGCAATATAGATCCTGTTTCAAAAACAACAAACCAGAGGCAGAGGCCAGCCTGGTCTACAGAGTGAGTTCCAGGACAGCCAGGGCTACAGAGAAACCCTGTCTCAAAAAACAAAAACAAACAAAAAAACCAAAACAAAACTAACAAACCAGCAAAGAAAAATCTTCACACATACATCATCTCAGTAACTCTGCAACTAAACAAATGTGCCGGAACTGTATCTCACTGGCAGAGTGCCTATCTAGCATGCTCAGAGCCTTGGCTTTGATTCTTAGAAATGTATAAGAGAAGCAAACGACAGCGGACATTTCAGCCTCTGTCTGTGCAGCCTGAATCTTGTTATGTGTGTTTTAGGTGGAGCTGTGTTTCCTTATCCTCCTTGCTAGCTCTAGTCTCTTTCCTTTCTTGGAGCAGGAAGATCCGCATTCGCTCCGCTCACAACATGGCTGACCAGGTTTGGATCTTAGATCTTCCACACAGAAATGAGTTTTAGAAGTCTTTTTAAATCTTTCATTTACTACTGTGTATGATGGGGGTGCTGGTGAGAGGGCCACGCCATGATGTTTGTGTACAGGGTGCAGAACTTGGCTCTTCATTCCCTCTCTACTTTTGCATGAGTTCTGAGATCAAATTCAGGTTTGGAGTTTTGCAGCAAGTGCTAAGCCATTCAGTTTGCTCAAATAAGAGATACTTTTAAACAGTTCATTAAGAGTATCATGCTTGCCGGGCAGTGGTGGCACACGTCTTTAATCCCAGCACTTGGGAGGCAGAGGCAGGCGGATTTCTGAGTTTGAGGCCAGCCTGGTCTACAGAGTGAGTTCCAGGACAACCAGGGCTACACAAGAAACTCTGTTTGGTTTAAAAAACCAAAAAAAAAAAAAAAAAAAAAAAAAGGAATAGTATCATGCTTGGGGCTGGAGAGATGGCTCAGGGGTTAAGAGCACTGCTTGCTCTTCCAGAGGTCCTGAGTTCAGTTCCCAGCAACCACATGGTGGCTCACAACCATCTGTAATGGGATCTGATGCATTCTTCTGGTGTTTCTGAAGACAGCTACAGTGTAGTACTCATATACATAAAATAAAAAGAGTATCACACTTGCCATGTGTGATGTGGTGGGCATGTCTAATCCCAGTACTTGGCAGAGTTTCAGACCAGCCATGGCTATGACTGGGGGTAAAAGAAAAAGAAAACCTCTCATGTTCTACTGACTAATGGGGACTAATATTGCTTCATTACTAATCAAGAAACTGTTCCATTTCATATTGTTTATTTTATTTTCATGTTTTGAGGCCCAGGCTGGTCTTGAATTGACTGTACAGCTGACAGTGGCCCTCACCTCCCAGGTATCACCACACTTAGCCCAGACGGATTCCTTTTTACTTTTAAATTTTTTATTTAATGTATAAATGCTCTGCTGCATATACATTTGCATGCCAGGAGAGGGCATCAGATTTTTACAAATGGTTGAGAGCCACCATGTGGTTGCTGGAATTGATCTCAGGACCTCTGGAAGAGCAGCCAGTGTTCTTAACTGCTGAGCCACCTCACCCTTTTTGTTGTTTTTTGAGACAAGGTCTCTTTATATAGTTCTTGATGTCCTGGAACTCATTGTGTAGACCAGGCTGGCCTCTGAGACCCACCTGCCTCTGGCTCCCAAGGCTGGGATTAAAAGGGTGTACCACCACATCTAGCTTCAGACTGTATTTCTAATAGATCCATGTCAATGATGTCTAGTTAAATATCCAGCAACAAAAAATGACAGACAGCCACATGTAGCATGGAGGACAGAGACAGACAGCTATACTCAGGCCTCCATATCTGTGAACATGATGTCTAGGGCACCCCAACACATCCCCAATACCACATCTATGTGGTTGTGTCCCTTACATAAGGCAGAATGACAAAGAATTTTTAGGGTTTTTATGCCTTTTATCCTGAAGATAAGTTATGAGGGGGGCACTTAGAAATATAAAATCTGAAAGAACACAAATAATCACAAATAGTGAAAAGTAAGAGCTTCAGAGTGAGGGAACATAAATTCTATACAAATTTGATGAATTCTGAATACTGTATGCAAAGACCAGAAGAGGGCATCAGATTCCATTACAGATGGTCTGTGAGCTACTATGTGGTTGCTGGGAATCAAACTCAGGACCTCTGAAGAGCAGTCAGTGCTCTTAACAACTGAGCCATCTCTCCAGCGGACCAACCAGACTGCTTTCTACTTTAAAAAAACCCATATTTGAGATGTGAGACATGGATATCTGAATTTGAGGCCTGGTCTACAGAGGGAGTTCCAGAAGAGCCAAGGCCACACAGAAAAACTGTTTCAAAAAAAACAAAAGAAGAAAGAAGTGTAAGCCTGTCCCACTGTAGGTATTGAGATGCCTTGAGAACAGGGAGCAGTAGCATTTCATGGGGCTCCAGCACAGGGAACACTGTAACAAGGCAGTAGGAGACCAGTATTACTAGAATCACTCTTCAGATGACTGAATCTTTTCTACCGATCTTACAATGAGGCAAAAGCAAAGGCAAGATGTAAAATCACATGCAGATCTAAGTTTAAACACTGCTATTAAAAATCTTAAAGGTTGTTACAATAAATTTTAAATTCCAGGTAATAAAGACCAAGCAGGTATCACCTCTGACCTTCTGATGCATGATCCCATGAATGCTTTGAACACAGCTTAACACAATGTCAAAAGGTTGGAATCGCCTGATAAACACTCCAAACAGAAAACCAGCAACAAGTTTTTACTTCATATACACAGATGGATACAGAATCAGGGCTCAGACTTACCTTAGCAGGAGTTCTTTGGGAAGTTTTTTATTGATTACAGCCTCATCACTGTTTGAGAACATCTGTAAAACAAAACAAAAATCACTGCATCAGGCATTAACATTTATCATGTTCACAGTTTGGATAAAATTTCCTCATGAGAAATGTTACCAAAAAAAAAAAAGAAAAAAAAAGGGACACAGCAAAATGGCTTAGGAGGTAAGTGCTGCCAAGCTTGATGATCCGAGCTCAAGCCCTGGGAACCTCGCCTGCAAGTTACCCTCTTTCCTTCTTCCCATGTGTCCATGAATAATGGGGTCTGGGGAGATGGCTCAGAGGGAACAAACACATAAGCCCAACCATTCCATCTCAGGGACCACAGCTAGATACAACAGTCCCAAAGTATGGTGGCGCAAAATACATCAAGTCCCTAAACTTCCATAGCTCAGAGACCCCTCACCCCCTCACCTCTAACGTCAGGAGTTCCCCAACCTCTAATCACAGGAGGGGCTTCCTCTGAAGTCTGAAAGGCACCTTATTTGTTCTGTGAGCTGCTGCTGGGGCTCTACCCAACTCTCCAACTGTGAGTGTCTGGATTAACTGAAGTTTCTCTACTGAGCCCTCTTCTTAAATACTGCAATGTTATCTGACCTTGAACTCGAAGGGATGCTCCTGCCTCTGCCTCCAGTGCAGGGATTAAAGGTGTGTATATCACACAAAGCACATTTTCTTTTCCAAGATTTGTTTATATGTATGGGTATTTTGCCCGCATGCACAGATATGTTTACCATATGAATGCCTGGTACAATGAATCCTCTGGAACTGGAGTGTTGGGACCTGCCATGTGGGTGCTGGGAATTAAATCTGGGTCCTCTGAAGGAACACCCAGCCAGTGTGAGCCATCTCTCCAGCCCAACTTTTTTTCTTTGGTTTTGTTTTGAGAGACAAGGTTTCCCAGTGTAGTCCTGGTTGACCTTGCGATCCACCTGGGTCTGCCACCAGAGTGCTGGGATTAAGAACGTGTATCAGCACAGACAGAATGCCTGGTTCCCATTCTGTTGTTAGATTCATGAGTTTGATGTGCTACCCTGCAATGAACAGCTAAGTGCAGAAGGATCTCCTCCTCAACTATCCCATGAGCCTACAGCCTCTACTCTTCCTCTAACCATGACTCAGGTTTGTGTGTGGTGTAAGCACCCACCACCTGCTTGCATGTATACACACTGACTGGTTCCTGACCTCGTGTTCACTTGTCCCTCGGAACTGCTTTGGCTCCTTTATTACAATCACTTGAACCAACATGCAAAAACGGTCTCTGGATTCTCCATCCTGTTCCTTTCAACTACATAACATTTCATGTCACTGCTACAGACCTGGAGGGCGCTGCTGTCCTAAAATCCATGAGTTTTCAAAATCAGAAATATGGATTATGTCTCCATTTATTTAGGATTACCCTGATTTCTTCCAATAATTCTGACAATTTTTCCAAGCATAAGCTTTTAATGTTTATTTCTAAAGTACTCTAGTCTCTTTAATGCTTTGCTGGCTCATACTCCATCCCAGGGCTGCTTGCCCTGGTGTGCACAACGCAGCATCTCCCCACCCTTATGTTTTCAGCCACTTGTGCCTTTGGGCCCCAAATACATCTTTTCTACACAGTATGACGTTCAACCTTATTATCTACTCTTACAACCTGTGTCTTTCAAAAACCAAAACAAAACAACCCCAACAGGACCTCACTATTGTAGCCTTGTCTGGCTTCGAACTCACAGGGATTCACTTGCTTCTGTTTCCTAAACTCGGGCATTAAAGGCCAGTGCCACCACGCCCAGCCTATAACTTCTGACTTATGTGTTTAACCCATTTCTAATTGACCAGGCATGTCTAATCATTCTACTTGCTTTCTGTATTATTTTTTTCCATCTTAAGAGCTTGCTGAGGGCCCTCTCCTGTGATTCTTCACAGGCTTAGAATGGTTTTCCTCCAGTGCTTCTCTTGGGGGGTTGGACTCACTTTGTTCCCTGCTTCCAAGGAACTCACTGGTGAGTTCTGTCCCTGTTCCTTTTACTTTCTTCTTGTTTTCCAACAGAAAATGTCTGTTGTGCCATTATAATGCCTCCATTGTAAAGATTTACTTAAGTGTGTGGTGTTTTGCAGGTTTGTGTGTCTGCACCGCCACACATGCCTTAGTGCCTGTGGAGGTCAGAAGAGGGGCATAGGCCTCTCGAGTTCTGAAGAGTGGTGAGCCCGCGTGCAGGTGCTGGGCACCAGAACTGCTCCTCTGCAAGGAAAGGTGGTGGGGTTTTTGTTGCTGTTGAAGCCCAGACTGGCCTCAAACTCATTGGTTCACTGGCCTCTGCTCCACAAGTGCTGGGGTTAAAGGCGAGTGCTACCATGCCTGGCAAGTTTTCTTAACTGCTGAGCCATCTCTCTGTTCTCTAATTCCTTCATTTAAAAAAAAAAAATTAAGTTATTTTCATAATGGTTGCTCTAGCAATTCCAGTGCACTTCTTAACTAGCCACAGTGTACTTCCGATTGTTCATGCCTACAAAATACAGAGACTACACTGTAAGAGAATTCTCTTTCCTTTTTCTTTTTGCTATTCCATATTTATCTGATAAAACCCAAACTATAGTTAATTATGCAACTGTCTTTCAATTCAGTCAAGATAATAAAAGAACAACTTATTTATAGTCTTTTAAATTTACCTGTGTATCTAACATTTACAGTGTTTTTCCTTCCAGTTACCATCTGGTACCGCAGCCTTTAAGCTTGAACTACCTTCAATAGTCCATGTAAGGCAGATCTGCAAACAACAATGTCTTGGTGCCTGCTTATTGCAGTTTTAAGATTTTTTTCCTCTAATATTTTGTGTTTGTGTTTTTAAAACAGAGTTTTGATGTATAACCCAAGTTAGCCTTGAAACTCATATGCCTCAGTTTCTCTGAATACCAATGTATTTGAGTTCTCTGAAGAAACAGTGTCAGTAGAAGACTACACTGCATGTGTATGTCTGTGTATCTATGTATCTTCAGAACTATACCAACAGATTCATCCATACTGTGGAATTATTAGCTTGTAGAGCTAGTGTCCAAAAGTGGGGTGGGGCTGGGGTGCGGCTGCTATGATGTCTAAGAGAAGGAAAGGGATGCCTTAGTTTAAGAAATGTGGGGAGAGAAATACCAGAAAAATATTTTTCATCTAAGTATTAACAAACCCCCTGCCGGGCAGTGGTTGTGCATGCCTTTAATCCCAGCACTTGGGAGGCAGAGACAGGATTTCTGAGTTCGAGGCCAGCCTGGTCTACAGAGTGAGTTCCAGGACAGCCAGGACTACACAGAGAAACCCTGTCTCGAAAAACAAAACAAAAAAAACAAAAAAAACCCCAAACCCCCTAAAGTCGACACATATAATTAACAATCACAAATATATTGGCAGTTAAAGATTAAACACAGGGCCTTGAATATACAAGCATTCATTTCCAGCCCTTTAAAAACTTTACTCAATTAAAAAAAAAATCCATTTGCTTCTTTTTATGTGAGCAGGAGTGGACACCATATACACATATATAGCTCAGAGGACAATTTGCAGAAGTTGGTTCTCGCTTCAATCATATGGGTCCCAGGGATGGAACTCTGGTCCTCTTAACTCCTGAAACATCTTTCTGGTCCTTGTTTCTTATTTTTGAGGCAGGGTCTCATTGAGTTCCCTAGTTACCTTCTAGCCTCAGGCTCCTGGGTAGCAGAGATTGGAGGAAATGTATCACCACATTCACTCAAAAAAAATTTGTTTTTTATGTTTTTCTTTTCTTTTTTTTTTTTTTCCTCGAAACAGGGTTTCTCTGTGTAGCCCTGCCTGTCCTGGAACTCACTCTGTAGACCAGGCTGGCCTTGAACTCAGAAATCTGCCTGCCTCTGCCTTCCAAGTGCTGGGATTAAAGGCGTGTACCACTGCTGCCTGGCTCTTAAAAAGCTTTTTAAAATGAGAAATTCATATAATCAATTGTTTTAGAGTGTGCATTTTAGGGTATCTCAGTGCATTTTAATGTTCTTAAATCTGCCTGGCTATCACCCTCTTCTAGTTCCAAAATGCTCTCAATCATCCGGAATGCTCTGTGTCCATCTAGAAGTTATTCAGAAACCCCGCTGCTCTCTTATAGTTCAGAACTGCCACTGATTTTTTTCAGGTTATAAATTTTCTTATGCTTAGTTATTTCTTATAAAGGGAACTGAAATGTGACATTTTATGAATCACTGATCGCTGTTTACAATGGTTCTGGGATTTATTTTCATGGTAGCAGTTCTTCCTTTCTTTTTAATAGCTGAATAACAAACAGGCCCTTTGTATGTACCACATTTTTTCATTCATTCATGTTCTTAATAGCCTTTGAATACTGTAAATATTCTTGCTATTAGCATTCTTACATTTGTATTTATATGAATACCTATTTTTAATTCATCTAGGAACAGGCTTATGGTCATGTGACATTTTGATAAAAATTTAAAGAAGTCATTAAATTGGTTTCTATAGTGGCTATACCAGGCAACATTTCTGTCACAAATAAAGCCTGGTATTTCTCTATACTCCTGCCTGCACTTGTTTGGGACATAACATCTGGTGCTGGGGTAGAACCCAGGACTTCACTTTACACACACTAGGCAAGTATCCTACCACAAACTCCAGACCTATTCAAATCACTTAATCTTAAAATTGGGCTGTTTTATTGACTAGTAAGGATCCTTTGTAGTTCCTAGACACAAGAGCTTTATTTAGTATACAACTTACATATTAGTCTGTTTACCTACTTAATAACAGATGTTACTTAATAACAGATGGGTGTTTTATTCTGTTGTTTGGGGTTTTTTTGTTTTGTTGTTTTTGTTTTTGTTTTTTGAGACAGGGTTTCTCTGTAGTCCTGGCTGTCCTGGAACTCACTCTGTAGACCAGGCTGGCCTCGAACTCAGAAATCCGCTTGTCTCTGCCTCGAGGGAGTGCTGGGATTAAAGGTGTGTGCCACCATGCCCAGCCTGTTGTTTTGTTTTTGAAGCAGAGTCACACTATGTTGCTATGGCTGCCTTAGCTTCCTTAGTTGTGACTTCTGTGACAACCAAGCCTAGCTTGAATTTTACTTTCTTTCTAGTGGTGCTGGGGACTGCCTTAAGAGCCTTCCTTGCTCATACTACTTAAGGGCTCCATTGCTAAGTAACATCCAACCCCACAAGTTTTGATCATTCTTCCCCAAAACACTGAGTATCATCCAACTGCTTTCTGGCTTTCCTTGTTCTTCTTGCTTAAACCTTAACCCTACCACATCTCCCAGAGATGGGGTTATCCCATGCACCACCACATCTCCCAAAGATGGGGCTATCCCATGCACCACCACATCTGAATGGCTCCTACTATATTTCTGATGAAAGTCATGCGGGCCACAGTGGGTTCCTTTTATGTTAATTATTTTTCTTATCCTCCAGATTTTGTCTTAAGCAGCCAGAGGACCATTTTGCCAGGGGCAGACATCTTTGTACCTATTCTACTTTAAGGCCACTAAGCTACTGATCATCATTTCATCACCCAGGGAGTGGTGGCACACACTTGGATGTCAGCTGAGCAGGAAGGTAGGCTGGGTGCTTTCTCTGCCTCTCTCACCCCAGCATCTGGCTTCTGAGTCTTCACTGGTAAAAATCAAACGATTGGGATTTTGTTTAAAAACAACACAGGCAAATCTGTGGTCTCATGCTAGCCTGGTATACATACTAACTGCTGAGTCAGCAGGGCTATATTAAAAGATCCTGTCTCAATAAATACATGCATTTTCATCAAACTGTTATCAACAGTTAGGCTCAGCATTATTCCCAGGAGTGCAAAAACAGACGTAACCTAAGTTCCCATCTACAGAGGAATGACTGATAAAATGTGTTAGGTGCATGGGCGTGTAAAGCTTGAGATAAAAAGAAGCCTCCAGGAGCCCAGCTTTCTTTATGAAGGAAGGACGCTGACCAAGTTCCTTGGCTTTGTAAATTATTTCTCAGCTGGCTCTGGTGGTTCATGCCTGTAACTTCAGTATCTGGGAGACAAATGAAGAAGGAACATGAGTGATTTCCAAGGCAAGGCCTTAACAAACACTAAAGCACACCCCCAAATCATTTCTGCTGTCATGTAAGAAAGTCTAGCTAAACTTCAGAACAACAGATCATGTGGAAAGAGAGTCAGCTGACAGCTACCCCAGAGTCTCAGACTCTAACAACGGCCTATTACAAAAGCAGTCAGCTGCCAGAGGCTGTGGCCTCCTGAGTGACCTTTTAAAACAAGAAACAGAACTGCCAGGGTAAACTCACTCTTTCAAGCTACTTGATGGTAATTTAAGATTGAATGTTAAGATTACGGGACGTTGGACAGCAACTACTACCAAAAAAAAAAAAAAAAAAGTTTCTTCATTGAAAAAAAACAAGTATGACCAGTGGTCTCATTTTCATAGATCTGAACAAACTGTAATATCCAGTGGTAGCCTCATATAGGTCAAATCTTTGGCGTCAAAAATACTCTGGGGAGAGATTAGGGCAGAATATTCATAAAGAAACCCACAGATAAAGCTGGAAGGTTTCTTCCTCTTTTCTTGCTTTTCTTCTTTTTTAAAAATGTTTATTTTTTGGTTTTTTGAGAGACAGGGTTTCTCTGTGTGGCCCTGGCTCTCCTGGAACTCACTCTGTAGACCAGGCTGGCCCTGAACTCAGACATCTGCCTGCCTCTGCCTCCCAAGTGCTGGGATTAAAGGCGTGCGCCGGCAGATTTTTAAAATCCCTTTTCTTATAAGTAGCTCTCCCAAGGCTGTGCTCTCCCTAGGCTGTGCTATCCCTCCACTCAACCAACACCACAGGTTTTTCCAACCGGCTGGTTTTCTTGCCAGAATCCAAAATGAAAAACATTTTTGTATGCTAAATAAATCTGAAGGAAAATAGGCTTACAATTTCTCCACCCAGGGTGACTCTTTAGAGACAAACTATGTCCAGTGTATCAGCACACCATGACTAAACCTTTTCTCACAAGGACATCCCTAGATAAAAGCACCAAGGAAGGAACACCTGTAGAACACAGGCACACTGGCTGCACTGCACACCTTCTAACATCTGACTCAACAGCACACCTTATACTGGTCTCCAACTGTCCACCAGCACTTCTCTACTTGCATTCCAGATAAGGTGCATACATGCACGTGCACACATGTCCACTGTGTGCATGGGTAAGAGTTGGATGTCAGGTGCAAGGGTCTCTCACTCACCTGGAGATGTTTTCCAGAGCGCCTGGCCAGGTAGTGAGCCCTAGCAATTCTCCTTGCTCTGTTCCCCAGGCCCAGTGCTGGAGTTATAGGCATGTGCAAGACCTCACACGGCATTTACATGTATGCTGGGGGTCAGAACTAGGGTCATCATAATGTGCTTTACGTGCACCAAGCCATTTCCAGTGCTCTCTTTACACCCTCATTCTGGTTTTCTGTTCAGTATTTTGTCTCCTTACGTGGTTTTACTGTCGTGGGCAACATTTTAGGTCCCTGAGGATGCCTGAGTTCAATTCCTAGGACTCACATTGTGGAAGGAGAAAAACACCTCTGCAAGTTGTCCCCTGACCTCCACAGGACACTGTGGAGTGTGCTAAATAAATGTAGCATTCCAATAAAATCATACAAACGGTATCAGTCCTGCCTTCTGGAGACATAATTAGACAAAACACCATTTGAGACTGACATAAGAAGTGAGGAGACAGTGGTGTGACGTATCCAGTAACTGTGGGAAAGATGGGGAGAAATAATCGGATTCGTGCACTGCGGTCAGGAAGCCCTTTCTGGCAGCGGGAGGTGGCACATGTCTTCAGTCAGAGCTGTTCTGTTTCTGTTCTTTTAAGCAAGGTCGCTATATTATATAGTTCTGGCTAGCCTTGAACTCATAAAGATCTAGTTGTTTATAGCTCCCCAGTACTTGGGTTAAAGTGTGAACCACCATGCCTGACACAAACTGTATAGCTTTTATTTTAATGACTGTGGATCCTATCATCTCTACTTCGACAATACAGGATATACTTAATCAAATAACATGAAATGCTCCAAACCCAAACTTTGTGAGTGCCATAATTAGAAAATCTTCACCTGACTTCATGTGAGGGACACAGTCAAAATATAGAACATTGAAATAGTGTATAAACTTACACTCAGTCTACAAGTAGATATAAATAAAACATGTATCAAGGCTTGAGAGATGGTTCAGTGGTTAAGAGCACTGGCTGCTCTTCCAGAGGTCCTGAGTTTAATTCCCAGCACCCACATGCAGCTTACAACTGTTTATAACTCCAGTTCCAGGTGATCCAACATCCTCATGAAGGCAAAATAAACAAAATAAAAATAAATCATTAAAGGGTAAAAATAAAGGTGTTCACCACCACATCTGTATACCATCATTTTTAAGATAAAATATCTTTAAAAACAAACAAGCAAGCAAACAAACAAATGGTCTGGGTGTGGTGGTGCACACCTTTTATCCCAGCACTTGGGTGACAGAGTTAGTTGGATCTATGTGGGGTTCAAGTTCAAGGTCAGGTCTACAAATTGAGTTCAGAACAGCCAGGGCTCTGTTACACAGAGAAACCCTATCTTGAAAAACAAAACAAAGAGAAAAATAAAAATAAACAGATGCATTTCAAGTTCGGTCTTGGGTCCTATCTCAAACACATTTAGTATGTGCCAATAGCTGGGTCACTGGGTCACACACAGGTACAACGTTGTGGGATTGTTTGTTGTTTTGAGACCAGGTCTGGTCATGCAGCCTTTAGCTGGCCTGAAGGCCTAGAAATCGGCATCTTGCTGCCTCCCAGTGCTGGGACTGAAGGCATCACCCCTGGAAGAAAAGGGCTTCCTGACCTGCATGGCCAGAATCCAACTCTTTCTCTCCATCTCTACCACAGTTATTGGATACAACATACCACTGTCTCCTTATAACTGTCTCAAGTAATGTTTTATATAATTATGACTCCAGAAAGCAGGAGTGAACTTTACCTCTAAGGCCAAACTGGGGTTTTAATGATGCCAGGCAGTTAGTCTTTCACTGAGGTTCATCTCTAGCTCAACAAGATAATTTTCAAAGAACAAGTTATATAATGTTGCCCTTCTGCTCAAACAGATCCTTGTGGCTTATTCTACCAGAACAGTTTACAGGTTCTCACTGGCCACTGAGGGTCTGTCCCGCCCCACCCACACCAGCAGTCCCCACGGGTAGACTCCGCCTTTTAGTACTAGCATTGTACATACTCTCCTTCACACCTACCTCCCTAACTAGATCTTAACTCCACGACGAGAAGATTTTGTCTGTTTTGTTCATTTTTACATCTCCCGGTCTTCAAAACAGCAGGCACATACAAGGTACTCAGTAAATATTTGATGACTGAATTAGCCATTAGCATGGAACTGAACTGGATGTGGTGATGCATGCCATAATCCTAGTACCTGGGAAGCTGAGGCTGCTGAATGATCACGAATTTCAAGTCAGATGGGGGTGGGCGGGGCACAGCTACAAAGCTTGATGCCCGGGCAGGGTAGAGCTGGTCTGACAAGAGGTGTTGGATCCTTGGACCCACTGAGGAAAGAGGCTTTCGAGTTCTTCTCTGACTTTCACACATGCACTGTGTGAAATGTGGGGCTAGCACCCACAAGTACCTAGCCCCAATTTCAGATACAAGAGTCCCCCAGAATACCTCTACACACTGGGTGTGGTGCATGTGCACCTTTAATTCTAGCATTCAGGAGGCAGATGCAGGTGGGGAGCCAGGAAGCCCTGAGTGAGTGTGTACTGTTGACAAGGACCAAAGCCTCAGACTCCCAGGAACTGCTAAGCTTCCTCCGATGAGTTTCGGAGGCACGGCAGATTACAAGTGCGTTTGAATCAATTGTCCAGTGTGTGCCAATCTAGCAACATCAACCTCTTCCTCCAGGATGACTGTAGCCTGAAACTCCTCTATGGAGAGCTCTTACGCCATCTATCTTGTATGACACATACTAAAGTCAGTTGGGGGCCTTGTGTAGCAAGAGGTCCTGGGTTCTAGAGAGCCAGAATATAGCTCAAAGCCAGACCAGAATACAAAGACTATGTGGTGTTGGTAACTGAACAGATGGATCGATAGTAGGTCAGAAATAGATCTATCCTGGGTTTATACAGTGAGACTCAATCACAAAAAAACTGTAAAAATAAAGAGTTGGAAATAGTTACAAACTCCTGTAATTCCAACACTTAGTGAGAGACATACACGGGGGCAAGATGATGGTGAGCTCAAGGCCAGCCTCACCTACACTTGATTATGTGGGCAACCTGGGCTACATGAAACGCTGTCTTAACAACAACATTGGGAAAACAGACTATTGTAGCAACTGTTATAATCTGTAAAGTAAGAGAACCAGGAGTTGTATGGAGAGATGGCTCAGAGGTCAGGGCACCTGCTGTTCTTCAGAGGACCTGGATTCAATTCCCAGCACCTATATGGCAGCCTGTAACTCCAGTTCCAGGAAACTCAGTGCTCCCCTCTGGCCTCTGGGGGCACATGTGATGCACAGACATATATGCAGGTAAAATATTCATACACAGAAAATAGAAATAAATTTTACAGTATTCTTAACCTAAGAGATGTTTTAAAACTAAGTTCAAATAAAATCATAAATACAAGCATACTATTTAATGTGGAGCACTCATACACATAAAATAAATAAAAACTATTCTATAACTAAGTTATTATAAATGTCAACAAGCTGTTTAATATATCAAACACTATTAGTTTATTATTTAAGACATGGAGGGGTGTGTGTGTTTGTGTGTGCGCACTTACAATGCTTGACAATCTATGTCCAAATTACCACGTCAACACAAAAATAAGTTAAAAATATTGTTACCTGAGTTAATTGTTTAAAACAGTTGACTTCTAGGGGAGGAAACATTCTATATATGAGGTTCACCATTATAAAGAATAATTCCTATATTGTTTAGAAGACATATCCATTGTCTTTGTCTTAAAAATAATTTAAAAAAAAAAAAGGGAAAAGAAAACCTGTGGGGTGGGGGAGCTCAGGGGCAGGGCAACTGTCTGGTGCTTGAGGCCCTTCAAAAAAAATAAAAAATAAAAAAATAAAAAAAAACCAACCAACCCCACTACGTAAATAATTATGTACTTCATAATAAAGTTCCAAAATCACTAGTGAGTGCGTGCTACTTCTTAGCTGCGTGTTTTCTAATCCTGTTTCTTTTCTAGTTAAATCTCTGGTGAATGTCTAGCCTCAGTGAAGCAGCAACTTTAATTAGCTGTCTCATTAAAAGTGTGTTTTGAGCTGGGCATTGTGGTGCACACTTTGCTCCCAGCACTTGGGAGGCAGATGCAGGTAAATCTTTGAGTTAAGGCTAACCTGGTCTACAGAGCAAGTTCCAGGACAGCCAGCGCTACATAGTTCAAAGGTTCTCAACCTTCCTAACGCTGGGACCCTTTAGTACAGTTCATGTAGTAGTGACCCCAACCATAAAATTATTTTCACTGCTGTTTCACAAATGTAACTTTGCTACTGTTACAATTTAAATATCTGTGTATGACCTGGGATCATGACCCACATGTTGAGAAACTACTGTTTTAGAGGATGTGCAAAAAACACTTGTGTCAATTTTGAAGGCCACACTGGTCCCCCATTTGCCTTTGAAATGTGGGAGAGTTAAAGAAAATTCATTTGCAACTATTTCTCCTTAATAATTGTTTTAGTCAGGGTTTCTATTTCTGCACAAACACCATGACCAAGATGCAAGTTGGGGAGGAAAGGGTTTATTCAGCTTACACTTCCACGCTGCTGTTCATCACCAAAGGAAGTCAGCACTGGGACTCAAGCACGTCAAGGAGCAGGAGCTGATGCAGAGGCCATGGAGGGATGTTTCTTACTGGCCTGCTTCCCCTGGCTTGCTCAGCCTGCTTTCTTATAGAGCCCAAGACTACCAGCACACAGATGGTACCACCCACAAGGGGCCCTCCCCCCTTGATCACTAATTGAGAAAATGCCTTACACCTGGATCTCACAGAGGCATTTTCTCCACTGAAGCTCCTTTCTCTGTGATAACTCCAGCTTGGGTCAAGTTGACACACAAAACTAGCCAGTACAATAATATAATCATAACTCAGAATCACTATTAAACAGCAAGAGTTTGGTGTTTAATTTCTACATAACCTCAATTCAACTCATGTTATGACAAGGAAATAGATATTGGAAATCTTATTTTAAAGCCATAAAGACAAAGTTAAATGGTTTTCCTCAGTGCTCAATGTGAGTTCACAGCTAGGCCAAGATTAGGTCCCCTGAGATCTTGGATCCTGTATTTAAACCACAGCTTTCCATCCAAGTGAGAGACTGATAAACTCATATAATTTATGTCACTTAGCGCCCATAATCCACCATCTGAGAATTATAAGGTCTCTGTAAATACAATTCGTTTGCACTGATGGCCTGAGTGTTCTCAGTCTCCTCTGGCAGATCGTGAGAAGGACCTAGGCTAGACTTCTAGCACTGTAAAACTACACAAATAAAGTAACAAAGGAAATACCATCATTCTCTTGTGGTTTTGATACGTCATGATTTAAAAACACATGCTAGCCTTGAACTCATTATATAGCCCAGGCTGGTCTTAAACTGACAGCAATCCCCCTGTCTTAGCCCCTATTCAGAGTTGACTGTCTCCGTTATTTGTTCCATTTGTGAGACAAGGTCTCAAGCATGCCATGCTAACCTCAAACTTCCTATGTAGCTTCTGATCCTCCTGCCCTTGTACTTCTGATGCCCTTGAACTTCTGATCCTCCTACCTCCACCTCCATGTTTACATGACACTAGGCAGGACTTGAACCCAGGGCCTTGTGCTAAATACTCACTCAGCTGAACTACATTCCCACCTCCTCTATTCTTAAGGACTGTGCTGACTTAGCAAAGCTGCACTTTTCTGTTGGACTTTTAAAGGCAGGTCTATATTTCAGAGAAGTTTATATAGCAGAAGTCAGTTGTGACTAAGAATATTGAATATTAATGAAGCCTCTTATCTTTTATGTTACCGTTCAAGATGATGTGCTAGGAAATTATAGCCTTAAGCACATATTCTAATTTGTTCAAAGAGAATTTCAAAATATCAGTTTCTACAAGTGGACTGCAGAAGTAAGTTGTAATGTGATTTTTCTTCCTACATAAACACAGAGCTGCATACGGAGCACGGAAACAAGTTTTAAATGCTAACGAGGATGGGTAATGGAGTATCAGCATTGCAGTCTCCTTCAAAAGAATCTCTTTTTGAAAGGGATCAGAATGCATCTCTTGCCTACATTCAGCTCCATCATAGTTTAGTTTCTACAACAGCGAGTGAAGAAACGCCAGTTTCCAGGGTGAAGGCTGACTGATTCAGTGTTTTAAAATGTCAACTTACAATTCAGTGCCAGTGTCTCATCCCAGCAGACATTCACCATGACTGCCTAACAATGAGACAATAATGGCCAGAGTGAATCACTGCCCAACTATTACTGCACGCACTACCACTCAAACTAAGATTCAAAGGCACTCCAGTTCATTAAACAAACAAGAAAACTTTATCTACGTCAGAGATGACTAGTTATATTCCTCACTTTGTAAAAGACATTTTCCTCTAATCAGTAAATTCTTACTTAGAGAGTGTGAGGTCCCACACCTAAAATTCCAATACTTGGGAGGTGAAAGGAAGAGAATTAGAAATTTGAGGTCATCATCAACTACATGATCCCCTGTTCTCAAAGACCAAAACTAGCTAGGTGTAGTGCACATTCTTGGGATGGGGAGGCAGGGGAACTCTGAGCTGAAGGCTGGCTAGGCAAGCCAGGGCTACATAGTGAGCCAACTGTCTCAAAATACAACAGCAGCAACAACAAAACACCAAAAATAAACATTGAGGTAGTTTAAGGTTTTTAAAATATCAAGTTACGAAAAGCTGATTTACAAACACTTGTGCTACAAAGTACCAACAATGGGTACAGTTACTTGTGCTGTCACTGTATGGCAGGCAGGTTGCTCATGCTAAACAAACTTAGAATTCAGTCCTCATGGGGGACAGATTATATTCCTTACAGAGACTGAAAATCAGAGACGTAAAGAGATTCATCTGAAGAACTGTTCCAAGGTCACATAGATGGTGACTAGAAATGCCACTGTTCAAACCCCTGCTTCAAAGCTAACGCTGGAAAATAGGCTCAATAAATATAAATAAATCCCACAATTACTAACTGTAAGAACCACAGCTCCAAACCCCAGGCCAGCACACAGTCATACCCATCTCTCAGCAAAAACATCAGACTCCTACCTCCATCTCACCCTTCAAAAGTCTACTTTTATCAGAGTTCAGGGCAGAAATGGCAAAGTATTCAAAGCATCATATTAAGATTACAAAGGCTAATTTGTTTTTCTTTACTAGGATTTAAAAAGATATTTAAGACATTGGTAATAAATTAACCATCTCATCTCTTTGCAGAGAATCACAGTAAAAGTAACCTTAAATTGTAGACAATGGAAGACTGGAAAGGGAACTTACAGTAATGACATGAGTGATATTAGAATTGCACCAGAGTATTATAGCATATACAATGAAACACAAAAATATACATAATACTCTTCTAAAAATTCCATTTTTAATCATGTATGTGTGCATGTGTGTGCACGTGTATGTACACATGCTAGTATGCACACAACTGCAGTACCTGAAGCAGGCCAGAGAAACTGAGTTACAGGTGGTTGTGAGTCACTGGACATGGGTTCTAAGAACTGAACATAGGTCCACCGGATAAGGAGTGCATGCTTATCCTCTAAGCTGTCTCTCCAGGCCCCATACATGAACACTGTGTAAACCTCAGGGCAGTGACACACTTGAATCCCTGTCTACTTGAAAGGCTGAGACAGGATAATTCTAACAATTCTCTAAGAGTCTCCAAGAGTTCTAACAACACAGAGAAACCCTATCTACAGTACATTTTAAACCAGCTTCAAAAGCAGGTAGACTATGGCCCAGACCTGGTATTATTGTGCTTCTTGAGACAGGGTCTAGCTCTGCAGCCCAAGCTTGGCCATAGAAACCCTCTTGGTTCCTTGTGCTGGGTCACAAGCCTGTGATCCACCACACCTAGCAAAAGCGCATTTAACAGTTCACAAATCAACAATTTCCTTTTATAAACGCTGTATGATACCTTTACATTTTCATTTTCCTATTGAAATTAATTTCAAATTTTAAATATCAAAAGATATAAATGAGCTGGTTCAAAAAACAGGATAAAGTGAAAACATTTCTTGATCTTTGCTTTCTTCCTCTGGATCTTACATGGTAGTCCGGGCTGGCCTAGAAAATGAGGCAATTCTCCTGCCTCAGCCTCCAGAGTATGGGGATTACAGACTTGAACCATCACGCCCAGCTCTGTTCTCTTCCAGGGCTCTTCTAAGCCTCCCCTTTCATAACTGCTGAAGAGCCCACTCCTAGACCAGCACGAACCTCTGCAAACCCTTGACTTGACGTTTTTTAACTGTTCATTAGCAGAACTACAAATCTTTTCTCCTTTCCTCGGTAATTTTTATACATTTTTTTTTTCTTTTCAATATATATATTTTGCCTAGACATATGCCTGTGCATCATGTGTGTGCCTGATGACCACGGAGCCAGAGGAGGGCATTGGATCCCCTGGAACTGGAGTTACATGTGGGTGCTGGGAATGGAACTCTGGTTCTCTGGAGCAGCAGCTGGTGCTCTTACCTGCTGAGTCATCGCTATAGCCTTTCTTCACTGGCTTTTACAGGATGAAGAAAACAAAGTTCAAGTAGCTTGCTTGTTCTCCTTCCTTCCTACCTATCTACCTACCTAGCTAGCTATTTATTTTGAGACAGGGTTTCCCTGTGTAGCCCTGGTTGTCCTGAAACTCACTCTGTAGACCAGGCTGGCCTTGAACTCGGGAGATCCGCCCGCCTCTGCATCCTGAGTGCTGGGATTAAAAGCATGCATAAACGGTGCCCGGCTAAAAAAGTCAAAGACAGTCAGGATATGTTGAGTTGGTGATAACTTTGCTGAGCCTGTCAACCAAGGGCCACAGAGGACTAAGAACTAGTGCATTTCGAACCTGCCCCAATCTAGTAGTCTTTTTCTCTTTTTGCCCCTCCCCCAGTAAAATCACTCTGCAAACATGAAGCACCTAGAATGAGCTCTGCTTATGGTATCTTGTTACTATAAACTTTAACTAAACGTTAGTCCTTCTGTCTGCATCCTGCAGTGGATTATAAAGTTATACCAACAGGAGTCAGCAAGATGGCTCAGCAGGTAAAGGGGCTTGCCTAGACCTCAGGTTCCATCCCTAGGGCCCACATGTGATGGGAAAGAACCGACTCCAACAAATTGACCTTTAACCTCTAAGTCCCACCAACCCCATAAATTTAATTTTAAAAATCTTTTAAAAGTTACATCAAGGGCTGGAGAGATGGTTCAGTGGTTAAGGGCACTGACTGCTCTTCCAGAGGTCCTGACTTCAATTCCCAGCAACCACATGGTGGCTCACAACCATCTGTAACGGAATCTGATGCCCTCTTCTGGTGTGTCTGAAAACAGCTACAGTGTACTCATATACATAAAATAAATAATTCTTTAAGAAAAAAAAGTTTATTACAAAAAGTTCTATCAACAAACATCATAGTTCTGTAACTGATATACTTGATTGTACATTAGTTGGACAGACATTTGGTATACTGCTGGACTTCATCCCCAGATATAATTGCTACCTTACCCTCCAGGCATGCCCCAGAACAATCTACTCATTTTTACAATGTTGCACTTTTCTTTCTCAGTGTAACCACAAATTCCTGAGGCTGAGGGGTAGACAGAAGAAACTGCCAGTACATTTCATATTTAATCAAATCCTTGTCTACTGTAATCTAATGGAATAGGTGACTTTAACCTTAAAGCAACTGGACCAAGCAATAAGGACTAAGCAAATGGGTTAACGACATTCCTGACTGTAACTCAGCTATGGCTAAGACATAAGTAAGGCCAAAACAGCCCCTTAATATCAAGTTTGTAGAAATATTTAGATAACAAAAAAAGGTTGCTTACTAGACAAGAGGTTACTGCCCTATCCCTGTCATTTACATGCCTACCAGGTATTTCATATACCCAGAAAAAAATTATTCATTAGTGTTAATAATGAATATTACAATATTTTGTTCATCCAAAGTTTTCAAAAGCTAATGCAAAGTAAAAGAACACTTGCCTAGCATATGTGTGTGTGTGTGTGGGGGGGGTGTCTTTGTTTTGAAAAATCAAAAATTCAGAAAAATGAATGAAGTATAAATTATATCCCATAACCCAATATAAGGACCTATTGTCAGCTGTGACTACATTAGAATCCTTTCTTTTTTGTTTTTTGAAACAGGGCTTCACTCTGTACCCCTGGCTATCCTTGAACTCACAGAGATAGTCCTACCTCGGGCGTGCACCATCACTGCCCAGCTACATCAGAATCCTTCTATCAAGTAGACTAAAAGGCATGAAGAAATAACATTATAAAATTAGATATCTCCTTACTTCCCAGTTAGTGTTTACTTGCAGGCCTAGCTCAAATGTTCAACAAGTCTACACGATCCGTGAGGAAAAGGGCACCAAGATACCCTCTTTGGACAAGCACTTACATCTGGTTAGTGGAAGAATGTTCTTTCTTCCCTCTCTCCCTTGGATTTTCCTGGTGTCTTACAATATTTTACTTTGAAAGTCTAAAAACACTCTTCCAGAATCACAGCACTATACTAGTTTGAGTACTGAAAATTTTAATTCTGGTTCCAACTTGTTCCAAGTTAGGAAACAGTATTTCAAGGGACAGGAGTGGATCGTCAGCCAGTAACAAATGTGCTCATTTATTTGATGGGAAAATGAGGTCAAGGTTTGAAATGGACAACTTGAGAGATTAAAATGTATTTCATGGTTTTTTATTTTTACAAATTGACCCTGGGCTTCACTCACTCTAGGCAAGTGTCCTGTTGCCATGCCACATGCCTTCCTTAGAACAGAAGGGCCTGGCTCAGAGATCAGCTCTCAGCACCCGTCAGTCACACTCTTTGTAATTCCAGCAAAAAAGCACCTGAAAGTCTTATCCCGGCTCCATAGACACCAACACACACATGGCAGGCAGGCACGAACACGCGCGCGCGTGCACACACACACACACACACACAAATAAAATAAGTTTTAAAAAGTTCAAAAGCTGTGTGGGCATGGTGGTGATCCCAGCAGTCCAGAAAGAGACAGGATGATCTGTGTGACCTCCAGGCCAGCCTTGTCGACATAGTAAGTTCTAAGCCAGCCAGGCATACTCAGTAAGACTGTTTCAAAACAAAACAGATTCAACAGCATTGGCTGCCTGGCCTGGTGGTGCAGGTTTGAAGTCCCAGTTTCTGAGGAGTCTTTGAGGATCCGAGGCTCAATGGTACTGAGAGGGCTAAAGGCCACCCTGTAAGACTTAGTAAGTCATTCGCACACAGAGAGAAGGGTTTGGTTGAAGCACATTAGGAAAGCACATGTCCAGTGTGGGGAATGCATATTTAAAAGAATTATTAATCTTAAGAGCATTTTGAAAAATGACCTAAAATAGATGGATACTAGCATTTGAAAATGTGAATACTTCCAACACAAATGACGCCTTAGTTGAGCGTGGCGGCTTATTCCTGTATCCCAACATCTGGGAAGCTGAAAAGAGGGTCCTAAGCTGGTAGCCATTTTGGGTCCCATAGCTTCCTATCTGAGCTACTGAACAAGGCCTAGTGACACCATTGTATGCAGTATTATATATTTATGAGAAAACCAGTAAAGTATAATGAAAAATAATAAATACAGAGTCAATATTCAAAAATAGAGCCTTTCATTTCCTAACTTGAGTTTTAACATTTCCAGGCACTAATTACAAAATAACTTAATGTCAGCTAATGTAAAACTATGGCTTTTTTAAAACATTAAGATTTTTTTTTTAAGTAAACTAAAGTAAGGACTTCCCCCTAATACCATGGTATGTTTATTACAGACCTATTAGAAACATGACACAGTAGAGACTGAACTAAACAAAAAAAAAAAAATCTCAATTTGTATCTAAGGGCAAGACTAGATATTAAAAATGTGTCTCCTTAATCTTGGTGAGCGTTAAGGTAATGTTGGTTAACACACTTAAAATGAAAGACACTCATTATTTTGACAGCATATACAAAATATGTTCCATGGATTTTAGGAAAATAATTTTTCCATGTTTAGTTGGCTGTAAGGTAAGTTACAACAACAACAGAACAAGAGGAAAATTGAGTGTAAAAAATAGAGAGCCAGAAAGTAGGGGCACAAGTTTTAATCCCAGCACTGGGGAGGCAGAGGCAGGCAGATCTCTGAGTTCAAGGCCAGCCTGGTCTACAGGTACTGGACAGCCAGCGTTATACAAACAAACAGAACAAGATAGAGACTGGGAGGCTAGAGAGATGGCTCAGTGGTTAGGACCACGTAACTTCTCCTGGAGGGGAACAAGCTTACTTTACAACACCCACCTCAGGTGCTCATAACGGCTTCTAAAGCTAGATCCAGGGGATCTACTTGTCTGACCTCCACAGGCACCAAGTACGCACGTGTAAATGTACATTCACACACCCATGCTTTCACAAAATAAATCTCTAAAAAGAAACAACAACCCCCCCCCCCACACACACACCATTAGAATCTTGGTCCTCTACCATTGAGCAGCACGACTTCAACACCTGAACCCTAACGGTCCTAACTTTCCTTGAACGTAAGACAGAATTATAAGAACCAAGTTTAGATAGCATGTGTAGTGGACTCTGAGGCAAGAGGAGGGTTGGAAGTTCCATGCCAGCTGGGGCAACTCTGTGATTTTTTTTGGTCATCCTGGGCTATGTCAAACCCTGTGACAAAAACAAAGTGAGGCTGGAGAAATGGCTTGGTAGCTAAGAGCACTTGCAGCTCTTGGACAGAACCAGGGCTCAGATTCTGTCACCCACATGGTGGCTCACAACCACCTGTAACTCCAGTTCCGATGCCACCCTCTTACCTCTGTGAGCACCAGGCAGGCATAAGGTGCACACATGCATGCAGGCAAAACAATCACACACAGAAAATGAAGTGTATCTTTAAAATATTTTAATGAAATAAAAAGCCTTACACACACACACACAGTAACAGAACTAGGAACATGATGTTTTACACATCTCTGGATCTCTTTTACTCTCTACCCTAAAATCAGCTGCTTTGGCTTTATACAGATGCTGCAGGCTTGGCTTATATAACCAGTGATCTCGCTTTAATTTTTTTCCTTCAGGGGCAGTTTGGGAGGACACACAGTTTGAACGGGGGTCTCACTCTATAATTCAGGCTGGCCTGAAACTCACTATGTAAACCAGAATGATTGGAACTGGAGGCAAATCCTCTTCAGTCTCCCAAGAGCCAGGATTACAGTTCCCAGCCACTAGGCTCTGTTTAACATAAAAGCTTTTCTGTATCTCTGGCTCTGAGAGCAAGATATAAAGCTTGTGGCCTCTGATCTCAGCATTCAAAAGTATTCAGAAGAAAACATTCCCAAACTGGACACTGTGGCACACGCCTGGAATCCCAGCGCTCAAAAGACAGAAGTAAGAGGGTCTCCAACAGTTCTGGGCCACTTTGGGCTAAATACTGAGAATTTGTCTCAAAAAAAAAGGGGGGGGGTGAGGTATAGTACTTGTAGAATCTTGTGCTGGGTCCTCAGTACCACAAACACAAAATAAAACCACTCAAAGAGGACATTAAAACATTCTCCATAAAGAGAAAGCTACATGCATCAAGTATGCAAAGATTTAAGTTTCTCTCATCCTAGAGTGGGACAAGAGTCTTTCACTTGTATCAGTCATGATCACGATTTGAAATTAGCTATTATTTTTTTGTACATATTTCACAAAAAGTCTCATTCTATGATAACCTGGTTAGAAATAATCAGCCCCCTCTAAAGGATTCTCTCGGTTCTGAGGATTTTTCTTTTGTTTTTCTTTTCAGACAGGATTTTTCTATGCATCCCCGACTGTCCTGAAACTCTCTATGTACACTTGCCTGGACTGGAATATGCAGAGATCAGCCTGCCTCTGACTCTTGAGTGCTACACTTAAAGGTGTGCAAACAATAGCCTGGTTTGAAGGTTTAGAAATTCATGAAGCAAGCAGGACAGTGTGGTATATGCCTTTAATCCCAGCACTGCAGAGGCAGAAGCAGGTGGATCTCTGAGTTCAAGGCCACCCTGCTCTACAGAGCAAAGTTCCATGACAGCCAGGGCCACACAGAGAAACTCTGTCTAAAAAAAACCTAAAATATATTAAAAAAAAAAAAATGAAATAAAACCATGAAGCAGAGGATGGGGACTCACATCTATGAACCTAGCACTTGGGAGGTGGAGAATCACCTCAAGCTCCTGGGCTACAGGAGATCCTATCTCAAGAAAAACAAAAAAGTATTTAAAAAAATAAACAGCAATATAACTTTAATGCAATATAACAAATGATGATGTCAGTCTTTCCTTAATCCTCAACTCAAAATGGAAATTCTCAACTCAAAATAGCAAGTTGGTCAATGAGTGAAGTTTTGGACTCTTCCTTTTGAAATCTTTTGAGTGCCCTTACGTGTCAGGTGTCTAGGTAGTAATTTAGATGGTAAAGACTTTTACAGTAGTGCTGAACTTGAAACCACCATAAATTAATCTTTTGGCCTATCTACTTTAGAGCAATACGACTTACATAGGTAGTTTTTATTATTATGCTTCTCCCCCCACCATTAAGTTACAAATGAAAACTCTAATGTAGCCAATGACGTTGATTTTCTCCACTCCTCACTGCAACTTCGAATTTGAAGTGTGAATTTAAATTTCCTTCACAGCTCTCCTATCTTAATCTTTCTTTATAACTTTAAATATCTTTTTCTCATATTCTTAAAAACCACAAAGGTTATGCATAAGTTTCATCCCTAGGTGAGACTTTCACTCCAAGCCCACAAACTTTTGTCTCAAATTGATCGTTTAAAGGGAGCTGAAGGGAAACACTGAGTGTTAAAAATACAACAAGAGAAAGGAGACAGAAAACCAGCAAGTGAGATGGACACTGAGCCTCTGCCAGAAAAGGCCAGGTAACATTTTCTCTTGTTGTGTAAGTTTCTTTGTCTCTCGGCCTACCAATGAATTCTGCACATTACCAAACTATTGTATTTCACCAGTAGTTACAATACTTCCCAAAGGAACCCCTTTTTCAGTCCGTGAATTCTCTTTTAAAGAGCTTTCTGACTATCTACGGTTCAATTCCAAGACTACAAACCTCCTTTTCCAGAGGAAAAACTTAAAGACAAAAAACAAAAACAAAACAGGACTAGATTCTCCGAAGGCTCTCAGACCTTCCTCGAATTCTCCGAACAGATATCTAAGTCCCCAATAAACAATGAACCACAAAAGTATAGACTAAACGGGGAAGAGGAAGTATTAGAACAAAAGCCAAACAGCACGAAAGCCCCACAGTCGCCTCTATCGTCCCAGTTTACCACCCCCAACTTCCTACTTCCACCGAGGACTCATCGATTCCCGCTCGGGTGGAGATAAACGATTCGCGAAGGCAGCAGGCGCTGGCCAGTCGGGGACGGGGTGCTTTCACTGCGTGGTGGAAGGAGGCTAGCCAAGGGCTGGGCAAAGAATGGGAAGCTGGGTGTTATGGGGGAGGGGGGATTTAGGGCGCCAGGGCTAATCCCGGCCAGGGCCTGCGGGTGGAAGGGGCAGCAGGCGAACCTCCCGGAAGGCGAGGCAAGCCGGTGCGCGGAGCTTGCGGGTCGCGAGCAGGGGAGGACGCCGGCGGCCCCGCCAGGGGCGGGTGGCGGGCCGCAGAAGGGAGGCGGCTCCGGTAGAGCGACTGTTTGGGGTGCGAGAGCTGGCCTTCGCCGCCGCCCGAGACCCCTCCGAGCTCACACCTCAAACCTGCTCTTGGTCACTCCGTTCACGTCCCTCCTCATGGGGCCAGCGGGTGCGGCCCGGACAGGGCGCTGCGGCGTGCGGAGTGCAAAGACAGGGGCCAGGGCAGGCCCCGGAGTTCCGGGAGAGGGAGGCGGCGGCGGCAAGGCTCCGCTCGCTCGCCAGACGCGGAGGAGAGACCGCTCGAGTCCCGCGGGGGCCTCCACCACCGCCCGCGGCGTCCGCGGCCGCGACGACTGCCAGTCGCTAGCTCGGTCCTCTCCAAAGCCTCAACTTCAACCCAAAACAAAAACACTCCCCACCTGCCAGCAACGCCGCTCCTCATTGGGCAGAGCCGCCAGGGCCTCGGAACGCCGGGGGAGGGGAGGAGCGCTCCGCGGCGGCGGCGCGAGCCCACCCCTCCCCCACCCGGCGCAGCCCCGGACGGTGAGCCCGCGAGCAGCCGGACCGTTGGGTGACCGGGCGCGAGCCCACCGGGACAAGGAGAGGCAGGGGAAGTGCCCAGACGCGCGCGCGCGTGTGTGTGTACCGGGCACAGGGTGCTGTGGGGCGGGTGCGAGTGCGCGAGTGCGCGCGAGCTCGCGGACCGGCGAGAAGAGCAGAGCAGGGACGGAACATCACAGGATCCCCTCCAGCACTGCGAGGACTCACTGGCATGTACCAGCCCACGCGGAACCTGAGCTTTCAGCCTAGGATCCCCAGCCCTGATCTGGTCACTTCCCCGGCGGCCTGAGCTGGCACCCACATCTTTCTGGCCACCCAACTCCCGTCCTCTATCACTCACTGTCGCCTTGAACCCAAAGTGCAGCAGGCGGTCCCTGCTCGGAGCCATTTTCCTCCTCTTTCTAGACGTCTCTAGGTAGGGACAGTGCTGCCGCCGCCGCCGTAGGTGCTGCCGCCGCCTCCCCCGCCCCGGTGAATTGCATTACGGGGTGCTGCAGAGAGGCCTGGGGGGCCGCTGCGGGGCGGATGGCGCCCAGTGCCTGGCTCCAGAAGGCAGAGGCTGGTTGCGTTAAGAGGAGGACCTAGCGTCAGCTCTGCACAGGAGCTGGCAGCGAGGCTATACCTCGGGGTCAGGGGGTGCAATGCCCCAGCCCGGTACCCATTCCTAGGGCCGAGGGAGGGGCTGGCGTCGATCGGGTGGGGGCCCGCAAGGCACAAGGGCCATTGGCTTCCCCGCCCCTCCGGCCGGTGGCGCCCAATGGGCTGCAGTGACTGCGCACTCTCCAATCAGAGAGCGGATTGGTGAGAGCCTCCGCCTGACGCCATTTCGGCGGGAGAAACAAGCATGTAGGATCGAGTAGGCGGGGGCGTTTGCCCATAGGAAACTATGACTTTCGTGGGATTATGTTCCTAGTATAGAAGCTAGTCTGTCATCTCTTTAACTCCAGCCTTCAAGACTCCTAAAGTTTATGACCTATTTTCCACGAATTATGAAACTGAGTGAAATTGCTCCTTCAAAGAGAATCATTACAAAATATACCAAACCTGAAATATTAAAAACTATCATAAATCTCAGCTGTCCTGATTAGGCCGCAATACTGCTTCTAATTGTATACTCAAAGCAGTTACGAGTTTGTCCTAAGACCCTTTATAATTAGTTTTAATTAGAAAGTGAAAAAGACGAATGTTTAATCTTTAAAAAACAAAAACTCATTTTATTACTTATTGACCCTAAAATAAAACTTTCCTTTTTCTTTTTTTTCCTGTTTGAGTTGTTATGTAGCCTGTTCTGGTTGTCTGGAACTCAAGAGATCCAACTGCTGCTCTACCTCCAGTTCTGCCATTAAAGACCTGTCACTGACATCTGACCCAACTTACTCCCCCCCCTGTCACTGACATCTGACCCAACTTACTCCCCCCCCTGTCACTGACATCTGACCCAACTTACTCCCCCCCCAAGAGGCATTCCTAAACAAACTAGCTTTAAAAAGCTCAAGTTCTTGGGCCCACAAAAACCTAGGTCCACATGCTTTTAATTAAGCATTTACTTCAGTGAAAAACATCAAAGTTTAGTGGCATCAAAAAGCTGTTTCTCCCAGCAAGAATTACTGATGAATTTGTAACTGCAAGCCAGGATAAGGTGAGAAAAGATGGCCCAGAAACAAGTATGGGAAAGCAAAAACAACATCCTGTCTTATCGGTCTACCAACTGTGCTATGGGCCCATTTAGAGTAGTCCTCAGTGAAGCTGTTGTTTTCTAATTGGGATTTTTGAGAGGCTTAACAAATGGAAATACTCAAAGAATAATATTTTATGGTGATATAATCCCACCAGGTAATACCAACCTGTAGTGAGGCTTAAGGACTGCTTGAGATCAGAATCATACTGGGCTCCCTATAGACAACAACAAATGACCATAACCCTAGCACTTGGGAAAGGAATGCAGGAAGATAAAACAGTTTAAGGTCAGCTTCAGCAACACAAATTAAAGGTCTGGCTGGGCTACATGAAACCTAGTCACAAAACACATAGGCCAGCCTGGTCTCCCTAGTGAGTTCCAGGCCAGCCAGGGTGGCGTAGTGAGAATCTGTCTTAAAAAAACAAAACAACAAAAACCACAGAGGCACATTTCTTTTTATCAAAGAAATTTATTTGCATGTAAAGAAACAGTTTTATTTTTGTGTTGTTTTAGGGGGGAAAATCCCACAGATTTTTTCCACTTTCAAAAAAAAAATGAAAAAAAATATTTACAGAACAGCCATACACACAGAAAATCAAATTAGAAATGCCTTTAAGAAAACACCCTTCCCACTGCTCCTGATGTACATTTTTAAACTCAAAATTTAAGTCTCAGCTCTATAGTTGAACATTTTCCCAACCTAGTTTCTAAGATAATACTTCCTGTCCCTCCAAAACTTAACTCCAAGACAAATACTTGGGGACCGGCCTAAAGATAAAACAAGACAAGATTACCCAGGGATTGTTTCTATCCTGACATCTGCTGTGACCAATGAGGACACTGACTCACGGGCTCTTCTGAAAATTCATGATATATTGCTGTTACAGACTTTCAGGCCTTGGCCCGACAAAAGGAAAATCCAATTCAAGCTGGCTTTGGCAATTACATCAGGTCCCCTTCCTCACCTCGAAAACACTTTAAGATACACTGAAATATTCTTGTACATCAGAGCAGATTTTGTCCAAAGACCCTTAACATGAAGCCCAAAGACAGAAGAATCGGGTGAAACTAAAACTGCCTAAACTCCAGCAGCAGCAGATAGGTAGAAGTTGACTTCATGTCACCGCCGTCTTTTGAAACAGGAGAATGAGTACACCTGGATGGGAGGGAGGTGTCCCAGGCTTGGTTTATTCTGCCTCTTCTCCTCCACCCTGTGGAGAAATGCAGTGCTCCCTGGTTCCCAGGCAGGGTGAAGCAGTTTAGCCCCGGCTCCCTGTTAAGCAAGTTCAGATGCTGGGTCATTGTGTGGGGTGTGCCCATCAGCAATTCAGGGGCTTATCCTTCATCCAGATCCTAACTCGGGATTCTTTGATCTGGGATGAAGACAGAAAGAGAGAAAAAGCTTCCCAGTTTACTCATTTTGGTATTTGTTGACTCTGCTTGGGGGTCCTGAGCCCCTTATACTATGCAGTACATTTCCCCATGAGATTGTCCCCACCCAGAACAAAATGAAACCCTCTATAACTTTAACTTTCCTGCAGAAACTAAGAGGATAGTATTCAGAACCAGGTGGCAAATTTCTAAGAAATCCAACCTAGCTTTATCTGAGACACCGCACGGCTACTATGTCAGCACCACAAGAGAAAGCACTCCACTACCCCTGCCGACGTCCTCGAGTGTCACCCAAGACACCAGGCTCTGATAGAAGAACAGATAACCTTTCTTGCTCCACTTTCCAATACTTTGTTTCCTATTTATTGCCTTGGGACACAGAAATGGCAGAGTTGTTGAGGACCGATGACCAGAAAGGGGAGAACGACAAAAAAAGAGAAATAGTCAGGAAAGAAAGCCACAGTAGATTTTCCAAGTCTATGCTAACTCCAACCTGCAGAGTGTTGGATGTAGAAATCGTCCATATCTGATGAAGTCACTCCACTTATAACACACACAAAGAATGAATCACCTGGCTTTTTTTTTTTTTTTTTCCGTTTTGCAATCCAGAAGAGTTGTGCTGGGGATTATGCCCCACCCCGCTGATACAGATCCTGAACGGAATCGTCAGGAATGGCACAGTGCAGGTGGCGAAGTCAAAGTAAGGCCGCGGGTTTTTGAGAGGACCCTCCGAATACTGAGAACTTCCGTTGCACTCAAAACGGTCTCCTGCACTTCTCCATTTATGAGAAGGTCTTCCTTTGATGTCCTTCAGAATCCAGACTCAGACCTGTTTCTCCAAAAAGGTCGAGTGTATGCTACACGGTAGCAAGGGTGATCTTCATGCTCACTCAGTACTCCAGGCCTAATCACTTCACGTGAGCCTGAAATTGTTTTAAGTGAACTATGGCTGCATTTTTTATTTTTAAAACTGTTTATCTCGGGGAGCATACAGTGGAGTGATTTATGTCTGAACTCCTTCTTCTTGTGATGAAGAGAAACAAAGAGTCCAGCTCTTAGGAATGGCATCAGCTCTCCTGCAAACAAAATGCTGGGATGTAGACTTTTGGCACATTGTGGAACTAGGAGAACTATTAATTCTATACTGGTTTTTATACGATAGGGTATAGACTCTGAAAACGTATGTATATCCCCAAAAGCCACCCTTCCTTTTTAATGAAAGAAGATAAATCTTTTATCTGCATAGGGAGGTAACTCACTCCTAATATTCCTATGGTGTCTGAACCCTGTGAAAAACCTCCACAGACAATAGTTTTGGTTTTTCTATTTAACTCCAAAGACAGGCTCTGACTAGCTCTGTGGGCTTGGTGCGCAGCATCAACACAAGCTGCAAGCTCCCCCACCAGACAAGCCTTGCTACCTGCCTCCTTCAGTTCTGAGCCATAACCTTCATAGATCTAGAACAAACATTGCATAAAAACAAACATCAAGGATTAAAATATTACAAATAAATAGCTAAAATAATTTTCCCTCCCCCAATCACTCCTAAGAAAGACACCAAACATTGCTTTAAGTGTCCAGAACTGCCAAAGTCCTTCCCTTGCCCATGCTTCCAATGGACATCTCCCAAAGGTGAACAACCTTCATGCGAACGCATCAAGGAATGTATTGCTTTTTCATTTTCTGCCCAGCCCTTCAAATACATGCACTAAAATGAGTTTAAAGCATGTCCTGAAAATGGAAAAAGGGAGAAAAATATATATGAATATTTCCCACGACAGTTTCCCACCCTCCCTCTCTGCACCCTTCCCACCACCCCTCCCCTTTCTTAAGCAAGTATTTTATACACTGCTTTCTGGCAAAGAAATATGACTTGTTCGTGAAGAACCAACTGCACGGTTTTGGTAGCAGGGTCTAGATATGTGTTTGTGAGTGTACCCAGCTTGGTGTAGAGGCCATGCCCTTTAGGATTCCTAAGCACAGATCGGGCCTGTCTGACTCACCCCTCGTGTTGGTTTACATGTATCATTAGTTTCTCCTCTGGACATGTCTGTTTAGAAAGTAAGGTTAATTGCCAATCAGGGCCACATCCATTAGATCATCATCTTCCTCCCCAATCATAAAGTCAGGGCTGAGCCTGGAAGGCCTATCTGCAGATAAGATAGGGTTATTTGTCATAGACGAAGTCTGATCTGAAGAAATGGGGGATTTAGACCAATTCTCTGGCTTGATGCTGTGAGACTTTTTCTTGTCTCTGTCTTTGTCTCTGTCCCGGTCTCTATCTTTGTCTTTGACTTTCTTCTTTTCCTTTTTGTGCTTCTTATGCTTCTCTGTGCTGTATTCTGGAAGTGGTCGGACACCATCATCTGAGCTGGGACTGTTCTGGTAGGATCTCTCTGCTATAGAGGAACCTGACTCACTTTCACTGTCCACATTCTGGGGTGTATATGCTGGCGACTTACTGTGACTGGGAGAACCCCGTTCATGCTTTGGAGTAGAACCACTGATCAGTGGAGAGCCATAGTTCTTTGAAGAGGTTATCTGCGGCCTGAGCCCGTCTCCGCCACTTTCTCCAGGTTTCTGTAGCGTCACTTTGGCTTTGATGCTCGGGGAGCCTCCATCATGCTTGCTGATAATAATTTTTGCCACACCTGTGCTCCCCACATTTTTTGACTCTGAGGTCTTCTTAGAGGAATCCACTGATCCTCCAGAAGTAGAAACCTTTGATTTGTCTTTATCGCTTTTCTCACGTTTGCTCTGGAATTCCCCTCCTGACATGTTATGCTTGGAGGACATGGGATGGTTAGAGGAATTTGTGCTACCGCCCATCTGACTGTCTATTGGATCCTCACCCCCAGGCCCACTGGTAACCACCCCATGCTTTAATTTATCTATGACAGCTGTCAAGGAAGGCTTCTTATTCCTACTGGGAGACTTCCCTTTAGAACTCCCATGTTGGTTCTGAGAGGATGACATGGAAGAACCACTTGAGGCAAATGAGGAGGAAGATGGTGTACAAGAATTAGATGCTGGGGGAGTTTTTTGAGACAATGAGCCTGAGGATCCTGACCCTGAAGATGACTTTATACCAGAGCTTGAACTAGTTCCTGACATATGAGAACCACTAGAACCTGAACTGATAGGGGACTTGGCTTTAGAGGATGGGGGGGTCCCAGGAACAGGCTTCATTGGAGAGGCAAGCTTATCTGAGCCTCCAGGAGGCCTTGAATGGGAAGGAGATATGTTTGGTTTACTTATAGAAGGATTCATAAGTGAGGATGGCTTGCCTTGGGGTTTCATCTTGGTACTGCTAGACCCAGTGCTCAGTCCATGTTTGGTAATGGGAGAGGAGCCTGGCTTCCCCCCGGTCTGAGATGAATTTTTGGACTGGCTGGATCCAGAAGACCCTTGGCTAGAATACATACTGCCACTGAGCTTGGAACTTGATGAGCCTTCTGATTTACTGCTTTTCATCTTGCCTGAGGTGGAAGCAGAAGACAAGGAGGAGGAGGAGGAGGAATGACTGTGATGGCTTTTGCTGCCAGAGGAAGACACAGAACCACTGCTAGTGTACTGACTGTGGGAGGAAGGCTTGCCCACCATCACTGTCCCTTTAGGAAGCTGAATGGTGATTTTAGGAATGGGCGGTGTGGCAACACCTGGGGGCGTCTGAGATCGTCCCGAACTGCCTGGGGATTTGGACCCACCTGTACTGGTAGGTGGGGTGAAAGGTCTATTAGAAGAACTGTGAGATGGGGATTTTCCCTCAGTGTCTGCCTTCTTCCGTTTTGGAGGCTTATCTTTGCTCTTCCCATCATTGGAAGGAGTGCGGCTGCGCTTGCCTGGCTTGCTGTCTGAGCCCGGGCCTGATCCACTGCTCGCGCCTGTGCCGTTGCCTTCCTTTACTCTCTTTTGACTTTTTTCTTTCCCCAACTCTCCAGTGGTCAGTAAAGGACTCTGACTACCACTATGATGCTCTATAAGATCTGCAGCACCCAAAGCCTTACCAGCTACTGATAAAATACTGAAGTCAACCGTGTCAGCCTGGCTACTGCCCTTAAATTTCGACTCCCCATTGTCACCTCCAAGCATTGGCATCCCCAAAGAATTTAGTGCCTGCGATGCGAACCCTTTGAAATCATCATTGTCCCCACTCTGGCTACTCTCATCAAAATACTCTTCTCCAAACCCGCTCTGGCTCTGGCTGTTCAACAAATCAGGGTTGAAATCTACTCCATCAGGGAAAAAATGATTGGTGGGAGAATCACTACTGGGGCTTCCAGCGGCATCTGCAATAAGATCAGCTGGGTCAGTGTACGGATTTTCATTATTATTAGTTTGAAAGACATCAGAATCAAAGAGGGCACTCTGAGAATGCCCAGAACTTGAGGAATCTCGAACAGGGGTGCCAATAGGTGGGCAATCATCACTAGTGCTGGGAAGCTTTGAAGCTTCTTCTGCAATATCTGAAAGAATATCAGTTACATCTGGGCCAATGCTGTCTGAACTGGATAGTCGGACCATCCTCTGAATACTGGGTTGGGGGTGAGATACTGGCTGTGGGTAAGTAGTCGGGGGAGTACTACACTGGCTTGGAGCTGGGGTGATATGAGGTGTATCCAGCGCGTCAGCTGTCATGCTGACATCAAACATAGGGTTCTGTGAGTCGACATCCATCGAAAAGAGCTCCCTCTGGAAATCGTCTTCAGTCTGGTGCTTGGGTTTGTCAGGTGGAACTCTTGAGGACTTCTTCTTCTTGGTCTTGTTGCTCCCCGAGCACATTTCCATCCGGGGTGATCCGGAAGAGGAGTTCTGCCTTTCTAAAGGGCTGCTTCCATAAAGGGTTGAGAAATCTTGGGCAGGGTTATCTTTAAGAAGGTTCATGAGCATCGGGTGGTTCTTGGTGTTGCCGGCCATCGAAGAGACAGGTGGCGGCGTGTGGTGAGGAGGGGTCGGACTCGAGCCAATGGTAGACCCCCCGTTCCCTGTGATTTGCAACAAACTGGTAAGAATTGGGTTCTGAGACACCTTGCTGAAGTCCTCCCCATGGCCCACCGACTCATGCCGATCTTTGATGCTCATGCTCATATTAAACAAGGTGGTAATGGGACCCCCCGGAAAGGTGTTGGTTGGTGTAGTGGTACCACTCATTGGGTTGTTGCCTGTGGTCATGCCATACCCTGGGCTGCTAGCCGGGGGCAGGTTCTTTTTCACCATGTCTTCAACTGTCTCTGCAATGAGAGACAGTGCTGGGGTGTCAGCCTGTATGGTTTCAGCCTTCCTCCGAATAGCCCTCATCGTCACAGGGATGGACATACATCTGTAAGATAGGAGAAAAAAACCTAAGTTAACACTGTATTGGTGATGAATAAAATCACCAATCATTTGGAACAAAAGGCTCTACTTTTGCCTGTAATTTAGATAAGCCTCAGAAGACAGCAGTTAGCAATTTTCACATAAAGCAAGTAATCTGTAAGACAAGAGTAATTTATCAAATGCCAAATCATTGGATATATTGATTCTAAAAAGAATTGTGATCCAACAGGAAATTAACTGGTTATGAAACACACACAAAAACCAAACCAGAGTCCAAAATCAATTTATACTGAACTAAAAGAAAGTCCTCAGGCGTGGGTAGCACAGGAACTGTGAGTTCAAGCCAGTTTGGAATACAACATCAAGACCCTGTCTCAAAAATGAAAAACATGGAAGAAACTTGGGAAGGAAAAGTAACGATAACAAAACTCAGGAAGAAAATATCTTCCTTTTGGAGGGGCTCCACATGGTCACAGGTGATAAATACGAAACTACCAACAGAGACACTGTGGCAACAGCAGCAGCCACTCTTGAGGAAAGTCCTGTTGCTGGTGAGCAGTGCTAGCTATCTTAACAAAGACTACTTCCAACTTCTGGTAAGTTTAGATTATCAACATACTTTTAAAAACATTTTGCTTTACTATGTGTGTCAGCAAATTTTATCCTAAGCCAAACACTGATATTTTGGGCATTATAACTGTTAAGTGTTTTGTCTTCAGGATTTTGTCAGTTTTGCTTGAAAGGTACTGGAGATGTGTAAAACGAACAGCAGTGTTCCAATAAAAGTTAATTGGAATCTATTAAAATCTATTTTGAGGCTGAAGACAGTTATTGCTCTGTTATTGCAGTGCTTGCCTACCATGCACATAGCTCTGGGTTTCCTCCCCAAGCACCAAATAAACCAGGTGGAGTGGCATACACCTCTGATGAACGCACTCAGGAATCTAAGGCAGAATGATTGGGAATTCAAGATCATCCTGGGCTGGAGAGATGGCTCAGCAGTTAAGAGCATTGGCTGCTTGCTCTTCCAGAGGTCCTGAATTAAATTCCCAGCAACCACATAGTGGCTCACAAGCATCTGTAGCTTTTTGGGTGTGTCTGAAGACAGCTACAGTATATTCATATAAATGAAATAAATAAATCTTTAAAAAAAAAAAATAGAGAAGATCAGCCTTAATTACATTATCAAGGCCAGTTTGGAATACACAAGGCCCTATCTCAAAACTTAAATAAAGGTCCAGTCCTACAGATCCAAAGCTTCAGGATCTCCATGACACAAGTCAACAACAGACTATCTGAGAGGAGACCCAGTGAGGATCCAGTATTGATAGTGAAGGAGAAGCCAGAGGCCTCAAATCAGACCAATAACTGACTGCAATGATAGTAAAGGTCTTTGAGCACACCAGAGGACACACTGTGACACACTACAGCTTCCAAAAAAAAAAAAAAAAGCTTTTTGTTTTCTTTTGGGGAGGAGGTTGCAAGGGTGGAGAGTGGGTATGGAGGAATAGAAAGATGAGTGGGATTGGGGTACAGGATCTGAAATTCAAAGATCAATACAAGTTTTTTAAAAAAGAACTTAAGTAAATAAAATCTCTTTTTAAAAATAGGCTGTCAGCCTCCTACTTTAGAAAGAAAAATTTTGAAATTACATATTAATGTTTCCAGGAAGCTGGCTGGTTTAAATGTTAACATCTCACACACTGCTATATAACTTGGTATATGTGAAAAAAAGAGGCTAGGTTAAAGGAAAAAAATACTAATAATTTAGGCAAGGCATGACGACGGTGCCTGCCCTTTTAATCAGCACAAAGCAAAGGAAGGCCAATCTCTGAATTCAAGGCCCACCTGGTCTACATTGTAAGATCTACGGAGGCAACAGTGAGGGCATGTCTTTTACAAAAAGAAAGTGCATTTTTCAGCTATCACCTTAAATGTATAGCAAGGCTTGAAATCACCAGCATTGTCCCTATTGCGTATATAGTGATATTTAAATAACAAACAAACAAAATTCACATTTTTTAAAAAAATTCAAAGCATAAAAGTAGTAAATTTAAATATTTAAATTTAAATGGCAATGTTTCTCTAATACTTTTAATTCATATTAAAAATAAAAATATATAACCAGGCATGAGGATGTACATTTTTAATCCCAGTACTCAGAGGCGAGGCAGGCAGATCTGAGTTCAAGGGTAGCCTGGTCTATAAAGAGTTCCAGGACAACCTGTCTTGAAAAATAAATGAGCAAATAAATAAATAAATAAATAAATGATTGCATGCACACTTTGTACAAATCTCAGTGGAATTCTTAATGAGAAAAGGGCAATTACTACCTTTGAACAACTTTGGCAATGAAGTCATCTGTACAGATTAGTGCATCTGACAGCCCCTTGTAGAGTTTACAGCTCACATGTGTTGAGTCTTGCACATCCATCACCACTGAAAGACAAAATGTAGAAGTGATCCTTGTGATACAGCCAGGTTCTCAATCTTTCAAAAAAAAGAGATAGAACCCAAGAGAGATGTTTGTCACCCACACAACTCACCACACACAAGGGAGTCATTCACAGGGTGCTGAAAAGATACACTGAATCGAGATTCTGAGAGAGGACAGACTTCAAACTGGAGGAGCCCAGGAGAATCTAAAGAACAAGGAAAAAGATCATAATCATATTTAAGACATTAAACAAATAATTGTCCTTATATGGACAGTGACATACCCAGCTGACCACCAGACACGCACAAGGTACACATATATATAGGCAGGCAAAACATTCATTTATATAAAATAATTAAAACATAAAAAAACAACAAAAAGTTAGTAAACCTCCTACATTGAGAGTGAATTCTGAAACCAAAATTGGCCAAGAATTTTGTTTCATTTTGTATGACAAAATGACATAGTCTTGGTTTGTAGCTCGGGCTACTCCTGAACCCATAATCCTACTTTAGCCTCTCTAATACTGAGATTTCAGGTATTCACTACCACGCCCAGCTTTCAATTAGTGTTTTCATTCCATTTGACAAGTAGCCATCCAGTACTATTACCATAAAACTTCCTTTGTTAGTTTAGTTTGGTTGGTTTCTGAGACAGGTTTCCCCATGCAGCCCTGGCTGACCCCAACTCACTATGTCCACCTAGATCTACCTGCCTCTGCTTCTGCCTCCTAGTGCTGGGATTCAGTCACATACATTAGCCTGAATAAAATCTACTTTCTATTTTGTTTTTCTAGGCAAGGTTTCTCTGTGTAGCCCTCATAGTCCTGGAAATCGCTTGGTAGACCAGGCTGGACTCAGTGTCTATCATAGAGCTCAACCTGTTCTTCCACCGAATACTGGAATCTCTGTGACTCAGACCAGCCTAGTCTATATAACAAGTTTTGTTCAACAGGAATACACAGTAAGACCCTGTCGAATAAAAAAACCAAACAAAACACAAACATACACTGAGACCAGATACATATACATACATATACAAAATATACATGCATTACAGATTTGTTTTAGACTTGCTTTGCTTTGGTTTTTGCAGGGCTGACAACTGAACCCACAGCCTCACCAGAGGTAGGCAACAACTGTGTAGCTCAGAGTTCTACCTACCTCTGCCTCCAAATACTGGGACTAAAGCATGACTACACCAGATTTCACACAAAGCAGTATGGTTCATTTTGTTTTGTTTTTTTGTTAAATTCATTTGGCAATCTACCAAACATTTTAGTGGCACAGACACACATCTGCACGCACACACCCCTGCAGAAGGTTTTTCCTTCTAATTCTCATTTTTAAAATTTTTTAAAAAATATTTATGTATTTATTATATGTAAATACACTGTCACTGTCTTCAGACACACCAGAAGAGGGCATCGAATCCCATTACAGATGGTTGTGAGCCACCATGTGGTTGCTGGGAATTGAACTCAGGTCCTCTGAAAGAGCAGTTAGTGCTCTTAATCCCTGAGCCGTCTCCATCCCCGAGGAAGAGGAGTTTGAGAGCAGCCTTACCTGAATAGTCAATTCAAGCTTGTCTAGGGGTATCAGAGTATCTATCACAAAACAGTATTTCTAAAGCAGTTCTGTGGATTTACATTCTGTTCTTGTTGCCTGAAACTTCGCTGATAGATATTAATAACCATCACTAAAATGCCATATGACCAAGGTAAAAAAATTAACTGATCAATGTGAGTAGTAATTGTCTTTTAGAAAGCATCTTTTTAGAATCCAGACAGAAAAAGAAAGGATCATAGGTCTTAGACTTTTAAAGGTATATGACCAAATTCTATAAAGAATGGGGCAGGGGGCAGTGGTGGCTCACGCCTTTAATCCCAGCACTTGGGAGGCAGAGACAGGTGGATTTCTGAGTTTGAGGCCAGCCTGGTCTACAGAGTGAGTTCCAGGACAGCCAGGGCTACACAGAGAAACCCTGGCTCGAAAAAACAAAAAACAAAAACAAAAACAAAAAAAAGAATGGGGCAGGGTGGGATGGTATTTTATTTACTGACTAAACCTACCACACATAACAACCTAAACTTTAGTATTTAGAAAACATCTATCTCAATGCATTAAGATAGAAAAGTAAAGACACTGCCTAGTTGTGGTACTACGTAGAAGAACTGAACGGGCATGGTGGTGTAGACCCAAGTGTTAACATGTGAGAGGCTGAAGCAGGAGGATCACCTCAATTTCAAGACTAGCCTGGCCTACAATGAGCCCATCTCAAGAAATATAAACAAATCAATAGAAACTGTAAAGTCTCACAGACGGACAGACATCTATCAGCTAAAGTTTCAGGCAACAAGAAACAGAATGTAAATCCAGAGAACTGCTTTAGAAACGTACACACACGCGCACACACACACGCACAGGCACACACACACACCAGTGACAATGGCTTTTTACTATAAATGCCAATTGTAACAAATTAGTTCCATCACAGTAATTTGTGGTGACTAAATTCCCCATCGTGACTGTTTTGTTTACAATGACATAGTGCTTGTGATCTGGGTGTGGAATCAAACACCTGCAGTCTTTAAAGCTATATGGGTATTTCAATGAGCTACCAAATTCAAGAGCCACCGGAGAAGTCAGCATCAATCTTCCAGTAAGTTTATCAAAAGGAAAGAGAGTACCTTCTTTTAAAATAGTTCTTTTGACACAGCTTCCAATTAGGGTGTTATAGGCCACTTGGTGTCTGATCATATTCAAGATAAGAGGAACTCGGCCAGGGTGCTGGAAGGTGATTTTGCTGACCAGGGTTCCCTGCAGGCTTTGGCCATCAGGAAGAGGAGCATCTTTATTGAGAAAATAGCAGTGCTGCTGACCTGGAAGAGCCTAGGCAAAAAGAGTAATGCAAATGAATGGTGTTTACTTACCAGTGTACCAAGTCACAAACTGTCCTGGAGGGGCAGGAGGGATACCTGGGAAGTATGGGAGGTAGTAAAGTTCACACATCTATACAGACCTCTTTCAACTGATGTTACAGTTATTAATATATAGCCAACTAGTTATTCTTGAGCTAAGATACCTTTTATGAATGTACTATTGAGTTGGATACCTAACTTAGCTAAACAAAACCCACCTTAGAAATGTACACTCGCAGTTTCTAAAGAATTACAAAACTCTGTCTTAAATAAAACATTCTATATAATTATACTGTAGCTAGAACTAGAGGGCTTCGATGTTGTATTAACTAAGCATTCATATGAAATTCAAGCCCAGATGAGGTGGGGCTTTCCTAATTTATCTATGCCAGCATTTGTTCTCCGTGTGCATTTAGAAGGCCTTTTTCATTCTGGCACTTTATAGGCTAGGGCTGAAGACATGGCTCACCAGTTCAGAGCCCGTACTGCTCCTTCAGACAACTTAGATTTGGTTCCCAGCACCCATCCATCCACACGGCAGTTCAGTCTGTAACTTCTAATTCCAGGAGAATCTGACACCCTTTTCTGGCCTTCATGTGTACACAAATACAGTACACTTACATACATGCAGGGAAAACACTCATAGACATAAAAATAGTAAATTAAAAGGAAACACTTTTGCCCTTTTTAGACAGGGTCTCACTGTTCACACTCGGCCCAGGAAACAATCCTTCCTCCCCACCCTCCCACTATGAGACAGGGTTTCTATGGTGGTTTAAATATTCATAGCTCTGGGAGTAGCACAATCAGGAGGTGTGGCCTTGTTGGAAGAAGAGTGTCACTGTGGGAGTGGGCTTTGAGACCCTCCTCCTAGCTTCCAGGAAACAGTCTGCTCCTGGCTTCTTTTGGATGAAGATGTAGAACTCTCAGCTCCTGTTACCATGCCTGCCTGGACGCTGCCATGCTTCCTTCCATGATGATAAAGGACTGGACCTCAGAACCTGTAAGCCAGCCCCAATTAAATGTTGTGCTTTATAAGAGTTGCCTTGGTCATGGTGTCATCACAGCAATGGAAATTCTAACTAATAGTTCTCTGTATAGACCTGGAACTTGTTCGCTCTGTAGACCAGGCTGGCCTTGAACTCATAGATATCCACCTGCCTCTGCCTCATGAGTGCTGGGATAAAGGTGCGCCACCATGACCTCAAAAAAACCCAATTCTTAGTATCTTTCAACCTTCTAAAGGTTCAAGATAGCATTAAAAGATTTTCAACTCTTTAATCCCAGCACTTGGGAGGCAGAGGCAGGTGGATTTCTGAGTTCAAGGCCAGCCTGGTCTACAGAGTGAGTTCCAGGACAGCCAGGGCTACACAGAGAAACCCTATCTTGAAAAACCAAAGATTTTCAATTCTGATACCTTTTTTCTCTTGCTTTTTTGAGAAAAGGTTTTACTATCCCTAAGTCAGGGCACTTCTTAAGCCTCCACTTCCCAAAAGCCATGCTGCACCAGTCCTGGCGCCAGTACTTCTCTATAGGTACTTCTCAGCATGGCTGTAGTCACAGCAATCTAGATGACTGGTTTAAGATCACCCTCTGCTAAGTTCAATGCCAGCCTGGGTAACATGAGAACCTGTCTAGAAAGAAGAAGGAAGAAGACAGGGAAGAATGCTCCTTGGTTAACAGCCACTTGGTGCTCTTCCAGAAGACATAGTTCAGTTCCCAGCACCCATATGGCCACTCACAGATATCCATACCTCTAGTTTAGGTGATCTTCTTACTTCTTTCCCACCAGGCATGCAATTTATGCATATACTTAAATATAGGCAAAACACCGATGTACATAAACTAAATTGATATATACAGAAAGGTACATGGTTGTTTCTTGACTCAAAAGCTCATTTTCTTGCCTTCATATGTTTGATGACTTTTTTTGCCCAACTGAGGATGATTTAGCAATCTAAAAGAAAGCTCAGACCTCACTAATGCTATAAAGAACCAACATTGTTGCAAATCCACAGGACCTACTTACAGCATAAAATCGCATGTTGTGATTCAAAGGTAAAGGGTCAGGATCCTTTGACAGCTCAAACTGAGTGATGAGTTCATAGAGGGGCAGGTAAGTGGGCGGAGTCTCAAACAACGGGATTCCTGAAAATACAAGGACTGTTTGTAACACCCACGTCACGATCAACATGTGACAGCTCCACTGTCCTCCCTGCTCTTCCTACGCATCCGTCCATATATCCAAAAGTTCTTACAGAGCACTGGTACTAACTACTAGTGCTAACTACTAGTACTAGTACTTCTTTGAGGCCTAAAGACTGTGTGTTGTTTAAGATAATCTGAAGTTTTTCATTCTCATTTTAAGAAGTTTTATTCAAGGGTAAAATCTACCTTTATTACAGGCTGGCAAACATTTTAAAAAACAGAGCTTACCTGTGCAATTTTGCAGTTTCTGAACAAATGCTTTAGATACTGGGATTGGCTGGGGAAATTTCAAGAAGAAACACGCAGGAAGATCAACACTGTTGGCACTAGTGACTGCAGAGAAAGAAGGGGTCCTTCAAAAAAAAAGAGGGAAATTTTCTATTTTGAAAACTATGAATACTTTTTCTTGGACATGTGTGTATTACATAAACCCACAAAGTCTATCAAAAGCTTACTTTTCTACTCTCCTTATGATAATTTCAAAATATATTACCTTGTTAATTCTGAAGTATTTAATAAAATATGTATAATGAGGCTCAGGGTCTAGCTCAGTATGAGGGTATATGCTTCTTATTTGTAGCCCTGGGTTCAAAAACAAATACAAGAGCTGGAGAGACGGTTCATCGGTTAAGAGCACTGACTGCTCTTCCAGAGGACCTGGGTTCAATTCCCAGCAACCACATGGTGGCTCACAATCATGTGTAATGGGTTTGATACCTTCTTCTGGTGTGTCTGAAGACAGCTACAGTGTGCTTACATACATAAAATAAATAAATAAATCTTAAAAACAAAAAGAAGAATATAAAACTCCAACTAATTTATTCAGAGCAAAGAATGTGGTCTACAGGGGATATTGGCATAGTTTGGTGGTTAACAATGCTATCTGGTATTCTAAAAGACCTGTATTCAATTCCCAGCACCCACACGGCAGTTTATACCATCTGGAACTCCACCACAAGGGGATCTTTGTGACAGTGAGTGTTCTCTGAGTAGACCTCATGTAGAAATGTTCCAGTAAAAACAGGAGTGAAGTGTGTGCAGGGAAGCAAAGGGCAATGTCTGAACATCCCAGAAAGATAACAACAAAGAAACCACAGTTCGCACTGGGCTTAGAGCTGAAAAAAATAGAAGTCTTAAAACGATCTTTATCTTACCATTTGTTGTCAGCTGGGTGTGACCCCATAATTAATGGAGCAATTGGTAGTTTGTACATAGCAGACGTTCCTTCAATTGTCACTGAGGCATTCATTCCCAAAGACCGAGGAACTTGGAAAAGAAAAAGAAAAAAGATCTTCCACCTTATAACTAGGACAAGGATCTCAGCACTAAAAAGACAGGAAGCTGGGCAGTGGTGGCGCACACCTTTAATCCCAGCCCTTGGGAGGCAGAGACAGGCAGATTTCTGAGTTTGAGGCCAGCCTGGTCTACAGCGTGAGTTCCAGGACAGCCAGGGCTACACAGAGCAACCCTGTGTCGAAAAACCAAAAAAAAAAATTTAAAAACTAAAATAATAAAATAAAAAGACAGGAATGGTGACCCTGTGTGTAAACCCAGCATTCTGCAGAATGAGGAAAGAAAATGGATCTGAGTTAGAGGCCTACCTGAGCTACAAGTTTAAACCCAGTCTCAAAAACAGAACAAAGCACAAGGGAAAAGAAAAAAGAAAAAAAAAAAAGGCCAGGCATCATGTAAGCGGGGGCTACAGAGTAAGTCTGAGGCCAGCCTGAGAAGAAAGACATTATTTTTCAAAAGAACCAAAACAACTACAACCAACAACTAACATGCAGAAGAGACCCCTGCAGTATCAGTTCAGTCACAATGAATCTAGATATTCTAATCCCACAAAATTCACAAATGTTACAAGCTTGAGCTGGAGAGACAGCTCAGTGGTTAAAAAGCACTGGCTTCTTGTCCAGAGGTTCGGGGTTCAATCCCAGCACCCACATCCCACATGGCAGATCACAGCCATCTGCAACTCCAGCTCTGGGGCTCACACAGACAGACATACAGGCAAAACACCAGTGCAAGTGAAATAAATAATAAAGAAAAGAGAAAAAAGAAAACAGGCTGAGTAAGCCATAAGGAGCAAGCCAGCAAGCACCCCCTCACCCCCCGCGGCCTCCCTCTGCATGAGTTCCTGCCCCAAGTGGAAAGGAAGGGAAAAGCTACCTTTCCGCAGCAGTCAGTACTGCTCTCTGCTAATGGTTAAAGAGCTCACCATCAACTTACTTTCACTCACAACTGCACAGTGCATTTAAATGAGCTCACGATTACAGGACAGTGACTGAAGCTGTACAGAGGTCTAATGAAGTACTGGGCTAGTTCTTCTGTTCTTTTGCTGTATTTGTCCAAACACAAGCAGGTGTGGTGGTGTACACTCAGGGACCAAGAGGAACAGAAGTCCCAAGTTCATCCTCAGTTATATAACAAGTCTGAGGCCAGCTGACTCTGCCTCCCCACTCCTAGCTATGGCCATACGACCTTCCTGTCTCAAAATGCCAAAAGCAAAAAGTTAAAATACCAAGTGTCATTCATTAGTGCAGCTAAGTCATAGTTACTTAGTTATTTTTATTTGTCCAGTTGCACTGAGAGAGTGTCACCATGTAGCTTAAGTTGGCCTTCAACTCAGGTTTTCCTGCATGCTCATCCTCAGTGCTGGCATTCTGGAACATCCCACCAAACCCAGCCTTCCTCCCCTTTAAAGGAAAACTGGTTACTTTGTCAGTAATCTATATTTCATCGCTAACTCATTTACTTACTAAGCTACTATTATATATACTCTTGGGTGCTTAAGTACATATATATGGATATATGTGAGATATATATGAATATCTATATGACATATGGTTGTATTATATCTGGTATACATACATAAAGATAGCAAATTAAGAAATATCACATTATACATTAGCGGGGGTAGCTGGGCATTTGAATTTTACCAACATTTTTAACACACCAGAGAAAGGAGAGAACAGTGGTATATGCTGTAACTCCAGCCCCGGAGGTGGAGGCATGCGGTCCCAAAAACACATACCCGGCTGGGAATGGTAGCTCACACCTACAGCCTCAGTTCTTGAAGGCTGGAGTGATATGTATGAGCACTACACTATAAGTCTGACAGCCACCCTGTGTTGGTGAGTTCTAGGACAGCCTAGGTTCCAGAAAGAGATCTGTCTCAAAGTGCATGAAACAACAAGCACTTACCATTCTTTTCATGCAAAATGATAGAAGAGGCGGTCTTATCATCCAGCAGGTCAGACGGAGAGGCATAGTATTTCATATTCATTAAATGCCCTACCATAAATGAAAGTTATCAATTAAGGCATCTTTATTAATAAATTATAGTATTCATAGTATTTGTGGTGGCACTCACCTATAAAGAAACCTCATCTCAAACAACAAGAAAAGGCTGGGGATAGCTCAGGGAAGAGTGATTTCTTATCTTATGATTCAATTAAATCCTTAAGACTTCTCAAAAAACATAGACATACATACACTCCTATACCTACACACACACACACACACACACACACACACACACACACACACGCTAATTCTATAGGGCCAGTGAGATAGCTTAGCAGACAAGAACATCTGCCACACGTCTGACAGCTGAGTTCCCAAGGACCTTTTATGCTAGGACAGAACTGACTGACCTCCATGTACTTAAAAGAACACACATTCAGAAAGAAAGTAAATGTAATAAAATAAAAAACCAAGAGATGCACAAATGTGCAAAGTCATGTCCTAAAAAAGCTTATGAAATATGACAAAAGAGGGAACAACAATATAAAAAGAGAGCCATCTCTCCAGCCCCAAGTGTTAACATCTTAGAAGTCATTAAAAATTACTAGTAACATTCTTATTGAGCTTATGTCTTTACAAGCTCAAGGTAAAAATAAAAGTGATATACCCAGGGCTAAAGAGATGGCTCAATGGTTAAGAGCACTGGCTGTTCTTCTAGAGGTCCTGAGTTCAATTCCCAGCATCCACATGGTGGCTCATAACCATCTGTAATGAGATCTGATGCCCTCTTCTGGCATGCAGGTGTACATGCAGATAGAGCACTCATAAAATAAAAAACAAAATTAAAAAAAAAAAAAAAAAAAAAAAGAGGGTGAGAGGGGTGCTGGAGAGATGGCTCAGTGGTTAAGAGCACTGACTGCTCTTCCAGAGGTCCTGAGTTCAATTCCCAGCAACCACATGGTGACTCACAACCATCTGTAGTGGGATCCAATGTCCCCTTCTGGTGTGTCTGAAGACAGCTACAGTGTATTCACATACATAAAATAAATAAATAAATCTTTTTTAAAAAAAAGTGCTATACCCTCAGGGCTGGGCAGGTAGCTCAATGGTGAACACCTGGCCCAGCACGCACAGAGCTCTGGTTTGACTCTCGGCACTGCAAAAGAACAAAAAGGAAATGAGGGTGCTGGAGGGATGGCTCCATGGATAAGAGTGCTGCCGCACAAGCACAAGCAGCTAAGCATGGCAACCTAACCCTCGGAATCCAAGCATTGTGTTGGGTAGGGACAGGAAGATAACTGGTACTTACTGGCTGCCAGCCTGAGTCCTGGGTCCCTGAGAAACCCTGCGCCAAGGGCTTATGGCCGAGTGGCAGAGTGGGCTGCCTGTCCTACTCCGGCCTCCACACATGCTCACCACACTCACGCCCATATTAAATAAAACAGTGGCCCTTAAACTAAATCTATACATTTTCTTTTAAAAAAAAAAAAAAAAAAACAAGACAGAATAACGTACCCCCACTCCGTGGAGTGAGATAGCCAACGCTTCCATGAAGAATCTTATCCAAGGGGGTAGCATTAGTTGCCTTCCTACAAGACAAATGTGTGATTGAATTCAGCAACTTACCGTTTCAGTCAACAGTCTGATACTGAGCTAAGCTCATAAAAGTTTTTATAATACTATCGAAATGACTCGTAATTGCACATATAAAATGTGCTTTTCACCGTCAATGAATGGGGCTATTTTCCAGTAACCATCAGTACGTAATATAGTAAAAAGTACAACTAAGCCAGGTATGTACATTCCCATAATTCTTTAACTGGAGGGATTGACACTGCTGTATCTCACATGTCAGCTGGGCTGTGTGTCCTAGAGACACTCAATCTCAAATTAATAAATAAAAAATTAGAACTGGATAACTATCAGACAATCAATTCAACTTTGAGAATATTTCAGATATAGTCTATAGAACAAAAACCAACAACTCAGCAATAACTGATCTATCTCAATTATCAATAAGTTTCTGAGTTGTTATACTCAGAAAATAGAATGTAATAATCATTTAGAAGCAACAGCAAATAGTGGACGTATATAAAACAGGTATAATGCGGACACATACTACTCAGTTATGCAAAGATATGTAACCACAGATACTGTAGTACACCTATAATCGTAAAAATTAAGATGTTACAACCCCCCCCCCCCCCAAGGAGAAACTAATAGTCATGGAATGGTTTCATCAGCCAGTCTTACCAGTACATAATAGCCATTTTAGAAAGGTCTTGTTCTAAGGACTGGAGAGCCAGATACATTTTAGTCTTCAGTTTGCTACAGAGTAGATGAGAAGAAAATGAGTGAAACACTTGAGAAGCAAGCACAAATGAGCACTGTCACAGGCCAGGCACAGTGGCACACACCTTTAATCCCAGTACATGGGAAGCAGAGCCAAACTGAAGTCAGGCTAGCCTTGTCTACAAAGCAATTCTAGCCCAGTCTCAAAACAATAACAACAACAAGAAAACCAAAAAATACTTAATCAGTGGTTAGAACCAATTAAACTGTTTTAACTCTTAAAAAAAAATAAATAAATAAAAAAGTTAACCACAAAGCCAGGTGTGGTTTGCACAACTTTAATCCTAGCATTCAAGAGACAGAAGCATGTAGATATAAGTTTGAGCTGGGCTGGTGTACACAGTGTTCCAGGACAGCTAGGGTTACACAGTGAGACCTCGTTATAAAAAGTGAAACAAGGGGCTGGAGAGATGGCTCAGCGGTTAAGAGCACTGACTGCTCTTCCAGAGGTCCTGAGTTCAATTCCCAGCAATCACATGGTGGCTCACAACCATCTGTAATGGGATCCGATGGCCTCTTCTGGTCTGTCTGAAGACAGCTACAGTATACTCATATACATTAAATAAATAAAATCTGTTTTTTTAAAAAAAAAAGCTTTAAAAAGAGTGAAATAAATAAAATGGCAGAAACTATCAAAGCTGGACCTCATCTCACCTCACATGGGGTGATCTCAGCACGTGGGTAAAGAAGCAGCTGAGGAATTTAAGGCCAAGGCCAGCCTCAACTACATGTTGAGGTCAAACCTGGGTTACTGTACTTTTTTTTTTTTTTCTTTAAAAAAAAAAAAAAAATATATATATATATTTTTAGAACTACCAGAGTTTATGTTTATTTCCCTTCAAAAGGGTCAAGCAGTTTAAGAGAATCCCAGCTAGGTCCATACCCTGAAATAAACACACTAAAGATTTCTCAACAATTGTATTCTATCTTCTCAAATTTTAAGTCATTACAAGCAGACATGTCCATTTTCAGATAAATACCTTAGGAGATAGAAAAAAGTTAAAAATAAAATACTTTAAGGACTAGAGAGATGACTTAGTTGTTTAAAAGTATTGACTGCTCTCCCAGAGGACACAGGTTCAATTCCCAGCCCCCACACAGTAGCTGAGTTCTAAGAATCTGGCCTATTCTGACCTCCACAGGTACAGATCTAATGGACACACACACACACACACACACACACACACACACGTAGTTAAAAAAAACCACACCCCCTGAAAACAACAAACCAATGAACAAAAAAACTAAACAAACAAAAAACCCCAAACCAATAAAAAACCCATATATATAAAATAAAAATTTAAAAATTAAAATAAAAACACTTAAAAAGTCATAAGCTCAACTACAGATTTCAGTATGAACAGAATCTAGGAATAAACATGCAGCAGAAAGGTATGAAAATGTATAACCCAAACTGGCTCACAGGCTCATACTCATTTTTCCAAAATGGAAAACAAAAATGAATAAATGAAATTACTTACTTGTCTCCTGGAAGGTTATACAGATTAACAAGACCCTTAAGATGCTTAGAAAATTCATCAAAATTCTTTTCCCTATAGGGGTTCAGGAAAGTGGGGAAAGAGAATATACAACAACAAATTACTACTTTATTCTACAAAAACACATGGCTATACAACCTCATTATAATAATCTGCTCACATCATTATCCACATAAGTTTTATAGTCAATCTAAAAAAAAAAAACCAATCTGGGCTGCAGATGGTTTTCCACAGCTCCAAATGCTGGCTCTGCTTTGGAGAACCTAGTTTCAATTCTTAGCACAGCACCCTACACCTGTCTGCAACTCCACTAACAAGGCAGCTGATAAGCTATTTTGGCTTATGGCGTATAGACATAGCATGCATATGGTGCAGAGAAGACATTCATACACATAAACTTTAAACTGAAAACAGAAAGACTGGAGAGATGCCTCGGTGGTTGACAGCACTGACTGCTCTTCCAGAGGACATGGGTTCAATTCCCAGCAACCACATTGTGGTTCACAACCATGTGTAATGGGATCCTGCCCTCTTCTGTCATGTAGGCATATTTGCAGGCAGAGCACTCATACACATAAAATATATAAATAAATCTTTCCCTCAGGTGAATCCTCTGAGTTCGAGGCCAGCCTGGTCTACAGACAGAATTCCAGGACAGCCAGGGCTACACAGAGAAATCCTGTCTTGAAAAACAAAATACAAAACAAAACAAAAGTCAAAAGGCAGTGGGACTTGGTATATTCCTAATACTCCAGAATCTGAGGCAGGAGGATTGTGGAGTGAAGTGTGAGTTCACGACTAACCTGAACTACAGAACACTTGATCTCAAAACCAAAAAAACAGAAGAATTTGAGGGAAAAGAACAACAACAAAACAAACCAACCAACCACCCAGGACTAGGTCTAGAGACAATGAGGACCAGGTCTAGAGCCATAGCCCAGTGGTACTAAGGGCAGAGCCCTCTCCAGCACCGTAAGTGGAAAGCGAGTCTAGGGGAGTCTACAGTTCCACGCTGAACAAGTCCGGGGTTCAACCCCTAGCACACACATAAAGGACCCACTAACTAATGTTTAGCTCCTACATACATTTAGCTCTTTCGCATTTTTACCTTGTGACTAAGACTGGGTCCACACTACACGTATGTTTGATTGAAAATGTGACAATGAAAGTACATGAACTGGGAAACAGTCTACAGTCACATGCAACCTACATTCCAGAGAAGGTAGACCGGGGTTATTCCAGAAGCTAATCACAAACTACAAAAACTCCTGTGCTCAACTACAACACAGAATAAAGAATATATTAGTGTGATGTCTTAGGGTTTTTAATCCCAATATTCATGCTTAAAATTGGATTCAAATGAGCTTTTGTGGATTACAACAAAGAATCTAACACATGGTAAGAAATACAAGGTCATCACACTCCACCAACTGCTTCTCAACCTGCTTTTGTCGGCTTTGTTTCTTCAGACAGTTGCTCTGTGTAGCTCTGGTTGTCCTAGAACTCACTCTGTAGACCAGGCTGGCCTCAAACTCAAAACTCTCTCTCTCCCTCCCTCCCTCCCTCTCTGTCTCTCTCTCTCACACACACACAGAGAGATAGAGAGAGAGAAAGAGGGAAAGAGGGAGAGGGGGAGGCATGCTGCCCCCCCACTGGTTTTAATCTTAAAGAAAAATGGGCCTAAAATAAGTTAAATACAACAGCGCTAAACAGTTTATTCTCCATGCGTAAGCATTTAAACAGCACAGTGGCAGTAAAAGGAAATAGGAGCAGCAGTAAGATACATTCCCCAACACATTATCACCATGTATACTAAGTGAGTAAAATATGAGGTAAAGATAAGTTCTATTGGGCTGGAGAGGTGGCTCAGCGGGTAAGAGCACTGACTGCTCTTCCAGAGGTCCTGAGTTCAATTCCCAGCAACCACATGGTGGCTCACAACCATCTGTAATGGGATCTAACGCCTCTTCTGGTGTGTCTGAAGACAGCTACAGTGTACTCATATAAATAAAATAAATAAAACCTTAAAAAAAAAAAAAAAAAAAAAGATAAAGTTCCAGTATAAATCACCCCCATCAAACAGGTTTATAAACTAATTTTAGAATATCACAAATTCCTAAGTTAACATAATCTACTCTAAGTGAAAGCCATAAATATTCACTCATTCTAGAATATTCTGATTACACATCTTGATGAGTTTCAATGCAATAGTTACATGGTTTATTTTACATTAACATCATTTATTTATCCATTAATTAATTCATTCACTCACTCACTTTTACTTTATGTGCATTGTCGTTTGCTTGTATGTATACATGCATGCATGCATGCATGCATGTATATGTGTATGTGTAAGGGTGTCAGGTTCCCTGGAACTAGAGTAACATACAGTTGTGGGAACTGAACCTGGATCATCTGAAAGAGCAGCCAGTGCTCTTAACCACTGAGCCATCTCTCCAGCCCGTTGTTTGTTTAGGTAGGGTAGAGTCATCTGGCTCAGGCTAGCGTGATATCTACCCAAAAGCTCACACCTGCAACGATTACCTACGATGGCCTCTGGGGCCTTGGAACTAATTACAGACATGCGCATACCGATGTGTTTGACCACACCACTTTTTTTTTGTTTGTTTGGTTTGATTTGGGTTTTCAAGACAGGGTTTCTCTGTAACCCTGGCTACCCTAGAACTTGATCTGTTGACCAGGCTGGCCTCTACCTCCCAAGTGCTGAGATGAAAGGCATGATGTGCCACCAGGGCCTGGCTCTATAACAGTTTTTAAAATATGGCTATGGACCTGGTTCAAACACTGTTATTCTTACAGAGACCCCAAGTTTAGACCCCAGTACCCACATGGTAGCTCACAATCGTCCACAGACACATATGTGGTGAATTCACGTAGGCAAAATATTCAGATATATAATATAAAATAAATAAGCCAAAAACCCAAACATTTTAAAGGTTGAAATTTGGTATATTTGACTGCTAATAGAAAAGCATGAAGAAAAACCTACTTCCTCAAAGTAAAAAATCTTTCTAAGACATCCCCTTATGTTCAAAACAACAATGAACATCCTCAAATTACCAGAAAATCTTAAGTCTGGGTTTAAATTTAAACATGGGAATCCCACTCAGTTCAAAGGGGGAAAAAAAAAATCAAGATAGTAGGAAAGGCAACCAACAAATAAAGGATTGTTGTCAAGCCTACTTCTTTTATTGTGACAGATTATAATACACGGACATAACTTTTTTCTCAAAATTGAAATGAAAATGTCTTAATGGTATAGAGTCAATGGTCACACAATTTCCCATTCAATGGTAGTTCTTCGTGATGAGATTAATCGTAACTGCTAATTTGAAGGGATTTAGATCACCATGGAACCAAGTCTCCAGGCATATCGTTAAGGGATTAGGTAGGTTATATCAACTGAAGTAGCAAGACCCATTCTAAGATGTGGGTGGTACCGTCCATGAGCTAAGGTGCCAGACTGAATTAAAACCAACCAACCAACAAACAAACAGTAGACAAGATAGGAAAAAAGAGAATTAAAAAGCGTGGTGGTGAACACCGTTAATGCCAGCATGGAACAGCAGAGACAAGGTTTCTCTGTGTAGCCCTGGCTGCCCTCAAACTCCTCACTCTATAGATCAGGCTGTCTCCAGACTCATGAGATCTGCCTGCTTCCTGAGTGCCTGGGACTTAAGTCATATGCTACCATGCCCAGCATTCTAGTCACATTTGATCAACAAAGAATTCCGATGATTCTATTAGTACTTCTTATCCAGTTGTGATTTTGTCCTGCAGACATCTGAGAAGGTGTGTGTGTATACACACGTACATAAGCACACATATGCATATAATATAAAAATATACAATTATCTATGTACATAGTTCTGATTTTGGTGACGCTGGAAGAGATTGAACCCCCAAGTCTACACACGAGGCAAATGCTCCACTACTAAGTTCCATCTCCAGCTCATAGAAGTTTTTTTAATTGAACCACAGCTTTTTAAAATATATTTTATTTTATATATATGAATGCTCTTATCTTCATGCACACCAGAAGAGGGAATCAAATCCCAGTACAGATGCTTGTGAGCCACCATGTGGTTGCTGAGAGTTGAATTCAGGGCCTCTGAAGGAGCAGTCAGTGCTCTTAACCACCGAGTGATATATCCAGCTCTTATCCAAATAATTTTGATTATCACAATTGAGTGGATACTTTTAGCAAGTCCAAAGAAAGAGGCCAGGGATGCTGTTTGTTAAGTGTCCTACAATGTATCGAGTAAATTCACTTTGGCAAAGGCTAGGAAGTGGTGCATGCCTTACTTAGAGAAAAGAGGCATGAGATCAAGAGTTCAAGACTATCCTAGATACACATGAGGCCAGCATGTGCTATATAAGACACTGTCTCAAAAAGACACACACAGTCAGGGCTACACACCTTTAATCAAAGCATTCCAGAGGCAGAGGCAGAGGCAGAGGCAGAGGCAGAGGCAGAGGCAGAGGCAGAGGCAGAGGCAGAGGCAGAGGCAGAGGCAGA